>JAWNNK010001028.1:0-210000 GCA_035045065.1 Hirtodrosophila trivittata | reverse complement strand
TGAGGGGGGCCAACTGGGTGGAGGGGGTGGTGGCAACGTGGCAAAATCTTAATGACAAAAACATTTGAGCGTCAACTTTTTTCCTAGTCCTTGGCCACGTCTTCCCTGTCAGGCGGCAGCTTTAAAATTCGTTTTTCCTTCAACTTTTCCACACTTTTTTTTTTACTCTCTGTGTGATTGCTCGCATTTGTCCCAGGGTTTAAGGTACGCATAGGCATGGTCAGCGCACAGTGGAGCAACAATGATTATAAACATAACACAAATGAAGTGAAAGTATGTGAAACCTGAACCTAATAAACTGACACAGCAGCTCCTGGAGAGCCAAGGCTATCGTTGAGCTTGGCTTCTGGCATGTGTGTGGCACTTGTGTCAAAGTGTGTGGCCCTTGACCCACTGTGGCATAGTACCTCAACAACAATTGACAGGCGATGTCAGCCGGAAGCTGCATTAAGTCCCGATGTGCCGCATTGCTGAACGGAGTAAACTCTGAGCGAAAAGCGTTTTCGATTTAAAAAGTAAAAAAAAAAAAGAAATAACTATCCAAAAAATATGTGCTGGCCCTGTCAATCAGTCTGTGCGTGTGTCTCCGTGTGTGTGTGTGTGTATGTGTGTATGTGTGTGTGTGCTAATTTTGTTAACGGGTCTCACAGTTCAAGGCAAATGACGATGACGGGCAATGGGTGTGTCACATGACAGCGCCCGGGGGAGGAGGAGTCGGTAAGATGCGAGAAGCGCCTGTCTAACGGGCTAAATGGGATTTTCATGCCAGCGGCGACGATAGAGACGCAAAATGTTTGCTAAAATTTTAAGCGGTGAAAGGTTGAAAGGTTCGACACTCAAACACAAACACCAACACACACACACACGCAGAGGGAGTAAGGTGTAGCTGAACAAAAGAGGACACAGCACAGGCGCACAAGTCACAAAGAAGATGAAGATGAACGCTTTGAGGAATTAATAAGAACAACAGCGTCTTGGATGATGATGACGATGATGATGATGATGATGGTGGTGGTGGAGTCCATGATGATGGTCATGCCAAATAGTGCATAAAATTGATGGCATTTTGCTGGGCAGAGAGCGAAATATGCAAATGAGCCAATAAAAGTAACTTAAAACGAAATCAAATTAAATTGAAATTGAAATTGAAATTTTTGTACAAATGTGCGACGTCAAAGTTGTTTATTATTTGTGATTTAATAAAACGCGAGTTGAATCAGCATAAATGTTCATAAACATTTTCCTCTTATCCAGCTTTTCCTATTCTTCTTCTTCTTCTCGTTATTGTTGTTATTGTTGTTTGACGCTAATGTTGTCGTGGCTGCTGTTGCTGCTGCTGCCAGGACACGGGGACAACACCCTAGAACAGAGCCATCTCTCATGGCATTTGACATAAAAAGCATAATTGATTACAGGCACACACACATACATTTACACACTCACACACACACACACACATAGGAACAGAGAGAGTGTTGAAAATGCCGCCCAACGACCGCATCGCTGACATTTTCAACAACTTAACTTGCCACGCCCCTCAGTTGGGGGCAACAAGCACATGGAGCACATCGTTTGTGGATCTAGCGGGTGGTAGAGGCACAGAGAGAGAGGCGGGTGGAGCCAGCTGGCAGCTTATGAAACGTCATTCAATTATGGCTTACTTAATGCGCAAAATTTGCTTTCATTTCGACCAAAAAATTGCATTTGCCTGCGAACCAAATGACATTAGAGGCGGCCGTTGCTGGCCAGATGAGCAAATTGTGGCCAACATGTGTGTGCCGATGCCCGGCTGTGTATGTGTGTGTGTTTTTTTTGTGTATAACATTCCTAGCATGTTTTATCGCCCAGTGATAGTGATGGTCCATATAGCTTGGAGTCCATAGCATCGGCAGCCACGACTCGCCTGACTCCCTCCACACACATTTTGGTGACCTACTTGGGCTGCTCCCCGTCGGATCCTCTCAGATCTTTCTCACTCTATGAAGAGGTTTCTTCCTGTTACTCTTACAGCTTACAACATGAACCCCATAAAGCTCTCTTAAGAAGGCATCCAATGTGTAGAAGACCTCTAGCTGATGCAGTTTCTCAGGACATGCTCAGGATCCTTGTCAAAGTGCAGCCAGGTTGGACTATGCGGTATGCAGAACTATCTGAGATGGAAGCTTACTGCTACTCCACGTTGTCTCAGTCACACATCTTGTCTAGGCACATCTCTATCTGGGCACAGTCCACCTCCTCTGCCTAGAAACTATTGATGTCTGCTCCAACCTTCGTTCCTCGAAGCAGCGTCCGCCCTGATCCTGCTCCCTCTAAGCAGGAGATCTCTCGTCACCATGCCAGTAAGTACAAGAGCTGCCTCATCTTAAATGCTGCCTGAGGGCATGCTTTGTCAGCCGTAGATCCTCCACGCTGTAATCCCTATTTATGAGGAGGATGATTAATCTGGCCATTGCTCGGCCAGTTGACTACCCCAAAGGCACTTTGGTTAAGTTAGTCAACTGGCGCCAAACATCAAACAGCAGCTCTGACCGGAAGTTGGGACCCTCATTACTACAGAGTGTGTGTATGTGTGTGTGTGTAAGTGTGTAAGTGTGTGAGAGTGTGTATGAGTATGTGCTCAGCAAAATGTTTTAATTAGTCTGTTGAAAATGTGCACAACAATTTTTGTTTTAAGGTATGTAGTTTGTTTGGTAAGCGGCGGCAAAGTGGCAACTGGCACGTGGCATGAGGCATGAGGCATGAGGCAAGCGGGGCAGAGGCACGAGGCAAGTTAATGTAAAACAAAAAGCTTTTTTTGTTGTTGTTTTGTTGTTTAGCTTCCGGTGCGGAGCAAACGACCAAGCGGACGCCTGCCGATGTGTGTGAGCGAGTGTGAGTGTGTGTGTGTGTGTGTGTGGGTGGGTGTGTGGGTGTTAGCTGCATGTGGGCGTGGTCATTTTGCTGGGCAGTCCTTCGCATGTTATACAAGTTTTATAACCCAGCACGAGATGACAATGCGAGTGGCAATTATTTAACTTGATTTATTAACGTCAGTCAACATGGTAACGAGGCGGAAGGAGTGCAAACGGGGGGAGGGGGGAGGCAGGATGTGGTGGGGGTGCTGTTGCTGCTGCTGGTTATGTTGGTGGGGCAAGTAATACTCTATCCAAGTGGTTACCCAACGGCATAATGAAGCGCGCCGCAATTTAATTAGAGCGACAACCACTTCACCTGGCAGCAGCAGTTGCTCAAATGACAAAGCAAACGAAGCGGGCGACGCCAGCAACAACGACAGCAACAGCGACAGCGACAGCAACTCAAGTGCAGATGCAACAGCAACTTAATCTACAACAACAACAGCAGCAACAGCAACACAAATAGAAGGACAACAAGAGCAATAAGAGGAGCAACATTATGACAAGCATTGGTCAAGTGTCTCATTTTGTTTATGATGCAAACAAAATGTCGACCAGGGCAACGAAGTGGCACTCAGGTCTGTCAATAGGATGCAGCGGATGATAGGAAAGGATTCTGGCTATGAGAATCCTTCGGATGCAGAGTGCAGCTGGCGCATTCCAGCAGCCTTCTAATAGCGATAACAAGTTCCACGCGGACGAGCGCTGTCCAACCGGAAACGAACAGAACTGCAACTTAGGCGCCAAAAGAAGAGCTGCGGCACGTGCGGCAGGTGCGGCAACTGCGGCAAGCGAAGCTGCCAGCCGGAGGCAGTCAGCGAAATGAAAATTGCTCATCATAAATAAAGCGAGCACATTAAAAGAAATACACCAAAGGAACCATGCAGCGAGGGTAGGAAGCAGCTCCAGCTCGATTGCTCGAGCGGCTTACCCATAAATGGGACGTGGTTCCATATAAAATGCCATCATTAAATGCGGTTAAGCAGCCAAAAGTGTTTTTTAAATTTCTTCTTCTTTCATTCTAGGCTTCAGTCTATGGAAAAACGTATCTGCATGCTCTCGTGTATATATAAGTATCTGCATATCTGCTGCGAGAGTCTGCAACCATTTGAAGGCCAAACAAAAATAGGTTTTCCCCGATTTGCCAGCCTGCCCCAAAAAGCCGCAGACAAATGGTAAAACTTTCAGCTTCAGTTGCCGTTTCGCTTGAATTTCATTTTCAGTTTCTGCTTCTGTTTCTGTTTCTGTTTCTGTTTAACTTCTGCTTCTGACTTCAGAAAAAGACTGCCGCAGGATAAAACCCTGACTATATATATATATATATATAGCTTCTGCTTTGTTTTATAGTCAGCAGTTATCAGATTCAACGTGGCCTTAAGAAAATTGGTTAAAGTCTCAGCTTAGATAAAATTTAAGACGCCTAAGGATATATGAAGATTTAGCTAATATATGAAGATATTAGCTGATATTATCGCTAGCTCGTGTCACGCTGCGAGCACGACACGCACCCATCTCTAGTGCTGAGCCAATGCGCATGATGTATGCTTGTATAATGCCAGAGATCTAACGGTTTAGCATCCCATAAATACACAGACATTACGGCCAACTGGGAGACTGCGACGAAGCTGACGCACAGTGCGTATGAGCAATAAATTTTTAAGGAAAATCGCCACCCGCAACCAGCGACCCCTTCCCCCTCATAAGTAGGCAACACAGAAAGAAAGAAAAAACACAAATCACAGCAGCAGCAGCAGCAGCTGTGAGGGAAATCAACTGCCAAGGCGCTAGCCAAGTCAGACAGGCTGAGACTATAACTGAATCTGAGAGCGAGACTGAAACTGAAACTAAGGATGTGTTTAGGTATGAGGCTGTGAGCTCTGGTAGCTTGAATATGTCAGCTGAGAGGGGTTCATGTGTCACCTGCATGTTGTTGCTGCTGTTGTTGGTGTTGTTGGTGTTGTTGGTGCTGTCGCCTTGCCAGACGCAGTAGTCGAAAATTGTTTCACTGCGAGGATTGCAGGCCACAAAAATGCAGAAGACGACGAGGCAAGGCAACTGTCGCTGAGTGCTCGGTGCTGCGAATTGCTGACAAGGACAACGTGGCACGCAGGGAGCACACGCACGGGCAAGGCCATGGAGGACGAGGCCGAGGTCGATGACGAGGACATGGACTGGGACTGGGACTGGGACACGGACACGGACACGGACAGGGCATGGCAATCGAAGAGGCAGCCAACTGCTGCAAAATAAGTAGACAATGAGCCAAAATGGCAGCCAAAAGCAAAACGAAAATCGAGCGTAAAGCAAAAACCGAAAGGATAACGCTGCAAAAATGCGACAGAGAGCACAAAAAGAAAAAAAAATGAACCAGGCAGCATTAAAAACGCGCACAGCAAACGGCAAACGACAAACGGCAAACGACAAGGACAACCCAATTTGAGGGGGGAGGGGCGAAGGAGGGGCTCGGCACAAAGGGAAAGGGGAAGTGGTCGTGGCTTTGGCACCAAATCTGCAACACAGACACCAAAGAAAAAGAAAAAGAAAAAGAAAAGACAAGAAATAGCAAGATACACGCTAAGAAAGCGAGTAAGAGAGTCGGCAAGAGGTGTGCCTAGAGATGGACTAACAAACACGCAAGTCACGACCTAGGCACGTTCGAGAGCAGCAAATGTTATCGCTAACGATAGATATAGAAGGCAGACCCAGCGGAACATAAAGAGGTCGATCAGGTAATGAAAGTCCTTCATAGAAAAGTTCAAGAGGAGGAAAAGAGGTTTACGATCTCATGAGCTGTCAGTTTATCACGAGATAAGTTCGATTAAAGTATTATCAGTTATCTGATCAGCACTTGTTATCGATAAACATAAATTGCAAATGGCGACTTTAAGAAGTATATCAAAAATGAGGAATCCCTATCAAGGATATACCTGAACCAAAATGGATATGAAGAAACGAATAAATGTCGTGAGTTTCGTGTTTCGTGTCGTGAGTGCGTAAAACGAGTGGCTGTAATGTGCGCATCTCTAGATGTGCAGAGATATTGAACGTAAAGCAATTCATAAATAAACGTGGCAATTGATCAGATACATCAATCTCCATCTTCTTCTCACTCTCTGTTCGCATTTGTCTTTCTCTCTCTTTCCCTCTCTTTCTATCACTGTCTGGCTGTGTGCGTAGAGAGCTAATAATGTTGCTCAATTTGAAATGTTGATGTCGATGATTATGTTGATGACACAGCAACAACAGTAGCAGCAGCAGCAACAGCAGCGGCGGCGGCAGCAGAGGCAGCGGTAGCCACTTGAGGACTCAGCCAGGACTCGGCAAACTAGAAATGCAGAGCACATTGTTAACCCCACTTCATTGGGAATGCTAATCGCACTCATTACACGAAATATGCATGTAATAATAGCAAAATCAGCAACAGCAACAGCAACAACAGCAACAAAGTCAAAGCTACAGGAACAGCATGCGAATGAGATACTAAGAGGCGCTCAAAGAAGATGCGATGTTAGGATGATGATGCCATATATAGGAAACGGCTCTATAAACTGAACAGATGCGCCATGACCAAGACCGAAGCACCAGCCCAAAAAACTCAGTATCAAATTATCCAATACGCTTTCAAGTCAACCTAAAGAGTGAATAGGAAGTATAAGAATGATATAGGCATATGCCCAGATATCTATATCTATATATATACAATATGTCTTCTTATAGAAGTAAAGTCGCAGCTTTTTCTGAAACATATTTGGGACTACAATTTTAGAATCGAACAATTTAATAGTAAAAGAAAAATCTACTTAATAAACTTATTTCAATAGTAAATTCAATAGTAGAGATTTAGATACCTAAGCTTCAGTTTATATATAAGCTATATATATATATATACATAGATTACATATATGTTATACATTATATACATTATTTTATATATATATATATCTATTTTCCAATCTACAATTCATTTATAGGCTGCCCAAACGAACTTAACTTGAACCGGTTTTGAAACGGTTTTCAATCGGTTATACGTTTTATTAGCTGAAAGACACTTTATTAAGTGGACTTTTCAGCCATTTTAGAAGCATTCCTATAGCCACTATATAATAAAGTTAAGCTATATCTGTCTGAGTGGTTCTGGGAGTACATATTCGTTGGAATTCAATTCAGGGAGAGGGAAGCGCGACGCTTTATAATGTCTACAGGCTCTTTTGGGCGTTGCATATTGCATGACAAAGTTGGTAAGCTCCTCGACTGATACAAGACAACAGCAACAGCAACAGCAGAGGCACATACTACATTGTTGCTGTTGGGGTCGTGTCTCTTTGACTGGCATGCCGCGAGCGCCGCCTAATGAGCGCTCATAATGAGCGGCGACGTAAAGAGGGTTGAGGGTTAAGCGTGGAGGGTGGAGATCTGAGAATTGGGATTGGGCTATGGGCGTTGGCGTTGGCGTTGGCGTTGGCGTTGGCGCTTTGGTGTGCGGGAAAAGAGGTTGACTGGGTAACTGGGGAGCTGTCATGACTGGTGAATGACTGGCACTGGCTAGGGGCAATGTGGTAGGTCGTGAAGCCTTCATTGTTGCTCTGCTAACGGAAGTTGTCAGCTGCCGTTGACGAAAAATCGAATTTCTCTCTCTATTTTTTGCACATCTCGCAATGCATTTAATATGAAAAGACAACAGGCGAGGACAGGGATAGGGACAGGGACAGGGACAGGCAACCAGGCAGGCCAGGACATGCGAAGCCTTGCGCTGTCAGCCAAGCCAACTCAGGCAGGCAGGCAAGGACAATGCCCAAGCGAGCGTCTTAAACGCTGTCAACGTTGGCTTTTTGCTTCAAGTGCCAGGCAAGCACGTTGAGGATGTGGATGTGGATGAGGATGAGGATGACGTCGGGGATATGAATGCGAACGAGGATGAGCATAAGAATGGGAATGAAACTGTGAATAGGGGATACAGGCACGGGGCATGTGCCATGTGGCATGTGGCATGGGAAAGGTGCCCCTGGCACATTTTTTCCATTCTATTTTTCTTTTTTTTTTTGGGCAACGCCGAGTGTGCGGCTGTTTAAATTGACACTTGGCATCTTTTGTTGCATCAAAAACGTGTCGTCGTTGTCGTTGTCGTTGTCGCCGCCATAGTCCTCGAGATCTCGTTGTGGCACCTGCTTGGCTGCAGGCCACTGTGTGGGTGTCTTTTAAATATTTGACAGCCAGCCGGCTGGTTGGGTGCAGCTCCTGAAGAGCTGCGACCGGGACGGGACAACGACGTCGCGACGCGACGCTGCACACATGACATTTTCCCAAATTACTTCCGAAATGCTTTTCACGCCCTCGATGCTCATTTGAGGCCATGGTTTAAGGCCTTAACCTGCCACACCACGTGGCATCAAGCTCGTAATTAAGCTGTAAATTCTATTGCACACACTTAAAGTAACAGATTTCACCTACTCTCCCCTCTCTCTCTCTCACTCTCTCTCACTCTCTCTCTCTTTCTTACTACTGTATCCATTTCTATTGAAACCCTTTGCAGCTTGCGATTAATTTTGGCCATTAAAGGGTTTATCACTTAAATTGCAATTCACAAACGATTGAGGCATATAACAAGCAATAAGACAACAATTGACTGCAATCCCCTCGCCCTTCCCCTCTCTCTGTTAAGCCGGTTAAGTCTTGCATTTGGCCAATTACAGCGTCTGGGCTAACAACAATTGAAATCAAGCTTCGATCGATTCGTGCTCCAGCCGGGATTTATTTGTTAGCCACTTGCACAACAATGCAAATTGCATTGTAAATTATCAACGTTCGTAGATTACTTGTTCATCCACCCACACACTTACACACACACACACATATGTATGGTATATATGTAAATTAGTTGAATTAATGCTTGAACGGTATTCACGCTGGACCTGCTACATATCGAGTTTTGATTATGTTTAAGCAAAAGCAAACAATTTGCGTTTAGGTTATTCAATGGAAGCCATAGAAACAGGGCTAAGTATTTGGCTAGGATAAGCCTGGCATTGTTAACTGAATTTTGGACATGGAACAATGGACAAGGTATTATACCCTTGTCCCGTATCACTTTTTGCTACGTGTCGAAAACTTTGCGAAAGCCTCAAAGCGATTTTGAGCCACGTAAACAAATTTATATTCACAAAATGTTTATAAGCCCTGGCACAATTTTTCATTTTAATATCTTTATTATTATTATCATCTTTCCCCCTCTCACTCTCTATCTCTCTCTCTCTCTCTCTCTCTGTCTTTATCTTGTATACAATTCAATTTGGGCCGAAAGATGTCCAAAACGCAAATGATAATTAAAATGAATTTGCATAAGAAAATAAGAACTTGGAACGGAAAACCATGAAAAGCAGCTCACTTGGAGTTTTCCGCAAACTTTTGTCTTATCGCCATGAGCGGAAAGTGCTATAAGAGGGACAAGTCAAAAGTTTAGAGTTGATACCCTATAAACTTTTCTGCCAGAGAGGTCAGTTTAGCTTACGAGAGTTTGCAGTGAAGGAAACTAAAAGCAGGGTATCAAATAGTCAAGCAGCTCTCAAATATGTATTCCATTGTTTCGGGGCGACCTTTTGTGGCCAAATCTTGTTAATTCTTGAGAAATTTGTTGTTTTTTTTTCTCTCTTTGAGCCACAATAAAATAAATATTTTTATTAAAAAAGTGAAAAAGAGAAATACACGAAGAGAAAAAAGTACACTAATTAAATGCGCGGAAAACGTTTTATTTTCTTTCAGCTCTCGACAAAGGGAAAACGAAGAAGCCAAAGGACCAACAGAGAATGTAACAGCAGCCACAACAGCCCAAGGATCACGGCAAGGAGAGCACGGAGAAGTGCCACAAAAATATATAAAAAAAAAACATTTAAAGAATTTGAATCGAAAACTGCCAAGAAACAAATATATGTATTTACAATATATATACAAACATATATATATACATATATATATATATATATATATATAGAAAAATAGAGGAGAAGGTTATATATATACTAGGATACAACGAGTATGCAACTAATTTAATTAATGAACTAACCAACAAGAACTTTGGTTGGAAATGAATCTAATAAATATGTAAATAAATGCTGCCAAATACAAAATAACAACAACAACAGCAACAACAACAACTGAGATGCACTTAACGCACAATAACAACAACAACTTAAGCAACAATAATAATATTAACAAGGCTCAAAGAAGACAAGAGGAAACGAACTTTGAACTTTGCGTACTCCTTGAAACTCTCAGCAGCTGCGCCTGCGCCTGCAACAAAACCAACAACAACAGCAACAACAACAACAACAACAACAATAAGGATAACAACTAAAAGTTGGTTACAACTTTAACGGCCACAAGAACGTCGCTGCCACGCCCAGAACGCTCAGCACAAGCGCGCAGAGGGAAATGAGATGAAGTGGTTTCAAGTGACCATAGATATGATTCTTGTGCTTTCATTTATATCAAGTAAGTAACGCCATACTCAAATTTATTAGCCCAGCAGATCCTGGCCCAATCCGAGCCTTAGCAACGGCCAACAACGGCCTGTCCCTGTCCTTGACCCAAAGTATTCCAAAGACCTCATCGAAAGGATCCCCTCAAGTGGTTACACAAACAAAGCCACGCCAAGCACTTCAAGCACAACACAAAACAATCGACATCCTTCATCCTACATCCTGCATCCTTCATCCATTCCATGCTGCCCATTCAATTACTCAAGTGGTTCGAGTTAGAAGCTACCACAGGGTAGGCGTTCCTTCTTTGTGGTCGCTTCTTAATTATGGATTTCCAGCAATTGTGGCATACATGATGCCCCAGGACATCGATTAGCTCATGTCCTGTACCCTGTAACCAAGCTGTCCAGTTGCCAGGTAACCCAGAGAACGAGATTAAGTAAAGTGGACAGATAAAATCGGATTAACTGCGACTGGTAAGTGGAGCAATCGATGCTGTCTCAGCATGTATGTCCTGCAGGACATAGTCTGGGTGCTACAGGGTATTAACAGATTGGGAGACATGTAGTCTGGACGCATACGAAATTGAAAGTGCAAATGAAACCGAATTGGGCGTTGGATGTGGAGAGCTAACAGCGAGCAGCTGACAAAAGGACGAACGACGAAGGACGAACGACGAAGGACGCTAACAGCTAACAGCAGGATACAGAGACACAGACAGAGAGACACAACGTAGGAATCGGACTCACATTAAAATTCGGGCACACGCACGGACTCGCAGTCGCACTCGCAGTCGGACTTGGAGCTGGTCTCCGTTTCAGCTTCAGCTTCAGCTTCAGTTTAGGTGGCATCCACAAAATGAGGCCGCAGCTGTGGCAAGCAAACACTTTGTCTGCCTGCAGAGCGAGAGCTGAAAACTAGCACAAGGCAGCCACGCCTACACCCACGCATAGATGCCAAAACTTTTGCCTCAGCTGACCCAATCCTTGCCCCATACCCCATACCCCAGATCCCAGATCCTAGATCCCAGACCAAGACCCTAACTCATATCCTTCCGGTTGGTCGCCAACGCCTTTTCTGTGCGTGTCGTCGATTTGATTTTCATTTTTTATGCGCGTCGCGTCGCCAAGGCCGGCATCTCAGTTGACATCGGTGTCGCTGCTGGCATCGCAGTCGCAGTCGTTGTCGCAGTCAGCGTCGCCGTCGCAGTCGCTGCGAGAGCCAACATTGCGTTTAATGGAGCGGCAACATTTGCGGTTTGATAGTCAACAGCTCCAACTGAACAGCTAAAACTAAGAAATAAGATGCTGGACTGCAATTAGAGGCAATCCCTTTCGGCTTTCAGCCGAATCCGCAAAACGCAAGGACACTTACCGAAGGACCTTATGGGCTATTTATGTACATACTTACCCATATGTAGGTTCTCGGATCGTAAATAAAAATGCAAAAGTGAACATAAATCTTGAATCTCGAATGTTAAAATCTTGCCGAAAACCCAAAATGTTTCTTTCTTATAGTTGTTGTTGTTCTGGTTGTTGTTTCGCTGGTTGTTGTTGTTCTGGTTGTTGTTGCTTTGGCATTCACACGCGCATTTACCGCTCGTTCGTTTCCATTCTGCTCGATTCTTAAACAAGCATCGAATTTCTTTCGATTTAAAAACCCATAAATTCTGGAAACCATGAAGAAGCTTCGGCTTCGGCTACGGCTACGGCTTGGGCAATACTTCTTCTTCTACTGCACCCACTTCTTTGCCACAGCTGCCCCAGCTGCCCCAGCCGCCACAATGCTGTGTGGCAATAGGAATCACAGCAGCAACACACAGCAGAAGCGCCCAATAGCAGGCAACACAGTTTTTCATGTCATCATTTTGGCTGCCCAGACAACGAAGCAAACATAAATAAATAGCACCAAGGCATGCCACACACACACACACACACACACACATATGGATATACATATACACACATTACATAGCGCATCAATAGCTGCTGCAAATGGCTGCTAATGCAGCAGCAACAACTGCAGCAATTTTTACAGCGTCGCCTTCAGTTGCCACGCTCCAGTTTCCGCTTTGTGGCCATTAAACGAGCCATACACACACACACTCATACACTTATACACACACTTAAAACACACACACACACACACACAAGTTAGGCCATTGGGTGGAGTGCAAGTAACGCCCCTTATCACCAGCCAGACGACAACTGAGCACTTTCCCACAGCCAACGGCGACTTCTTTTCTCTGCGGTTACCCTAACCCAGTCGAGAATCCTTCTGCTCCTGCATCGAAGACATCTGCAAGTGCTTCTAAAACATGGAAAGTCAGTCAAGCAAATGTCTCAGCTTATTGTACAACATTATGATATCGATTTGGCATACATATATAGCCCCCCCCCCCCCCCCCACTATATCTTATCGTTATCATTATCATTTTCCACATGCTTATCACATATGATTATTATTATTCAAGTGAATCGCAGAGTGTCTCTGTGGGCTTCAGTTCCTGTTGGCTTTTATTGTTACCATATCTCGTATCCTCGTTTCTTAACTGTCCGATTGCCTTATCTACTGCGGATGGTCCCATGGTCTGTAGAGTCGGAAGGGAGGCCGCAGGGGGGTTGGAAAATTGCACACTCAGCTCCCCCTTGCCCATTTGTAATGCAATTGCCACGCCCCTGCGGCTGCGGCTGCACTTACGTGGCGCTAATATAGAAAAGTGAAGTGCTACGACGACGCCACTTGCAAAATGGGGCGTACTTCAGCACCCCATCACCCCATCACCCATCCCCACCCCCCGCTCAGCTCCCTCAGCCCAAGCTCGCCCACTTTTGTGCACTGCCTGTGCGACAAATTCATTGCAGTCGCTGTCGCAGTCTCTGCCGCTGCCGCTGCTGCAGTCGCCGTCGCAGTCGGAATCTGCAGTGTCTGCAGCGGTGTCTTCATGGCCAAAGTAGTCATCGTCGTCGTCATCATCTGCTTCCTCTTCTTCTTCTTCGCCGTCGTCGTTGCTGTCGTCTGCACGCTTCAAGCATCAGAATTTGGGTCGCCAGCTTCGACGTCGCAATTTTTGGCATGATTCATGAGCGCGGCAGAGACGCCGCCGTCTACGCGCAACTTAACAAACACAAACAGGCCAGAAGAGTGTGCAGCGAAAGAGTAAGAGAAAGAGATGGAGAATGTGTAATAAGAACGAGATAGCAAACGCAATTGCAACGTGCAACGTGCAACGTACAACTTAGCTTTGTGTCTCACAGTAGCCACAATAGGGAACCATCTAAGCACTTCCATTAACTTTATTTGACGCATTTAAGTATTACAGAGAACTCAGACATTAACTCGACGACTAGATACCCTACAATATAGAATAATTATGTGAAACTAAAAGATATTCAATGTATCCAAGGAGATCAGAGCTGATAAACTTTTTAAAGGTCAGTTTAAAGTATGAATCAAGAAGCTACAGCAAACAGTCGAAAGATGAATAGAAACTTGAAGAAAATTCCATAAAATATATTTTAGATAGATTCGGTATAAGTTATACGAATAAGGTGATTATTCATACTACTATTCTTGTGAATAAAACTAAGTCTTTTAATCTGATTTCAAGTATCTATGAGTAATAGTTTTCTTTGGGTGGATTTCAAGTCCGACGTCAAAACGTAATTTAAAAGCTTAGGAAATTGTTGTGGAACAATCCAGGGGGAAACCAGGGAAGGGAATAGAGAAAAGGATCATCATTCACCAAGTTGAATACGAACAGTCAATTTGCCTCATATGCTATCCCCCACCCCTCCAGAAAAACGCAAATTCTTCCAAATATCTACTAGGTACAATATAATCTTCCATAATATTCCACCAAGGAAACAGATTTACTATGAATATTAAACGAACAATTTCAAATGATCCAACAATATTGAAGAAAACCCTATGAAAACTTAATTAAATAATAATCGATCTATCGATATCTACTTAAATGAAGCAAATAAAAGTAAACGTAAGAAGATATAGGAAGATAGAAGTAGGATATAGAAAATGTGGGAATGTGGTTACTAATAGAAAGAAAAAGCAGAAAAGATTGGTTCTTCAGCTAATCAATTGGTTAATGATTTCTCATAAAATATAGAAAAATCGATGAATAAAAGAGAGAAAATTATAAATGTTTATCAAGTAGCTTTCAAATCGATCTGCAAGGAGAATTGTTGAGATTGTTTTTCCTATTAAATCTTGGAGTAAAAAACGCTTGGTGACATATTGCGAGTGGCGAATGGAACTGAGCAAAAGAGCTGAATATTCGAATCTTTGAAAGTTATGATAGCTCATAAATAATCGATGAATAGTCGAAAGGGCATCGATTGCAGCTCTAATGGCGGCTATAACAAATTTATGTATGATATTATTGAGACTCCTAACGATTACGTACCTAACGAGTACTCCCAGTTGAAAGAGAGAGAGAGAGAGAAAGAGAGAGGGAGAGAGAGTAGCATATAAGCAGCCGGTGCAACGTCAGAGCTGACGCATCTTATTGCATCTTGTAGGAGCATCTGGGATTTATTGAAATTTCTTGAGAGAAGTGCGCAGATTTCGCATCATAAATTCGCAACGGGTGGTCATTGTCGCTCTCTACTGTCATTGCTATTGAAAATTGATGGAAATCCGCACGCATACAGTCAAACACATATAGTTTCAGAAACACCAGCACACACACACACACACACACACACACAATGGAGGGGAGGGGGTAAATTATTGCAGGCTGTGCGAGTTTATAAAGCGAAAGTGAAAATTGTCGACAAAAGCAATGCAAAAACTTTTCATGGCAAGCAAGCAACAGAGGCCCTGCACACACACACACACACACACACAGAGTGGAAAGCCCTACCAGCTTTTCTTGCCCCCTCTCTGCCTTGACTTTCCCTAGGCAGCTCCAAAATTGTCGGCCTACTTTTGTCATTGAAATGCGATCAGCGGCGTCGTCGACTTTCACGGCCAAATTTGAATTGATGGTCGTTCTGCAAATGTGTGCGTATGTGTGTGTGCGTGTGTGTGTGTGTGTTGCGTATGTGTGCAGTTGCATAAACTTTGCTAGCAATTTTCCCTGACTTAGTTTGTTAGCAACTGAACGCAGAAGCCATTGAAAACTTTTAGCGTTTAAGTACACTAGCAAACTCCGTCAATCTGCCCTCTCTGACGCTCTCTTTCGCACACACTATCTGTCCCGTTCGTTCCCTTTAATAAACTTTTCAAATGCATGATTGATGATGTTGCTCAAAGCCGCCGCCGCCACCTTCATCTCCAACTGCCAACTGCCAACTGCCAGCTCCAACTCCATTCTCTGACCTCCGATGTGTAACCTCAACGCAGCAGTTGAAAAGTTTTGCGCCGTTTTGTAAACGAGTCGCGTCCTCCGGCCTCCAGAGTTGCCAGCACGCGCTAATTGTTGTTTGAAAATGCGCCAATGTAATTACACAAATGAAAATGCATCGAACACCGAGTCTGGCCTCAATGAGCAGAGGTTATTAGTGTATGTTCAGGCAACGTCATGCGTTCTCTCTATGTTGTTTACTGTACTTTTTGTGGCAACACCCCTGACCCCCCTCAACCCACCCCTCCCTCTTCCACCACTAACCAGATTGCAGTGACTGGCAGCTGGCAGCATTCATTGCTCGAATACACTTCGATTGTTAATGCACGAGTATAAACGTATATTGGGGCATTCGCGTACTCACATCGCACTTGTTTCTGGCCAAAACTATTTCCAGCTGTCAATCAAAACTTGGCCAACACACTCAAAGCCGAACATCATTCTATACTTCTGGCCAAATTGATTCATCTTCATGTGAACAGCCACAATGTAATGCAATATTAGCAAAATATACTTTTATTAATATCCTGCAGTCAATTAAGCCAATTAGAGCCAAATTAATATGAATGCTTTCCCGCAATGAAAATGAAAAATTCATTTTCATTCTGGCCAAATGAAACGTCACATCAATTCTTTGGCTTGTGGCAGCAACTGTTTCATTGTTCTGCATGCATAAAATATTTGAAATATGTCAATTAACAATTGAAACACCTGCAAGAGGCTTAACACCTTGTTTAAATTTGCACTTCCATAATAATAAATAATAAATTTTCATGAAATTCAACGTCTAAATGGCAAATTAAAAGGAAATTCATCTCCTCAAATTGCATTGAAAGGAAACTCTTTGTCTTAACTTATTCAAAGGAAAAATATCTCATAAAATTTAACACTTGCGTCTAAAAGGAAAATCATTGTCTCAACTTATTGAAAGGAAAAACATCTTTTGACACTTGCTTTGTATTCCCAGAAAACGAACAAAAGATTCTTTCTCTGATTTTATTTTCTTTAATATTCTTACTGCTATTTAATACAAGCATTTGCTGGATTTAAAGCAATAAAAGATTAACTGATACTAATAAAAATAGTAACAGTTATTCCTAGTAAGGTTGAGAGGTTTTGAAACTAACTAAAATTTACTTGTCGAGCAAATGAAATCGCAATTTTTGGCAGAAATTTTACAGCTTGGGATATTAAGGGGGAAAGAAGGAAGTAAAGAAAGAAAGTTATTTGAGTAAAAGTCAACTAGTTATTTTAATAAGAAATTTCTATTAATTTTCCTTTTTATTTGCAGAGTTTTTCATGCTTTTTAATGCACTTTTTATGCTGAGAAATATGCACGAAATATTTCGTTTTTTTTATATTTAAAATGGGAAAATTAATAATTTTTTTTTTTAGCTTAAAAATCTAAACTTTAAGTTTCTTCTTTTACTTCTTCCATGCTAAATGGGTATAAATAAATTATTAAAATAAAACAGAGAATAAAAAAAACATCAGAAAGTATTTCATTTAAAGCCTTTTGAATGGAGTCTGCTCGAAATATGGAAGAATTTTCAACTTCTTCTGATGCTTTACTTTATTTCTTTAAGCTGCAAGACAAAAAGTGTTATCGAAGTGTATCGAAATATATCGAAATATATATTTTTTCTTTTTTTCTCTATACTGCAAAAGTTTGAGTATCTTTTCGAATCCATTTAAATTGATCTTAGATATTTTATATGCTGATTCATTTTCCTTTTCTATTAAGAATATCTCTTACAGGTCTAAAGCGAAGTCTCAATCCAATGTTTAGCTAAAAGACTCTCTCATTTAGCGTATAAGGCAGAGTATGTTAACCAATGACAGGCCTAGTGTGTGTGTGTGTGTGTGTGTGGCAAAATCACATTAGTGTTGTTAGCTTGGCGAGCGAAAATTAGATTTGAAGTTGCATTTTCGATGCAGTCGTGTAATTTTTGGTATTTGGCTTTTTGGTGTAATGCATGGGACATTGATGCATGTTTGTCAGCGACAGAGCAACAGTGCGACAATGCAACAATCATTTGGACGCGGGCTTTAAGTGGCCCGCAACATGGGCTGGCTACAAAGAGGGCGTGGTCAATGGACAGTGCCAGTTGCCAGTTGCCAGTTGCCATTTTGGCTGATGGTGTAACATAAAATTAGGTTACTTGCAGCACAAAGGCATAATATGGGGGGGGAGGGAGAGAAAGGGCAGGCGGGGGTCAGGACACAGGACACAGGACACAGGACACTACTCGACGCGGCCAATGCGTTTTGATAAATGAAGTTGTTGTCTGTTGTGTCGCTGTTTCTGACGCTGCACTCGTTGGCGGAGCTGGTGGCTGTGGTGGTCTGCCAAATGAGCCCCGGCGAGGATTGGGAACCATAGACCCTTGACTGGTGCTATTCGAGTGCTTGCAACGCCCACCCGCCACTTGGAAATTTCAAGATCCGGCAAAAGAATTGCAATGCCACGAAGCAGGAAGTATGACAAACCGCAAAGGAAGACGATTCATGACAAAAAAAAAAGAAGAAAGAACGAGAAGAAGGAGATTTAAAAAATAAAATAAAAGCTGCCACAAGTTGTGACTTAAGCGGAAATGACAAAAACGAGTTGCAACCGCGACGGCAGCGGCAGCGGCAACGGGCACGTCGAAGGCGGCGACGACGACGACGACGACGACGACGACGACGACGACGACGACGACGACGACGACGACGACGACGACGACGACGACGACGACGACGACGCTGGCAGAAATGTTTTTTCTGCAGTTGAAATTTGCATTTATCTTCAAGTTGAGTTTCCTTTTTCGTCGCACTGTCTGCTTATTTATTTACTGTATTTTTTGCATTTCTGCACACACACAATGCCCCACACACACACACACACACACACACACACCAGCAGATGATAAATGTGTTGCCTGCTTTTAGGCTGATTTTATGCCATTTTCACTTAAGCACTGTGGCAAGTGTCACCATTTGCAAGTGTCGCAAATGCAACGAGTTGTCTTACCATCTCCTTCTCTCTCTCCCTCTCTCTCCCTCTCTCTCCCTCTATATATACAACTGTCTCCATTTCTATATCAGCCCCGAAGCAATGCATTTTTCATGTAGCACGCGACTAGCCAGAAGGCACTTGGACAGAGGCTGCCGCACTCGCCTGTTGTAGCAGTTCTTGTGTGGCTGCTTCTGGCGCGGTGTATCCTGTGGCGTTGCATGCATCTGCATGACACCTTTTGTCGCTTTAACCTATGCATAATCTGATGATAGGACTCCCCGCAGGCGAAACCAGCAAAATTATGAGCGAATCTTTCACTAACAGTGCCAAAGTTTACCCCAAACACTTGTAAGGACTCTTAATGGATTGTAACAGAATGTGAAGCTCTTAAGGTACAAGCTGCAAGCAGCTACAAGTATGCCATGCCACTGGCATCCAATGTTGCCACCAGCTAGGCATTACACTGTGGCCTCTCATAGGCAAGCTCTTGGCCTGACCACAACACAGCGGCTTCTATTTATAATTTAATTTAATTTAATCTCAACTCATTTTGTGCCAAGCTGCTGCAAGGCCCGAAATCAGCGCCAGGCATAGCCGCAGACCCCAAACTCATAGTCAGCCGAGCCGGCAACTGCTGCACTCGACACTCCTTTGGGCCTCATGCATATTCAAAGAGCATTTCATGAACTCATAAGCACCTTCGCTCACACCACACCACAACCAGCATCAGATCAGACCAAGTTTCCACAACTTTCCACAATGCACGAAACACGAGATGCCCTGTATCAAATTTTAAGCCCCTTTCGAGTGTTAGTTGATTACCGGAGGGAAGCTTTCCTGAAGGATGATGAGCCTGCATATGAGTACATTCAGTAACAGAACCTTGCGGCGCAGCATCTTGTGGGATATCCTTGTGGCTTATTAAGTTTAAGGAAAGAGAACTCTACACCAGCTTCCTAAGTGCCTACAGGTACAGGGTATAACAAGGAGGACCCAGCTAAGTTGACCACACCAAGGTGCTGCTGGCGTAGGTTGTTGGCCAGGCTGACAGGCAGTAGGCAGTAGGCTGTAGGCTGTAGGCTGTTGCCAGCCTTTTAACTGCTGTTCGGGGCATTGGCCCTGCGTTTCGTGGGTTTCTGTCTTTGTCTCCGCATTGATCAATGTTGACATTGACGCATAGCCCAACAACAACAACAACAACAGCACCAACAACGACTTAAATGATAACCCCGTGCTGATGTATATTGATCGATGATGAAGGTTGAAGGCGCATCACAAATGCTGTCACAGCGCTGCTGCTGCTCCTAATGTGGGTGTACAAACTCTGTACAATGACATTGCCAAGCAATTACGAGGGCATTATTAGCTCAGTATGCCAAACGGCACGCCTACACACGCACACACACATAAACATACAGTCATACACGCCAATTGCCACCACGCACTCAAGCGCAAACATTGAAGATACGAGGAGATTTGTATATGACCTACGCCACGAGATAAATTATGAATAACTCAATAAAACATCTTACATATCTCATAAGCTGAATGTTCCATAACTTTAGAAGGGTCCAAAACAGATACATAGATACATATAAAGATGTAGATACAGATAGATAGATACAGATAGATAGATACAGATAGATAGATACAGATAGATAGATACAGATAGATAGATACAGATAGATAGATACAGATAGATAGATACAGATAGATAGATACAGATAGATAGATACAGATAGATAGATACAGATAGATAGATACAGATAGATAGATACAGATACAGATACAGATACAGATACAGATACAGATACAGATACAGATACAGTCAGCGGGAGACAGCGGATACGCATGAATGGATACGAATAAAGTGCCACGTGGCAACTCTGGAGGAGACAGTTACCAGGTAGCTAATAGTAGCCAGTTATGGGTGCTGTTGGGGTGGGGGGTGGGTGGCAGCACAGCTGGAAGATACTCAGATACTTTCCGCCTGATATGCTGCAACTCATTTTGCTGAGCATTTGTATGCACCACAAAGTACGCGGAAAGTGAAATTGGGTGTGGAGGCCACGTGACGCATGGCCAGGGGTAGAGAGGGGGTAGTATGGGTGGGGTGGGGGGTGTGTGTAAGAGTAGCATATGCAACCGCTATTTGTATTTGTTTATCAAAGCGCGAACTTTTCAGTGAGTTTCTGTACAAAGTTGTGAGCAGCTGCACTTGAGAGCTGTGTGCAATATTTCTATGTATTGTATGTGTCCAACTCAATGAATGTGTGTGTGTGTGTCTGGGTGTGTGTGTTTGTGTGTGTGTGAGTAATTCATATCTTGTGCAACGCAATTTACAGTTTACAACTTACCTGTTTTCCCATGTCAGCAAAATTTGCGCAGAACATTGCGACTTTGTTGTACTTTCATGCAACTTCCTCTGTGTGTTTATGTGTGTGTGTGTGCGGGTGTGTGTGTGCATTGTCATTAATCTGTAGTGGACTTAAGATGGTAATTCAACTAAATCTAGTTAAAAATTAATGCAGCCTAAGTAGAAAGACAAACAGTGCAACTAATTGATCCATTGAGATGTTAATGGAGCAGCAGCTCCTTGACCCACATTTCCAGCTGTCAATTGCATTGGCATTGCAGGTAAGAGTGGTAGTAGTATTAGGCTTGGGTGCTGTCAACTTGTCAACTCGTTGACAGTGGCATTGATTATATTGTCATTAGCTGGCTCCATTACCGTTAGCCTTAACGAGCAGTTGATTTTGATACAGACTCGCGCCGATAACTGGTGATAACTTTTCATTTGGCTCACCTGTCTTGAACACCGTGTAGAAGCCGTAGTAGCAGCAATCGCAGGCTCATTTACCGCAACACTTATCACCCACACACACACACAGACACAGAGTTCTTCTTCTTGTTGAACCGCCAATTGCTCATTTGTCTTCCGGGCACTTGCGTGTGCGGCATTTAAAAGCCGCAAAGTGCGCGGCGGCATGTCTAACGTTGCAAACAAATCAATTTGCCATAATCATCAAGTTACACACAGTCGAGCACCCATAAATGAACCTAACCTTACACCATCTACTACCCTCCCCCTTCCGACCGACACTCGTGCCCATCCCCTCGCCCCGCTTCAAGCAACTGACAGTTATGGCATTCGGTATGCGCCTTTGCCATGTGCTGCTGCTCTGCAAGTTGCTGAATGACAGCTCGAAGTAGGATGCGTGCACACTCAGTGCAATTACACACTCTGATTGACATACACAAGCTCATTCTTACACACACACACACACACACACGCACACGCACACACACATGCAGAGCTATCTTTTGAGCGCTGAATTGGCCGCTTCCCGTGCAGCCTGCGACACGAATTCGCAATTAAGTGATTTTATGGTCGCGTATTTCAATTTATTGCCAATCGAGCGTGCCAACGTTGCCATACCTATCCACAACCTCACATCCTTACATACCCACACACACACTCACACACACAACCTCATGCTCACGCTTACCCCAAGGCAATTCAATCCCCCGCGTCCTGACCTTGTTGACATTGACATGTTCGGGGTGCACTGTCGAGCGCAGTTTTTTAACATTAAGCGATATTAGATTTATGGCATATACACATAACACACACACACACACACACACACATACAGACACACATACAGACACACATACGCGCGGATCTTCCGTCACAGCACGACGCGTTTCCCTTGTGGTCGCTGCTTCTGTCAATGGCTGCACTTCCGTTTCCGTCGCGTCCCAACAGCCCCTCCTCTTGCCCCGGAGTCTGTGTGCGTTATCTTGTCAGGTTGCTGCTGCGTTTTGATTACGTTGTCATTGGTAACAAGCCCCGTGTCTCGCACTGGCTCACAATAACTTGGTCAAAACGCTGCCTGTCACCAACAATAAAGGTACATTGATATACCCACAACTCTTCCATAACCGCAACGCAAGAGACAATGTAAGCTCTATTAATCCCTCCCACTCCCATCTTGCACCCAATGAAGCTTAGTCTTGGCTGTCATTGCCTTGTATACTGTCTATTCAGGTATAAAGGGTAATACGGTGCAGTTATTTAAATACATACAGACATATAGTACATAAGATATTACTGGTGTATATACTTAAACCTTGTTATGTGCCACTTGCTCTTTAGTTGCCATAAACGGACAATGTTTAGCTTATTAACAAATAAAAATTGAAAGCATTTTTACTACATCTATTAAGAGCTTTACCTTTTTGTTACCCTAACCCTATAAACAGGGGTAAAAGGAGTGCATAAACTTTGTGTAGATGTATATATAATAACAAGTTAAAAGTAGCAGCAGCATATATGGGCATATCTTAACATCCTTCTGATGATTCAGTATGAGCCCAAGAATGACCCCAAGCAACCCTGGGACTAAAGAACTAGAAGCTAAAAGAGCACCAAATATAGAATATACTTAGCTTCCTATAGAAACAGATCGGGTTTAGTTAAGAGATTACTTGCTTTAATGTCCTGGAGAATACCCCTTGAGCTTGTGCCTTTCCAAGAGCAGCTGCGATCACAGCGAAGTTATTGGAATAACCTTAAGGAAGTTTGAAATAAACACACAATTTTTGTGCCGCCTCGAAACCAGTTAATAAGCTCTATTCATTAGCATAAGGTATGCCCAGATCTTAGAAGCTATACTACAAGAAGTGTGGAGTAGATTTTCGGGAAGAAAGGATTTCAACTCTGCAACTCTGACTTGCCTTGGGTGGAACAAGCGACTATTTCAAAAGCTTATAATAACAATTATACTCCTTCGAGAGCTACACTTAACTTGTACTACTAACTATTATCTGTATTCACTATAACAGACTTTTTTGAAAACCAAATTCTTAACTTTTTAGCACGTACTAACTAGGAACTTAATAGCTTTACTAATCTTAGTGATCTGATTGGGTTTTTCAGGGCTTTTTCCCAATCCTCGCAACAAATGTTGGATCATTTAATGCATTTATTTTGTATGATACACACCGGACTTTAACTTTTATTTAAAATTTAAAATTCTAAATTCAAAATATGAAATTCTTAATTTCAGTTTAAATCTTATAATAACTTATATTAATTCTACTTTTATCTTTTTACTCCCAAGTTTTTGGTCGTCTGTTAATAGTTGACATTAAATAAATAAAATAAAAACTTGGCCAAAATATGTATCGATCTTTTCAACCTATTCTATTCAATATTCGAATCTGTTATTATATATAATATATATTATGTTATTCACATTCATTATATATACGAGTTCTGCTATCATCTCTACCCAGTCCTCTTTCAAGTAATCCCCCTCAGATATAATGCACCAGCGCTTCTGAAATGACTTTGATTCCAACTTTATTTCATTAATTGGTGCAAAACGCTTTCCGTTCATTGGTCTAACCAGTTCCGGGAATAAGAAAAAGTGGCAGAGAATCAAATCTGGTGAATATGGACTCATTATGCACTATATATAATAACAGATTGGAATATGGAATAGAATAGGTTGCCTTGGGTGGAAAAGCGACTATTTGAAAGGCTTATAATAATAATTTTACTCCTTCGAGAACTACTCTTAACTTGTACTACTAACTACCTTTAACTAACTATTATCTGTGTTCACTATAACAGACTTGTGCCATTGTGATCGGAGTAAAAAGTGAGCAAAACCTTCACCTTTTCCTTTGAATCGACCTCGTATCTGTATCTGAGTATATGTCTTAATGTGAACCCTTCGAGCATATTCATTTTTATCCTGTGAATTTTCTTTCTTTTCTCGTATTTTTTATATTTTTCCTTATTTTATTTATACACACACTGAGCTGTGACAGCTCTTAATGGGTTAAAATCCTTTAAGTACGTGACATATGTAATAAGAGGAATGAAGTTAAGTACTCGGAGGATTAGTTGCAGCATTTTCTTTTTTTTACCATATTTCTTTTCTGAGAATAAAAATAACGACGAGCACTCGAGATCTTTCTGACAATTATACTGAAAGTGCTTTTAATTTAAATCCTACTAACGATTCTCTGACTGCAACTTGATACAAGGTATTCAGCAGCTAATTAGGTGCGCAGTTATGTTAAGTTAGCTAGGAATATGCTGATAAGTTGCTTCTGGCTGTTTCTAGCTACTTTTAGCTGTTTCTAGCTTCTTGTGACAACTTCATGATGCTTTGCAGCGCATAAAAGTATTTCATGTTTTTCGCGTGTCAATGATGAGAAAACACACACACCCACACTCACACACACGCACATTAGTGTGAAAAGCTGTTGGGGGCGTGGTCGTGGGCGAAGAAGTTCAATATGCGCGCCCGACTCGTTAGATATGCCTTAACTATGTGCACGATAGAACTGATGCTTCCCCCCCTCCTACGGAGCGCTTCAACACACTTCAGTGTGTGTGTGTGTGGTGTGTGAGTGTGTGTGCGTGCGTGTTTCCGACGTTTTTTACTTCCGTTTCCAGTTGTTCGCTCTACGCTCTTCTCTCTTAATTCTTCGCCTTCGGCTATTGCCCTATGGCGCACATTAGCACATTGCTGAAAGCGGAATCTAGCCAGAAGTTCCGGATACAGCTAGAACGTCCTATCACCTCTTGTACCCCGCTTCCTCCGCCTCTGCCGCAGTACTCCCTTTTCTTTCCGTCTGCACAATCCACGGTATGGTGCTAACATCAAGAGAGTGTCATTAGAAACTTTTGCTGCGTGTCGATTTGACGCTGGGGCCAACATTTTGACACATTGGCAGGCATTCCAAGGCGTTAGCAAGAGAGAGAGAGAGAGGGAGAGAGGATGATAGGAGCAAAGGATGTGCAGATGTGGAGGCGAGCAGTGCAAGCTTGTCTTGTTTTTGACGCATGGCCA
Organism: Hirtodrosophila trivittata; assembly: GCA_035045065.1. Lineage (NCBI taxonomy): Eukaryota > Metazoa > Arthropoda > Insecta > Diptera > Drosophilidae > Hirtodrosophila > Hirtodrosophila trivittata. The sequence continues at coordinate 184,399 of JAWNNK010001028.1, read as the reverse complement.
TAAAAAATGATGATGGGGATCATGCACGTGCTCACGCTCAATTCATCAGGCAGGACGCAACACCTACGACAACGCCAGAGAGAGAGAGAAAGAGAGAGGACAAGTAGAGCCATACTCGCGCACACCTATATAAATATATACTCTATACACACACACACACACACACACAGACTGGCTGGATAGTTGATGGGCGTCACTGACATTCTGCAAAAATATTGCCATTTAAGCTCCGGACGCATTTACGGCTGACAGGTGTGCACTTCCTCGTGGTGAGAGAGGGAGGAAGGAAGGTGGGAGGTGGAAGGTGGATGCATGCAACGGGTCAGCTTCTGGCTTAAGTTTCAGTTTGAGTTTGAGTGTCCGTAGATTGGAAATGGCCAATGTGACGGAGCGGAAGCGGCATGAGTGAATGAATGATTGCATTCGATTGCATTTGATAACGAAAAATTGCAGTTGCAATCGACTTGACGTGATCGGAACTAGCTGTGAATGCAACGATTACAGCAAGTGAATAACCTGAATAGCGATATCCGTAGCCAATGAATGTTAATGAATATCCATTGAATAACGTATGAGTGTGTGTATCTGTGTATACAACTTGGCCCTTAAATAAATCAGGCTACTTAGTGGAACACGTCTCGAATACACTCGTACACTCGTACACACTCATGAATAGCATTCAGTATATTTACCCATTAATGACTTTCACACCTTTTCTTCGGTAAGCACAAACAGATGCTGGGCGGGCCCTAAAGGGACCACCACGACCAGACAGACAGACGCCGTACGAGTAGCTGTCCGTCCATCAAGGCAATGGGACGGAAATCAGCTCTCGGTCAGCATTCGATTGGCCCGTGCGAATGCAGATTGGTGGCAACCTTCTGGTTACCAGCTGTGCCCCAACCGACCACGTCCAAATTATTTATATTTTTTCTCTCCATTCACGCTTTATGCTCCTCCTGTGTGTGTGTGTGTGTGTGTGTGCGTGTGTGTTCTGGAGAGCAACAAGGCAATGGGTGTATAGGTAGTAAATAGGCAATGGAGTTGGGGGGGTTGGGGGTTGGAGGGGGGTATAAAAGAACATAAACGTGTTTGTATTCACAATGCGAATGTTACCCGATTGGCGACGATGGTCACCAAATGGCCACCAGCTACTCCAATGAGTGCCGCATCGTCGCAAACACCCACAGCTCTATGAGTTTAAGGGTCTCTGCACTCGACGCATGTTGAATGGAATAAGCTAAAGCAACAACAACAACAAGAGAAACAACAATGGAATGCGGCCAGTTTGTCACCCACGTTGGCAACTGCACCGCACATGGCCATGGGGCATGTGCCTCTTGCCACATTTTTTTCTTCATTGTTCGACGCAGTGTTTTATTATTCATGCGCTCCGTTTGGTTCCCCCGTTAAATTTGCTGCTGCCGCTGCAGTTGCCGTTGCCGTTGCAGTTGCAAATTTCTGCTCTTTTTCTCCCTTTTTTCCTGCCAGTTATCATTTACATGCGTTCACAATAATTGCGTGTAAATTTCAAGTGTTTAAATTGTCAGCGAAAATGCGTTCAGAAAAAAACAAAACACATAAAAGCCTACTTTAGTCGAGGGTTTTCCACTTCAAGATGCCTCTATCAAGTGCACCCAGAGTACCTGTAAGCTTGCAAGCACTTTATTTATACCTATATACATATATTATAAATGTTATATAATGAAGTTCGTTAAAAAAAATTCATAGAAACTATCATAAATCGAAGTTCTTCAACTCGAATATAAACCACAAATCGAACTGATTCGTTTTTCCTAAAGTTTACAGTGAAAATTTCATAGAATTTTGGGTCTTTAACTCGAATATTTCCATAACTTGAACTGAACAATTGTCATTTGCATATGTGAGTCGAACTTATTGGAGAAATTCTAGACTATAATGAAGCTGCAGATGACTTACCATTAATTTCCTTGAAGACTATAGATTGAGATCGCAACTTGGTTACGAAGATTGAATACGACTATAAAGAGCGTCTTGCAGCAGATTGGATAAGCTTATAAAGATATCTGTAAGAAAAAAATAAGATGATAGATGAAGATAATAGGTGATAGATGAAAGATGGTAGATAAAAGATGATAGACAATAGATGATAGATGAAAGATGGTAGATAAAAGATGATAGACAATAGATGATAGATGATAGATGATAGATGATAGATGATACACGATAGATGATAGATGATAGATGATAAATGATAAATGATAGATGATAGATGATAGATGATACACGATAGATGATAGATGATAGATGATAGATGATAGATGATAGATGATACACGATAGATGATAGATGATAGATGATAGATGATACACGATAGATGATAGATGATAGATGATAGATGAGATATGATAGATGATAGATGAGATAAGATAGATGAGATATGATAGATGATAGATAATAGATGATAGATGAGATATGATAGATGATAGATGATAGATGATAGACAATAGATGATAGATGATACACGATAGATGATAGATGATAGATAACGATATAATAGATAATGCTCTAAGAACTAGCTCAGAGGCAATGTATCTGAATTCAAGCGCTATGAAAGGTCAAGGCGACGAATCGGAGGGAATATTTATTGAAAATCCTTCGCAGAGCAATCTAGGGTTTTCCATGAAAGTTTTATATGCAGATTTACATACGAAGAGTAACAGACATAACAACTTATCTTACCTACTTGTACCCTTCACTTGGGTGTAGATTTCTGTAAGTCAAAAGTTCCACTGTATTTCACGACATTCTTGACTGGATTCCTGCAAAAGTCGAACTTTTTTCTTTGGGGAAGGTTATTTCTCTGTATCTGATTTCTGATCAAGCTTCAAGTTGAAAGCTGTCTGATCGCTTGATGAACTCATCAAGTAAATCCTGACACCTCTGCTCCATATATACTTCACACAGGTTGCCACACACTCTGTGGACACTGATTGCTGTAAGCCGCAGACTGTGGACCGCAGCTTCAGTGTCAGAGTGAAAGTCAGACTCAACTGTTTGGCTTCTCCTGCTGAGCAAATAGCGTAAAAAGAACAAGTACAACTGTTCCAGATTAAAGTAAGTGTTCAAAGGAATAGCACTATTAAGTGCCTTGGCGTCAGAGTACAACCAAGGACAGCAGATTATACTGGCTGCTGTTGCTCCTGCGAAGGAGCAGGAAAGCAGGACACTTATCTTAGCATAGCCCATAAGCTGCAGGTCTACAAGAAGGCTCTGTGGCCTGTTGTGCGCATTAAGGTAGAGTATTGCCAGTGCCAGGTGTATTTACATCTGTGATTTATGCATTTACAATGATCTGAGAGTAGTCGTGGTATGATAGCTCAGATCTTTGAGAAAATGCTACTTACTTTTATATATATCTATTTGCCAACTATCAGGATTCAAATGAAGTAATCTGTAAGCCAAATTCGCCCTGCGAAGGGGGAGGGGGTTAGGGGTAAGGATTTAAAAATACAACTCGTTAACATTGGCTATTGGTGTTGGTTCTTTAACTTCAACAGAAGCAACACCAAAGGGCTCCCACTTATACACTCTTCACCTGCTCGCTGTCCTGTAAGTTGACTCCGAGTTGGCCTTGTCTGCCCGCACTAACGTTTTGTTGTTAAGCCATTGGAATTTATGGCGTTGTTTACACAAAAATTGCATTCGCCTTGCAGTTGAGTAAACACACGAGTCGCAAAAAAAAAAGGAAAGGAAGGCAAAGGAAAGGAGCAGCTGAACAGGGACGAGGACAGCGCCGACTGCGACAGCAACTTATACAAGAAGAAAAGTAAAAGAGACAGAAAGAGAGAGGGAAACAGAGAGAGAGAGGTGGAAGGAAAGGAGAAAAAAGGACAATTTGGCAAGTCAAATTGAAATGACTGCGTTCCCGAGTCTCAGAGTTGCAGAGTTTCAACTGTCGACAGCCTTAATGAATGCCAATTACTGTTCTGGACCTCTGCAGCTCGATTATGCTAGGAAAATGCAAAAAGGCGATTTCAATAACGAGTATTTTCAATTGCCTCAAGGACTTCAAGAAACGAGCCAAGCAACTAAGGAACCAAGGAAGCAAGGGCCAACGGTTCTATTCAGACTCCAACTACGAGTGGCTATAAGGTGTGACTCTTTTCAGCTCTGCAGCGCTGTCAGTTAGTTAATTAAAATCAATGTGGCAGCTAAAAGCAGCAGCCAACGTTGCGTATACGCAATGTGTATTAATTAAAGTTTCCTTGCCCGCACACAGACACACACACACACACACACACACATATATGTGTATGTACATAAAGATCTGGTAGCCTCAGCATATAGTAAATGTATACGAGCTGAAGAGTTGGAAATACGAGAAGAAACAGAGCCATGAAATCAGAAAATGTGGCATGTGGCATGTGTCGTGTCGCCTGCTACTGTCATTTGACGCATAAGCAACAAATTTGCATTTAACCAGAGATAAGAGCTGTGTTGGCTTTAAACAGACGTTCATTGAACCCTGGCTTCATATAACGATGTTCTGCTTAAATAGTTAAGAGCTTAAATGCTAAAGAAAACCTAAAAATTTACTTTATATTCCATTTTCGGCTTAAATCGTGTTTTCTTTTTTCTGTTCATGTAATAGAAAAAGTTGAGAAACTTTAAAACAACAATTCACCAAAACAAAAAAGTAAAAACAAAGGCTTTGCTTACATAGAATATACCCTGTAACCATACAGAATGGGTAAGAGGGTATTCTTATGTTATGACAAGGTAGGGAACAGGCAGAGTAAGAGACTCTGCAGAGTGTATATTATATATATTCCTAATAATCAACAGACTTGTTCTAGCCAATCTCTTACTTTCTGCGTTGAGTAGAGCAAGAATTAACTCGTTTATGCGATAGCTTAAACCGCTTTAAGCTCAAATCGATTCACTAAATGAGCCTCTTTTCTAGTCTTTATGATTGAGATTATTCATCATTCATATTCAAGCTGATTGTTTACTGATGCATCAAGGTAAAAGATAAAGAGAACCAAAATCGCATTTCATTGAATAAAATATAAATTTCAAAAGTTTACCTTAATTTTCATTAACGTTTTACAATGATTTCTTGGTATAAAAATCAAAAAAACAAAATAATTTTACCAATTAGCAACCCTAGGTAAAATGACATGTTCGATTTCCGCTGATACTTAAAACGATTTAAAGGACTTAAACGTTTATGCGACGTGTTAAACCGCATAAAAAAGATAAGAAAGCTTTAAAAATGCGTTTCGCACTTTGGAAAATTGTTTATGCCTGCGCTTAAAAGTGAGCTGATTTGTGTTCAATCGGCTTAAGCTATCACATAAACGAGGTAAATGTCAGTAAGCTGCATAAACTGCAAGCAGTACGCTGCTTAAAGAGTATATAGTAGAGTATAGGTTACATATTAAAGTTGGGTTTCAGCTTTGTCAACTTTAACCGGTTTAGCCAAATTCCCGTGACGATTGGAGCTCAGGAATACGATTAAAGTTGTAATCGGATTTAAAGAATGCCGGAAATTGAAACTAATCGCTCAGCTGGAGGTTTTGTCTGTAAATAAAACTGACCAGAACATAAATATAATAATTTGTCATTTGCCACAACTGACACGAAAAACGTAGTACAACACGCAAAGCAATCATAAAATGTGCTTTTTGGTTACCTTAATGTGATTGTCAGGCCACATGTGAGCAATGAAAGCAGTCGATTAACACAAACACAAATACACCAGCACATGCTGCCAGACATATACGCACAACCACACACACACACACAGGGAGAGGGAGGGAGATGGAGATACATATTACATGTTACAGGCTATATAAAGTATACGCCGTGTGTGTGTGCCCAAAACGCAGGCGACAAAAGCGGGTGCCGCAAAGGTCCGTTTAACTTAACGTTTCCCACGCGAGTGACAACCCACACACACACACACACACCTTGTCAAGCAAATAAGTGAGTGTGTAAATGGGCAAGTTGTAGGCTAAAAGAGGTCCAAGTTTTGTTGGGCAATGCCGTGCGGTCTTAAAGTTGCCAATAGATTGATGTAGCCCAGGAGTAACATAAAGTAGGCCACAAAAGATGGTTAGTTAATATTTTAAAGGACTCGCTCAGGATAGTCAAGGCTGCAGTTTTAAACAGCGAAGAACTGGTTCGATTGCTGCCACATTCCGTGGCAACAAGCTCAAAGTTCAAACGTGGATAAATTGAAAGAGACTACGCCCAGTGGCGCTAATTGCCAACAGCGGGTGGTATAAAGCTCCGAAGGATCCTGGGAGTTGGCACGTTGGCACTCGTAGCTGATGCTGGCCATGTCCGTGGCATAGATGTGCGAAAATTGCAGTTGCCCCTTAATGATGCAGGAAATGAGTTAATGCGCCATCAATGACAGCAACATTGAATCAACGAGGCGTCTATGCCGAAGCTCATTCAAGCGTTGGACCTGCTTACCGTCTGTCCCCCGGACCCGTTCTCCCCTCGTCCCGTTGTCCGGCTGATTGGCTGCCTGGCTGCATGCAAAACAAGCCAGTTGATTGGCGTCCCTGCTGGGGCACAAGCAGATGTTATACTCGTATTGTCGCCAATGTCATTATACGTGGCGCGCACTAATCAGCTTATCATTATTACATTGGCTACCAGTGGACAACGAGTGGGGCGGGCTGAGGTTGGAGCAGGGGCTGGGACAATAAAAATGCTTGTATTGAAGCCTAAGCGCATTATGGGATAGTTTTCTGTCTTATCCAGCCTGGTAGACAATATTAAATAAATGACAGCAGCAAGGACAAAACAACAGGCGGACGTAAAAATAAATCAATTCAAAGATTTTGGCGAGCAGCCGAAAAAGCCAAAAGCAAAGCTAATTAGCAATGGCCACTGGCTGCTGGGAACTGGGAACTGGGAGATGCACAGACACAGCTCAGATGGCATTCTAAGGCTAAACCGGGTCTATAGATATGGGGGCGTGGTTGGTCAAGCATATTGTGATGCCATTATCAGCGTATCATTAATTTAATGCGTCGCACATTAATTGCCGCATCGCGCATACGCAGCGTTGTGCATGATGATGGAATTCCAAACGGATATGGACACGGAAACGGATGTGGGACAACTAACAATAGATCTCTGATAACAATAATGGCCTTAATAATGTGCACAAGCTGCCTACAGACATCCAGAAGGCTCAGTTTTAAGTGTCACATGTATATAGTCCTAGTTCCTTGCAAGGGAAACATCCTAGGTGGAAACTCTTGGACAGCAACAAGCTAAATGGAAATTGGGGTTCTTTAATATAACGTGTTAATTATCTATTTGATTTTCCTTTGTATTCTATGAATAATTAATATTTTAATATGTTTTAGTGCTAGAGTTTATATTATATACATTTTTTTTATAATTATAACTTCATATAAAATATGGAAGAAAATAATTAAACATAAAAAGTTCGTTTCAAAACTTTATACCAAAATTATGTTTATGCTTAAGTTTAAGAATTTTTATGGACTCGAACTTAAAATAGAAACACACGAGTGACTTTTAATAAAGGATTGTGCAGTCGAGCGTTCAATTTCATATTATAAAAATAAAGAGTAAAAGGAAAAATATTATTTTTATAGAATTTATTGCTCTTCTAAATGAAAACCACATACACTTTTCCACTCCGTCTGAGGTAACATCAAAACATTCAAATTAAATACATCATCTGCTTCTTCAAGTATCGAAATATGTAGACCCTAGATAATATATCTCGATATGGAATAACATAATGAAAGTAACAGGACTATATGAAGGGTGAATCTGATCAGAATAATGTTTTTGGCCAACCGATGGGAGAAAGCTTTTATTATCTGAGAGCTTACACTATGATAATTATCCATTTTAAGCAATTGCTTTTCCTCCATTTCCCAAAAGATATTATATACAACATTCAGAAATATAAGTCTGATGTTTCTCTGATGATAAAGTAGCTAAGCTAAAGGTCCTTAAGAAAAAAGAGGGAAGCATTTGCCTTGAAGTATTTTAATTTCATCTTCATCTTCGACCAACTTTTGTTTTCCTGGTTTTCCTCCATTTCCCGAAAGATATTATATACAACATTCAGAAATGTAAGTCTGATGTTTCTCTGATGATATGATAGCTACATTAGAGATCCTTCAGAAGAAACAGGAAGCATTTGATTTGAAATGCTTCATTTTCAACTTCATCTTCGTCCAACTTTTCTTAGATTTGATTTCCTTTCATCTAAAGAATAATTATCTTATTGTATCTGTAACCTGTTCTGAATCTCTGTTTAACGACACTTTCAATCCTTAACTTAGAAACACTTCTAACTAAACCGTATATATCTACTGCAACCCGTTTCAGGCAGCACAGCGAATCCGGATGCGAAGCGACTGTACGACGATTTGCTAAGCAACTACAACAAATTGGTGCGTCCCGTGGTAAATGTTACGGATGCACTTACGGTGCGCATCAAGCTGAAGCTATCGCAGTTAATTGATGTCAATCTAAAGAATCAAATAATGACCACAAACCTGTGGGTGGAGCAGTCCTGGTACGATTACAAGCTCAAATGGGAGCCCAAAGAATACGGCGGTGTCGAAATGCTTCATGTGCCCTCCGATCACATCTGGAGACCAGACATTGTGCTCTACAACAAGTAAGTAATCCATATATATATATTTCTATTTCAATTACTTCCCCTACTTAAATCCTAATCTCAACAGTGCCGATGGCAACTTCGAGGTGACACTTGCCACAAAGGCAACCCTAAACTACACAGGACGCGTAGAGTGGCGACCGCCGGCAATTTACAAGAGCTCCTGCGAAATTGATGTCGAATACTTTCCCTTCGATGAGCAGACATGCGTCATGAAATTCGGCAGCTGGACTTACGATGGATTCCAGGTAACGTGCAAGCTCTTTAAATAGAAAATTATAAAAAGAAAGATATACTTCTTTGCTGAGAAGGAGGACACTCAGAGGAGGTGCAAACACTGAGGAGGTGGAGAGATACAAAGTATTTATAGTATGAAACGATCAGCTCAACTTTCAGTTGAGGCATAAAAGTCATTGATGGTATTAGATATGATTTATGTTATATTTGGCTGTTGCGCTTAAAGCATAGATTTAACATATATATAATCCTAATTGGAAAAAAATGACAACTACAGCATTTAAACTTCGAGCTTGGATTTATGTGGGTTTGACTCAATGCTTACATTTCAAATTTAAATTTAAAATCAATTGTTCTTATAGATTTTTTATCTCTTAATATTTATCTTAACCAATTTTAAATTTATATCTTTATAACTTTAGTTGACTGTTATAAGTCGACTCCAAATAAGCAATCGAATAAACTTACAGCAGCTGCCTCGCTCAAGGAATCTTCAGATTAAAGATAGATACTTTCGAGCCTCAGAGATTAAAATTGATTTCAGAAGAAGTTTCTAATAAAAGACACCATGTACAAACACATCAATAAGTACATATAGAGACACATTAACACACACATTAACACACACTTTAAGCACTTTTTTGCATTGCTGCGAGGCACCTCGTGGGGCTGACTGGAACATTGTTTTTTCAATATTTTCTGGGTTTGTTGCCTGATTCTAATGAAATGTACAGCAAGAATTAAATCTACGTCTAGGAAATTGCTTTAAGAAACAGTTTCTATCAGTTTATGAGTTGTTGTCTGCATAAGGAAGGTCCTGACTGTATATAAGAAATAATAAGCAATAAAAAATGTTATTTAATTAAATTTTTCATGCATTTCTCGCTGCTGTCTTATGTTTTTTAATCAAAGTGCGAACTATAAGTGATCCAATAGAAACAACAACTTCTTGATATTTTCTTCTTCATATTTTCCAACAGTTCTCGGCCGCTTAAGCTTTATGCGGGGAAAGTCGAATTAGCTTTTAAACTGTAGATTATACTAATTTAATTTTCCTTTTATGTCTCTCCTCTTTTATTTCGCTCGATTTCAATGAGCTTAGCTCTGGCGAAGAGAGACACTAATTAGGTGAAAATCCTGTGTCCACATACACTAGAGAAAGGTGTGCGATAGGGAGAGTTTCTACAGGATAACCTTTAAATTTTATATTAGAATATGAATTCATACATAAAGATAATATTTAAGAAGATTGAGTCAGATCAGATTAAATATATATAATATATGCTGCAATTCATATGTAGGAACGACTTAATACTTTGACCGCATTTAACAGGTCTATTTAGGAAAGAATATGGCTTTTTTCTCCTCTGCTATTTGCACTTCTACAAATTGTGTTCCTGTGGCTGAAAGAATGTGAGGCTGTGAGGCTGTGAGGATTGGGAACGGGACAGAGTACTCTTACTGTGGCTTGTTTAGTGGCCATAAACCGAAATTTGCACATAATTCTTGTTGTTCTGGCGTTGAATTTCTCGCATTTTACGGCTGCATATACGAACGGGCTGCATAAATCTGTCTCTGGCGATTTGACAGCCCACAAACAGAGAGAGAGAGAGAGACAGAAAGAGAGAGAGAGTACACAGGGGGGATACTAGGCACCCAAAGGACAATATGGAAGCTTGACACCTGCCGGCAATGGCAATGACAAAGACACAGGAGCACATTTGAGGCCTCGTAAAGTCGTTGTGCGGCATGCGGTGGCTGTGAAGCGAGTGCAACTGCCGCAGCCTTTTGGCATGTGGCATGTGGTATGCGGCCTAAAGCTGCCACCCACCTGCGACTTGCCAGCTAATGAAGTGGCATTAGAGAACCATTCACTGCTCGTTGCTACTTTGCAGCTCAGCGCAAATGAGCCGACAAATGGCCCCGTTGCTCTTGACTCCAGCAGCAGCATCTCTTTAGCCTGAGCCTGGCCTGCCGTTTAACCACATGCGGTGGTTGCCGTTCCCATTCCCATACCCATTCCTATTTCCGTTGCCAATGGCGTTGCCGCGGCTGTTGGTGTTGGGGCATATTAAAAGTCATCCTGGAGTCATCGTTGCCGCAGGCATAAGCTTGTCGCTACTTTAAGCCAATCTGTTTGCTTTGATGCGGCTCCTCTCTCTCTCTCTCTCCGTGTGTGTGAAACTGTACTTTGTATACTCATATCAGTGGCTGTTATATGATTTTCTCAAATTGCACACAAATGCTCTTCTACTATAAAACACACACGCACCGAGTTAATAGCCCACTCTCAAAGGAGCAGCTCAAATAGGCCACAAGGTAACATTTTAGCCCTAAGGAAACGCTGCAAGGCTAGAAGCGGAATGCAAAAGCGTTAAGCTGCCGCAAATCTCTGTAAATATTTATGCAACAACAACTCAAAGGATATTGAGCAAGGACTAAAGCCAAAGCGAAGCCAAAGACTGAACAATGCAGTTATGAAATGGTTTCCCCATTTGGGATTTGCTTCGGGGGAATTTATGCAGCGTTTTCCTTTTGCTCCGACAACTTTCGTATGATCACAAACCTTAACTTATCCCTTTGCGATGCTTCTCGCTTGCCAAATGTTTGCTAATTGGAAATATGGGAAACTCTCTCTCTCTCTCTCTCTTCTTTGCTTTCATAATCTATTTACGTTAAACGGTAAAACCTGTAAAACTTCTCTGACAACTTTTTAGGGAAAAGTTCTTGACAAGACAGAAAAGTAGCACCTGAGCTTTGTCTCCTTTTCTATTTCTATCTCTCTTTCAATTTTCTATCCATAATTCTGACTTGTCAATCTGGCGACTCATTCGCGTTGCCAAAAGCATTCCGTTTGTCAGCTACGCTTAACATGTACATTAAACTTGCAACTTCACACACACACACACACACACACACACATACGTAAACACAACACATATTTGGCAGCTGGCACTAATTTGCTAAAAAGCCAACGTTCATTTGGTATTAAAAGGCGAAGCGCTAACAACATTTGACATGCCACGACACGACACGACACGCACAAAAATGTAGCCACTTGCTTTTGTTGTATCTGAGTGTGTGTGTGTGTGTGTTTGTATGTATGTAGTTGTCATTGGCAGCAATTGTTGTAATGTTGTTGTCGCTTTCAACGCCTCATTATTTAGCTGAAGAGGGGAGGTGAGCATAAATCAACCGCAATAAGCGGTATCAACAGAGCCGTATCATAAAATATTTATAAACTCTCTCCTGGCCAGGACATACACCAGCGCACCAGCACATACGCCTTAACAGAAAGAGACGCATACACAGAGAGGTAGACAGAGAGAGAGAGAGGGAAGAACTAAGTGGAAGGTCGACTGGCTGTTGCGAATTGAAAGCATTCACAATTTACTGTCAGCTGTGCCTTCTCCATAGAGAGCAGCTTTTCCTACTGTCTCCCTCCCTCCCTCTCTCTCTCTCTCTATCGCACTCTTTTCGTGTCTCATTCCCTCAATGTCGGGTATACCATCTTTCAATGTCGGAAATATTTCAGTAAATCGTAACTTCCTTATAGTGAAATTTCCGCAACCACTTAAAATAACAATTTCCGCTTCAGCAGTTTCAGTTACACTTACGTTTACAACAGTTACAGTTACAGTTACAGTTACATTTATAGTAAGAGCTGAAGTAACGGTTACTACTGCTGCTGCAGCCGAAGCCGACACTTGCACCTGGCAAGGCTCACCCACATCCTGTCTGATTATTATTGTTGTTGCTGCTGCTGCCCGTTCATGTTGAAAGGCAGCAGGAGTCGATTGCCTAATTTTATGTCGAGAAAGCAGAACATGCCTACCCTCTCAAAGTGACTTTCTGTGTGCGCACGTGTGTGTGTGTGTGTGTGTGTGTGTGTGTGGGTAGGTGTATGCTTAAGTTCATAGGCTCAATTTTCACACTTGATTTTGCACGAAACGTCGTCATTGAGCCACACCCACCACGCACAACAGCAACGCCTACTTGCCACACCTTGCCATGCCACGCCACGCCACACACACACACACACACACACACACACACACACACACACACACACACCTTGCCACGCAAACGCCACTCAACTTGACTCAACTCAACTCGACTCAATTCGAGCTTCCATCGCCACTCACAAAATCGAATTAACGTCACTTTTCAAATTTCACGCTTTTCTCATCGCACACACCTCTGTGAAAGGCCCTCAGCCAGCTCTACTCCACACGTAATCGCCCCACCGTGCTCGTAGGCACCATCAGCCACGCCCACAAAACAGCACTTCTACGCTAGCTCATTGAGGCGTAAACGCCAGACAGACGCCCCAGCAAATCCCGAAACGAAAATCGCATCAAAAACCAAGTGGGGAAAAATTATCATGCACTTGCCGAACATCTCATGCACTCGCATTAGAGATGTATTCATACACACACCCACAGAGACCATAACGATTTGAAACAATTATGAGTATGCCTGAATATAAGATAAGTTAGCTCTTTGATCTATTAAAAGAAATACTTAACAGTTCCATGCGTAGAAAGTCAAAAAGCTAAAAGGCAAAATATATGCTTGAAATCAGAATCAAAGACAGCTTGAATACACTGTGAGAAAAAACTATATAGAAGTATAGACATCTCTAACTGAAGTAGCTGAAATATATATAATATATATATACTATATATATCAGCTTAGTACGATTCCGAGCAAGTTTACCGACCTTATTTCCCTCCCACTTGTTCAGTTTGATCTAAACGTTGCAAGGCTCTTGGCATAGCTGATGTTCCCTTTTGATTGTAGAGCAGCTGTGTGCCTGGCATGCCAATTGCAACAGTGTCCTATCCCATACACATCCTGTACACTACTTTACTCGTAGATGTACTACACTGTCCACGTTCTGTCAGCTGCAGTCGTGCCGAACTAAGCAAAACTGAAACTGAAATTGAAGTGCAAACTTGGCTCTGGCTTAGCTCCTGGTCTCAGAGTCAGCCATGTCAAGTAAGCTTCTGTTTTTTTTTCTAGGTATATGTTTTTCTTTTTGGGAGATTGGTCAAATCTAGTTACCAGTTGCCTTTGTTCCACACACACACACACACACAGTGCTCCACCTCCTGGTGGCACTCCATGCAGCTCAATTATGTGCGCTGTCAACGTTTGTAAGCCTGTAATTGTCTAATCACTCACTTTATTTGTATGTCTTCTGTTTTGTGGTGCTCTTTCTCATGAACATTGTCTATCTCTGTCTATTTCTCCTATCAGGTGGATCTGCGTCACATCGATGAACTGAACGGCACCAATGTGGTCGAAGTGGGCGTGGATCTGTCCGAGTTCTACACATCCGTTGAATGGGATATACTCGAAGTTCCTGCAGTGCGGTAAGTTCTCTCAATGCATTTACAGTAGAAAGTAGCAACAAAATAGAAACAGAACAGCAACAACAACAACAACAACATGACAGAAGACAAATCTACAAATGGTAGCATGCAACGGCAACGGCAACAACAGTTGCAACAACAGTTTGGCAGCTGCTTTGGCAACTTTTGGCCGCTGTCACAAAACACAAACACAAATCTTTGGAATGTCAGAGCATTTTGCACAGGTCAAGGATGCGAACAGGACGTCAACAACAAGAACAACTGCAACAACGACAACTACAAGTTGCTGATGATGAGCCCTTGCGAACCCTAGTGGGCGTCCATGGGCGTGGTCTTTAGTTTACCGCCAATATTTACACTTGTACATGAGGCGTCTGTTTCTCTTTTCGGCCTCCAGCCTCCAGTCTCCAGTCGCAAGTCTCCGAGACTGCAAAAAGTTTTAAATTAAAAAACTTTGGCGCCGGCTGCCAAAGGAGCAGCTACTCCAGCTTCTGGTCAGGAGCAGCAGCTATTATGCGTCTCCCCAAGTATCTCAGTCTGTGTCAGTGGAACGCCAAATAGCGCCAGCTAAGAAAAAGGGGGCTAATGTTTAATTACCACGCCCTTCATGCCACTCCACCTTCACGACTCGAAACGGTATGCTTGTGTGCACACATCAGCAACACACACACCCACACACACACATACAGGGGGAAATGTAGGCTGTAGAAGCTGGAAGGAGCGTGGCTCTAATGCGTTTAGCCCAAGACAAAAGCAAATTTCAAAGAGGCGCCACGCGAAGTGCCAAAAAAAAATAATATTCAGCCGTAAGCGCCTTTTTTGAAGCAAGCGTTGGAGTGCAATGGCAAAATTAATAAGCAAGACGCACACACACACAGTCGCACACACACACACACACACACACACACACGTAGAATTATCCTTTTGTATGCTAATAGGGTCGGGGTCAATTTCAAACGATAATTAATTAATAGCATTACAAATGTGCATAAGCAATGGCAAAAAGACCGTTAACCATTATCAAAATAACAAATCCAATTACCGATTCGAACTTTATGACATTTTGACATTTCATATTATCATAGCTTGTGGCTAAACTTAATGAACCGGTTTGAACTGTAGTTAAAATCAAAGTAGAACTCAACTCAAACTCATAATCCAGAATAAATTAATTCAAATATTTCTGCTGTTTCTTCGAACACCAATTAAAAGTTTTATTCTAAACGATTTACAATGCGTTTTAATTGTGCGAGTATTAAAGACACACACACACACACAGTCACACCTATTTTTCAGGTACATACATACTATGTATAAATTTGGGTACATTTAAGTCTGAAGAGCTTTTGCTTTTAGCTTAATTACAAGTAGTTCATTCAAAACTAATTTTTAAAAATGTTTATGGCTTTCGCATATTTCAACGTTGCTTCTTCCACATAAACTTTTATATGGCTGCTTTGAAACATTGCATGCCATATCGTGCCATATTACCTGCCAGACCACGAGTATGTCGGATATTTTAACAGTTTCCGTTTCAGTTTCGGTTTCTGTCTCAGTTTTTGCTCCTGTCCTTCAGTCATTAAACTCAATGTGTACGAGTGTGTGTGTGTGTGTGTCTGTGTGTGTGTATTTTGGCTTTGGATACGACAAAATTTGATTACATTTGCGACGCTTTTATTCGTATCCGTATAATATATGTGTATATATATATATATATATATGTTATCTAGTCGTTTATCTAGTTGAACACCTTGATTTAGTCCTCTGCCCTTTTTTATGTGCGCAACTTTTAATACAGATATCGCTGGGAATTGCGCTTTTGGCATGAAACATGTGACACATAACCGAACAAAGATATACACTTTCTTTTTGTATATCTTTACTATTTGTTTTGGTTTAATACAGCTGATATTTGGTGGAGTTTTATATATTTTGTTTTCGTAAGTGCATTTGATAGTCGGCTTACCATATGGAGCTGCAGCTGTTCTCTTAAGATTTGCGTTCGCCTTGGCCTGCGGACAACGCAGCTGAAATGAAATTTAAGAGCAAAACAAAAGTTGCTGTTAAAAGTGCCATAAAAAGTAAAAAAAAATTGGCGACAAAACGCGCAACCAACAAAACAGCATCAGCCGAGCTAACGATTCATATTGTTGTTGTTCTTGTTGTTGTTTTTGTAACTGTTATTGCTGTTGTTGTTGTTGTTGTTGTTGTTGTTACTGCTATTGTTATTTTTGCCCTTGTTGGTTGCTGCTGATGGTGTTGCCTACCTTTGTTGTCGTTGTCGTTGGCACGCGCGCCAGCCACAAACATGTCGCGACGCACGTCGCCTTTTCGGGTGTCCGTGAAAGTGTTGTTTATGCCCCAGGAGCATATACACACTCACACACTCACACACACACACACACCCAACACTCACATGCACGTGCACAAAAGACAAAACTCAAGTAAAAAGTGCTCACCTGCTGCGTGGAGTGCAAAGTGCAAGCGACCCCAAAGGCGGTTTGCGGCAAAGCGAATCGTTCAGATCAAGTTCAATTGAACGAACCACTAAACTGAACGAATGAACTGCATATGTGACTAACAAGTGCGCTTCGTTTTCGTTTATGTATTTCATATTTATATTAGTTAGTATATATTACTTTTTTATTATCAAACCCTATTTAAATGCCGTAAACGAGCGTACGAACTCAACGAAAGAACGCAGCAGAGCAAAAGAACGAACGATTTGAACGAACTATTTCGCATTTAGTTCACTCGATTGAACTATTATGTTCAGCGCTAGCAAACAGCTGCCTTGAACTATTTTCGGAAACTGCGTGCAATGCCAATGGGCGATAAATCAGTAAGGCAACTTTTGGCCAACTTCTGTAACAGCAGAGAGATCTTAGCCCACATCCCGGAGCAGCTCCGGACAAATTTTAGACACCTTTCAACTGAAAGCAATACTATGCGTTAATTTTATGGCTTCGTGATTTCTGTTGTTGCCACTTTCAATGTCTACTCAGGTGTCTGAGCCTCAGTATGTCAATCCTAGTATCTGTCTCTTTGTTTTGTTTTACTGTCTGTCTTACTGTCTCGCTGTCTGTCTATCTGTCTATCTGTCTGTCTGTCTGTCTGTCTGTCCGTCTGTCTGTCTGTCTTTTGTCTTTCTGTCTTTCTGTCTGTCTTTCTGTCTTTCTGTCTTTCTCTCTGTCTGTCTGTCTGTCTGTCAGTCAATCAGAATCTGATTGCACTGCTTGACGCCTAACTGAATTGACCGTGTGTGCGTGTGTGTACGTGCTGCAGCCACGCCCCTGTGCTACACGTGGGCGCCTCAGTTAATTTAACTGTCGATGTTGATGCGCATTAAAGTGAATCCTGGCGTGGGAGGCAGCCACCGCGACTCTGGCTCTGACTCTGACTCTGACTGCGACTGTGACTGCTTCATGGCGAAATTGCGCTACGTGCTGTGAATTGTGTTGCAGCACTTTAGGCGCAGCCTCCAAAGCAACCAGCTAACCGGCAGCTGCAGACAATAAAAGGACGCGCCTATGCCCCAAGCCCCCCGCCTCCCCCTTCACCATTCGGCACCACGCCTGTATGCCCTACCGTATAGGAGGAAAGCCGCAGTATCGTTCGCCTCTGGTTTGTGTCACGCACTTGTGGCATAATTTACTGAAGACTGCGGTACACACACTTAACATCTACACAAGCACGCACACACACACACAAACAAACAAACACACACATACACATACTTATACAAGAGGCAACGGCTGTCAACTTTTTAATTCCTGTCAATGACTTAAGCCCCTTTGCGCTGTGGCCTGCTTTCGCTTGTTAGTTGTTTAGAGAATGAGGCTGGGGCCTTCCTGCTGTATCCTGGGAGAGAAGAGCTGAAAGGGAATCGCTTTAAATGTATGAGAAATTTCCAGCAGGTATTTTAGCCTTGTCATGAGGTTAGTCATTATGAGCCACTGTTTATTGCTTACCTGCCAGATGTTCATGAAGTTTGTCCGAACTCCACACTGTTTTTTTGCTTTCTTCTCCTACCTTCCTAGAGGAGATTGAGTCTTGTCCCATCTGTTTAGCAGTTAATTTTCTTGCTTATTACGAGCATCTGACATGACAATGACAACCTTAAGTCTTAACACCTCATCTTCTCCACAAAGGATACTACTTTTCTGCCACTTTAGCTGATTTAAGCAAACGTTTTTATGTAAAGTCAACCGTATACGAGTGATTCTATTATCTAACCCGTTGTTTCTAGACGTGTTTACCATTCCTTCTCCTCTTAAGCGCAACGAATTCCAATTTCTCAACGCTCATTAAGTTGCCCTTGTTGTCATGCTCATTCCCATTTCCATTCTTATACCTAGTCCTATTCCTATTCCTATTCCTATTCCTTTTTCTTTGCTGGCGTTGCTCCCCCTTCGGCTGTTTTGTCTAATTGCCGCAGTGCGTCGTGCGTTGAGTTCCTTTGCGTTACGTCGCACAAATTCAACATGCGAGGCACATACACATGAGCAACACTCAGAGAGTAGGCCCACTTCCCTTATCCTCATCTTCATCCGCATCCTCATCCTTATTCTTATTCTTATCCTTGTTCCTAACCCTAACTTTGGTTGTTAAACTTATCGACAGACACTTTTACTTTTACTTTTCCTTTTACTTTTACTTTTGTTTGATGGCTTGATTACAAGGCTCCTTTGCACCGATGCGCCTGATCGATTAAAGCCATAATTAGCCAACTTTCAAGTGGGCCAAAACCACAACAACATTACCCAAACCCCCTCTCAATACGAGCTGGAGTACCTTACCTTCACACGATTCTGGCAAATCGTCTTAATGGCTCTAATTTCCATGCGCCTTTACCCAAATCCTACAGCGTCGGGACTTTGTGTTAAGTTATTAAAATTCTATTACTTACGTCAAATGTTTGTTCCTATTGAATGAACACTCGCTTCTCATTCCTCACTCTTCACCCTCTTCCCTCTTTGGTTGGTAACTGATTTCTGTTCTTTACCAAATTCCAATCCAAATCGAAACAAAACGACGAGAAACCAGCAAAAGAGAAAGGGCCAAACAACAGCAAAAAATAAAAAACACAAAAAACACTCAAAAGCAAAAAGAGCTTGGCACAAAGTTGTAGAAATCAATCAAGCGTTGTAGGCATACTCCTCACTCCCCAATCCCTCCCAGCTCCAGCTCCAGCACCCAGTGCACCCGCAACCTTCCGTTTAGTTAGCCGCCGCTGGCACCCAAGGTGGCAATGGCCGCCTTCGGGTCGCCGCAGGCGCGCTTTGAAGCACCGCCGCACTGTGGGATATAGCTGGTATTTCACTTCCTCCAACCTCTCAACGAATCGAAAATCAAATATTGTTTATGGGTTAAAAGTCTTCGAGAACAAAGACGACAATTTGTTTTGTTGTTTGATCCAATCAAAATTGGGTTATTCCTTGGGCTTTGCCAAACAAATGCATCCTTTGTAAGGAAGCAGAAGCAGAAGCTGCTGCTGTTGCTCATTAGCAAGTGCTTTGGGCTATTTGCCACAAAGAGAGTCAAAAGAGACCACTGTGCGCCGCATGCATCCTTCGGTATTCTGCGGCCATTTTATATGGCATTCGTCTCCTTTTTGCTTCAGCTTCTTCTTTTTTTTGTTGCCAATCATTTAGTATTTATGCGTTTTGTTCTTTGACTGTGCCGACAGTCTAACTGAGTGTGTGTGTGTATAAGTGTGCGTGTGTGAGCATACATCTATGTGTGTGCTGCCAATCAGCGATTCGGCCATTTTGGTCAGTCAAATTCAGAATCAGAGTCTTTGCTCGGACGATTGTGCCCCATGCGGCAGGCAGGCTACTTTGGGCTCGTGCCGCGGCACTTTTGAGTCTTGCAACAAGCCCAGCCACGTTCTGGGAATCCATTTCGGCAGCGTTACGCCGAACACATTGTTGCATAAGTTTAGCACAAAACGTGCCGCTGGCTTCTGACAATTCTCTGGCTAATGTTTGCCGACTACTTTTTTTTTTTTTTTGGAAAGAAGGAAAATCGTGAAATGTTCATTGTGTCGTTTTTCTTTTAGCCCGTTTTGCCTTTTATTTGGATTTTGGTTTGTTTTCATTACGCATACGCCACATGGTCCAAGGCATTGATGAATTGTTGCCATTGCCCTTTTGGATCCGGCTGCCTCCAGTCAAATCAACTATTGTTGTTCTGCTTGTTCTTGTTTTGCTGGCTGTTCCTTTTGCTGTTGTGCCTACGTGGCGCCACCGTCTCCGACAACGACAACAACGACGACGGCGACGACGTGTCCAGACGTGCCCAGACACGCGCTCGCATTTCGCTCTCATGTGTGCGCCTTCAACTCCTCCCACTCTTGCACCACTTTAAGCCCACTTCCTCCCTATCCTGCCCCACCCATCCACCCATCCACCCACCACCCACTCCCGTTCTCTGCGGGTTGAAATTGTTGGCGTGTGCCCGGGCTTTGCCTACTATTTTATGATTTATTGTATGCTTTTCTCCGGCACAGTTGCCCCCAACTAACCAGACAACCAACCAACTAACCAAGCCATCACAAAGCTTATTACACTGACCTTTACACACACGCACGCACACACTCCCACACACACACACACACGTGTTCAACATAATACAAAAAATGGCAACGCAAAAATTGACCAAGCTTAAGAGTTTCCCAAGTTGTCTGTGCGAACTACAAACTAGATTCTATTTTTCCACAAACTGTACACATGTATCCCCAGGTAGGATAAGGACGAGGAGGACGCAGAGATTGGGTATAGGTAGAATGGTTAAGTAAACTAAAGTGTCCAGCTCATTGACCAAAGCTCACTTAAGCCATTTAATGCTGGTCTTTATTAATTTTTTATTTTCCATCCGGCACAGAAGCTCTCATCCCAGTTATCCCTCTCTACTCTTACCCCAGACTGGGTATCCTTGAGCCTTGATAAACTATGTATGCTTGATCAGCATCGATCTTTATGCTCCACTATATATATATATCATTATCAGGGAATATCTTTTATTTATTAAACTTTGCCACAGAATTTTTATCCTTCTGCTGGTTTTCACTTCAATCTAAAGCCTCAATCGAACGCTTTGGCTGGACTTATTTTGCCCATCCTCTTGAGAACCCGAATCTTTGTTGAGCCATCATGGTGTGTGTGTCTGTGTGTGTGTGTGTGTGTGTGCCCATTTTGCAAAATCAACTGTCAGAAACAGTTAGTTATCCTGGCAGCAGAACTGTCGACGTCCTGCCGACTACGTCCTCTGCCGCATCACCCAGCGCCGCCGTTGTTTATTATTTATTTACAATATTTTCTTATTCAAAATGAAGCCGCAAGCCACTCGGAATTATTGATGGCAAACATACTACTTCATACACACAAGTCCTTGCCATGGCCAGCCCGAGCTTGGGCTGGTTCTCTCTATCCAAGCCTATAGGAGGGCATGGCCAAACCTTAAGCACAACCCCTTCACCCGTTCCACACCCAACCCTGCCCGCTGCCAGGCATTTCGTTTTCCCATCTCCTTCTCAGTTTCCATCTATTTTTTTTTTCGTCCTGCTACTTGGGAGTTTTTCAAGTGCGGTCGCCAAAAAGTTCTTGACTCAATTTACAAAATTTGCTTGCTTTCCATTTCTGTTTCCATTTTGTTTTTTGTGTTTTTATTTATTTTATTTTATTTTCGTTTCGTTTTTTCGTTTTTTTTTTGGCAGTCTAAGATTATTAACTTTTAAATTATGTACACGAAAGGAGGTGACACGACTGCGCTGCTACCAAGTGTCAAGTTCATTAGCCAAGAACTTTTGGGTTAGGATTGGGTTTGGGATTGGGATTGGGTTTGGTGTTGGTGTTGGAGATTGAGTTTGGAATTAGAATTGGGGCAGGCCGAGGGCTTAGTTTGTCCGGCAGTTTTTCCAGTGTGAAATTCAGCGCAGCCTTTGGAAATAATTTTGAACATTTTTCAATATATATCTATATATACACATATATCGTGTGGCTGATGATTTATGTGGATTGTGGACTCTGCTACACACACATGAACTTATGGCTGTGTGTGTGTGTGTGTGTGTGTGTGTGACTTGACGGATGTGCGGCCTGCGGAAGCTGCAAACAACAGCCTCATAATAAATAAATATTTACGTGCTACATGGTAAATTCTAACCAATACTCTATATTTTCTCCATTTCTCTCCCCCCCTCTCTCTTCCGCTTCCCCCTTTAGCAATGAAAAATTCTATACATGCTGCGATGAGCCATATCTGGATATAACTTTCAATATAACAATGAGACGAAAGACGCTCTTCTATACGGTCAACCTGATCATACCCTGTATGGGCATCAGTTTTCTAACCATTCTGGTCTTCTACCTGCCCTCGGACAGTGGCGAAAAGGTGAGTTTATCCTTTTAACCTACCAGATTTATAAATTTATATATTATATGTGCAACATTTCATTCATTTTCATCCGTTCATCCGCAATAAGCCCGCAGCTGATGATTCTTATAATTATTTTTATGTATTTTTTTTCGTTCGAATTTCTTACTTTATTCGCTTTCAAACAAATTGCCATAATTTATTGTAGTTTCCACAAACAGACAGACAAATGTATATATACTATATATATATATGTATACACTCACACATCCTTTGCTTGCTCGCAATGTGCTTTTAATTAAAAAAGAAAAAAATGATTTCACACTCAAATGAAATGAAATTGAAAATAAAAATGAAAATGCATTTCGACATTTTCCTTTTTACTGTTTGTTGCCATTTAACTCTGAATAAATAAAATTACATGTTATATTTAATTTAATGCTAACAGATATGCACACCCACACACACACATATATATACATATATATCAGACAGAATAGTGACAGAAATAAATCGCGAGCGTTAAAAAACGCGCGCGCGATTTGCGGTTCGCATTGCGCGATTCTTTGTAGAGAAGCTCCGAAAAAAAAAACACAAATGAAACAAAAAGAAGAAAAAATATAGTATAAAATTAAATGGCATAATGCATAAATATAATATAAATATTTACATGCTGCCGGGACTTATGAATAAATTACGGTCAATTTTCAAAATAAATAAAACGCGAAAATAATTTAAAACTTGCGCGCGTTTTTTTTTATAAATCTCAGCGTTGGCAGCGCTGCTTGTAGCGCCGCTCATTATGCATAATTTGGGTAATAAATATTGACAGTGCATTTGATGGACTACGATTATGGCTTTGTAGCAGGTGGATAAAGCAATTCTCTAGAGAATTTACGATAAATTGCAAACAGAGCTAGAAAATTATGCGAGTTCAGCGCCCCAACAAATGGCCAAAGAAGCATCAACTGCCTCTTAAACAGATAGTATACATATATATATATATATGTATGTAATGCTCCTTCAATTCACGATAAATAAATGACTCTCTAACAAACTCTCGTTGATCTCATTACAATATATATATATATATCGAGAGTAAGCCAGCCCTCATTAATGTTGCAAAAACAGATTATACTACTTATAGTTCTCGAAAGATGCTTCAATAAAAAGGAACAGAGGAGGAAAAAAAGCGGGAAAGGCAAAGGAAAATAGTTTAATGAGAAGCTTAGTGATGGGGGAGAAGTATGCAAAGAAAAACAGAGTCAATAAACAACTCTTAAAGGATAATAAAGGGATACTTGTACATCGAGTTGCAGCGAGTTATGAGTATAATGGGAAAAGTGGACACAAAAAGGCGAAAGGAGCAAGTTAATGGCAGATAAATTGAGCATTTGATAAGCGCAAGCAGCATAAGGAGCAAGGCTCAATTAGAGTTTAAAAATAATAAGGATAACTACTCTACAGGACTAGAAGATACTTGTTAGATAAGGAATTCGAGTAGCGGCTCCAGAGGGCAATGGCTCGGGCATTACGAGCTCTGTTCGAATCAACAATTGATTGTGTTTTTATTTTACGAGCATGTCTATGTCCTTGCTGCGTTGTTCCTTTAATGGCCGCACACACACACACACACACACACACACACACACACAGAGCTATTGATAGACAGAGATAGCCGACACAGAGAGCCCGCACAAATATTTACGCCTAAAAGCGGTCAACGTATTGGCCAGCGGTTGAATGGCTCTGTCTCTGGGCTCAGACTCTGGTCTGGCATCCGTAGTTGTCATGACATGGAATGTCCAGTATGAAGTTTGGAGTAACTATCGCAGAGCGTGCACGTAGGGGTTGCCAATCGGAATCGGAATCGGATTCTGGACTCCAATTGGAATTACAATTGGCAATTTACATGCATATGCGCCACAACACACTCCATTCATTCAATTGCCGGATGGCGTTCGTGTCCAATATTAAGTAGCCCAGTGGGCAGTGGCCAGTGGCCAGTGGCAGTCTATGCCACAATTGCATACGACACAACCCTTTCAGCGCCACTCTTCATTTTTTATTATTGCTGCAACAATTACACTTTATGTCCCTCATATGACTCTCTCTCTCTCTCTGCGTCCTCTGTCCAAGTCCTTGACGCACAAACTGGTTACGCTGAATCTTGACTGAATCGCAAATATATACTGTATGTAGTTGTACACATTAATCACACAAACATTTGCATGAATAATGCAATACGGCAATCATTGTGCCGCTTTGTGCCAAGCGTGATTTTAGCTAGAGGACTTTGCCCCATGTTGCATGTCGCTTGGCTGTCAAGAGCGACTTGCAACCTTAATTAGGCAGCTCACTAATCGCTTTACAGCACTTTGCAAAACTAAGGCTAATTATCATAAAATCATTAGGCATCAAATTTATGCGCCACACATACATACAACGATACCCACCAACACACCTACACACACACACACACACACACACACAGTTACAGACAATGAGACATTTGAGTTTGTGTGCACAAAGAAGCTCACCGAGAGCCTAAATTGCTCGTCTCGTTTTCGACATTTAATTACTTTTTGCACACACTTCATTACAAGCAGCTTACACAGACACACACACACACACACACACACACACAGACGTACACCCGAATATACACAGCTATATAGAAAAAGTCAGGCAAGCACCTGGCCCACCTGTCCTCCTGACCTCCAGCTGAGCCAGCTGTGCTTAGCAGTTAATACAACTTGGCCGCTGAATGCGACTCACTTTCTCACACACTCACTCGCTTTTTTTGCACTCTATCTCACTCTCTCTCACACACACACACACACACACACACAAATCATATTGGGCTTGCTTTATTGAGCGAGCTGTGAAGTATGCTATGGTTTTTATGTGCCTGGCGCCGCAATATATACTACGGATATTGAAGCTGAGGCAAAAGCTTCGGGAATGCGAACCGGCAGATTAGTCAGTCAACTTGCCATGTGGTTATTTATATTGCTGCTGCTTGTTCTTGTTCTTCTTCTTCGTCTTCTCTTATGCTTTTGTAAAAAAAAATATAAAAAAAATTGTGTGTACACAGCAAACACACACAGTACACACACACACACACACACAGCACAACAACAACTCAATTGAAATTTGTTCGACTTCGATTTTAATAACTTGAGTAGAAAATGCTTAAAATAAAAACGGGTAAAAAACGCATTCGACTTGATTGAACGAAAGTGATTTCTTTCTGTGCAAGGACCTTCGCATTAAAAGTAACCATGGATGCGAGTTTAAGTAGCCTTAAAGCAAAACTTCTCAATGAGTTATGATTTAACTGGAAATCGAGTAGAGTTCCTTGTGAGTGAAGGTGACTTCTCCATCTCATCGAAGGATGCAAGTGGATGTTTCTTAAGTAGACCTCGACCTCAACGAGAATGATTTATGAATTAACTGCGTTTGGGATACAAGTTGTTAGAAGAACTTCCAGTTACTCAGCCAATAGATGAGTATTAGAATGCAGAGACCATAAATAATGCTTATTTCTTTTCTTTTTCAATCACAAAAACTAATCGTTTACTTGGGCTATAACCACATCCTCTAAGGATATTCTCTGCCGTTTGACTGGGTTCTATTTGTCTTGATTCAGTTTATTAGGATATATCTCAAATTTACCACATTTTTCTAGGATACTAGATTTTTATTTATGTTTCCTTTACTTTGCTGTTTGGCAGATATTGCGAAAGTGAACCTAACAGTAAACTTCAATTCAAAATAAAATACTAAAAATTAGCCTCTTTGTTATCCTGACACCACTCTACCATCTATCATTCTGTTTTTAATCAATTATTTTTCATTATTATTTCATTATTTTTTTTTTATCCCACATTTTTTACTATAATTTTTCCTTTTTTAAGATTCAAATTTATTTTTGTTGCTATCAATGAATATTTTATATAAACAAATTTCAAATTTATTAATTTAAATAAAATAAGTAACATAAGTAAAATAAATAAAATAAAAAAATAAATAAAATATATAAAAGTAAAAAAAATAAAATAAAAAAATAAATAAAATAAGTAAAATAATTAAAATAAATTAAATAAATAAAACAAATAAAATAAATAAAATAAAAAATAAATAAAATAAAAATAAATAAATAAAATAAATATAATAAATAAAATAAGTAAAATAAATAAAATAAGTAAAATAAATAAAATAAAAAAATAAATAAAATAAAATAAGTAAAATAAATAAAATATATAAATGAAGTGAAATGTACTAAATAAATTAAGTAAAATTCAAATAAAAAAATTATTAAATAAAAATAAATAAATAGATAACTAAATCAACCAATTCTTTAAAAATTGATAAAAAAAAATAAAAATAAATAAATAAAATAAATAAATAAAATAAATAAATAAAAGGGATAAATAAAAAGTATTCCCACACAAATGATACATTTAAAGAAAATAATTTCCCTACCCTGATATATCTCTTTAATTTAAATGTACTAAAGTAAAAGTTTTACTTCTCTAATTGAAAACAATAAAAAAACACGTACAATAACTAACTGTGAATAAATAAAATGAATGAATAACTGTTAAGCTTATTAACCATTATTCGTTGTTCCTTATACAGTCTATAAATCTGTTTAAACATTGAACAAAAACTCAAGTTGGCAATTGCCATTTGCGACATGTTTTGTAGCTGAACACACTTAAATCCTATTTAGCTATCTTTAAGAAATAACTTTACACACTCACACACACACACGCACACCCCAGGTCATTGTAAAAGTCATACAAATAGATGTCAAGATATTCATATTTACTGATGTTCATATTTAAAAACATTTCTGAAGCTTATCAGCCACTGTTTCATTTGAGTGCTTCGCAATTGTCGTTTCTTTATGATGGCAAAATGCTGTGTGGCACGTGCCCCATGCGTCTCAGATGCCCCCACGTTCTGAAGCTGCCCATGCCACAGAGAGTTTTCCGCTCACCTGCAACTCAATTTCCCAAATCCCTTGCCACGTTCCGGCGCTGCTCGCAACACCCATCTAAAAGATGCAAATGAACTTAACTAAAACATCACTGACTTTTACCTCTCTCTATTTGTCCCCCCACCCATTGAATCTATGTATCTCTTTTACACTCAATATCTATCTATCTCTCTCTCTCTCTCTGTTACAGGTCTCATTAAGCATATCCATTCTACTGTCGCTCACTGTGTTCTTCCTGCTGCTGGCGGAAATCATTCCGCCCACGTCGCTAGTGGTGCCGCTGCTCGGCAAATTTGTGCTCTTCACAATGATACTGGATACGTTCAGGTGAGTGAATGTGAATGTGAATGTGACTCTGAATGTGACTCTGAATGTGACTCTGAATGTGAATGTGAATGTGACTGTGAATGCCAAAGCAAATATGCATGCAAATGCGTGTGTGACTGTGTTGGTGCCAGGACACGCCAGCACTTGTTCGATTTGCATGCCAACTGATAACGTTGCGTGTGTCTAGTGTGTGTGTGGTGTGTGAGTGTGTGTGCTGGGTATGCGTGTATCTGTCTATCTGGGACTTGTTTATGAAAGGCGGAAACGGATGCGAAAAATAAAATTGCGCGCTCTGGATTTTTTGCCTTCTTAATGTTTCTTTTTATACCCTCCTTTCTCTACCCTCTTAACCCAATCTTGGCCAAGTTGGGTATATGGCCAGAAGGATCACAGACCACCTGGCCAGCTGGTATCTTCCAGTCGAGCATACTCCTCCATGCTCTTGTCATTTTTTCAGCTTGTTTTTTGTGGTAAGCCATTTGTGGCATCGTTTATATCTGACGCTCATTTGGCCAACTGCCCATATGCCACGCCCCACTCCGGTCGAGTCGAATTGACTCGGCCGCAAGTCAAACTTCAAAAATGGCCCCGGCAATTTACAGCCATTTGCCACGCCCACGCCGTACGCCGTACGAGAAATGGCCGCCTAATTGTTGGTAAACAAAAGTCGTGGCCGGCCCTTGGCTCACCCGGACTGTGCTCCTACTAGCCGAGTGTCCTGCTCTTCATCTGCCATCTCCAGCTCAGGTCGGAACAATGGCCAAAGCGGGTGGCTGCAGTGGCGCAACAGGAGTCAGAGTTGAACCACAAATGATGTAATTAAGACAATGGCCACCTCCCTTGGCCGTCGCCTCCATTTCCATTTCCCTCACCATCGCCGTCTGCTTTTCCGTCTGCGTCTCCGCCTCCGCGTACGCCTGGGCAGCAGCTAATTAGACAGACGTGGGCGTCACAAGTTAATTAGCCAGACTAAGAGACTTATACGACGCTTACTCCACAGCTCAACATTTTTCTGTCTGCCCCTCTCTACCTCTCTCCCTCTCTCTCTCTCTCTCTCTCTCTCTCTCTGTCTCTCCATCTCTCGCTCCAACTTATCCTCTATGTTTCGTATTCTTTTCAGCATCTGTGTTACGGTTCTGGTACTGAACATCCACTTCCGGTCACCGCAGACGCACACAATGGCACCTTGGGTGCGCACCGTGTTCATCAATCAGCTGCCCCGCTTCCTGGTGATGCGTCGCCCACTATATCCGATCAGCGAGATGATGTATGGCCTGTAAACCAGCAATGCAATCCAATTAACCAAAATATATTCCTTACTAATTTGTTTTGCAGCAAATCTTCACGTCGTCTCATGGTGCGCACCTGTAATGGACTCGAGCTAAGGGATCAAATACCACCGCTACCACCGCCTGTAGCCCTGTCCCGGTAAGTAGAGTCCTTTGAAAGGTGTTTTCGCTATGCTAAGATTGGATACCATTCCATATGGCCACAGCATGCATCACAGCCCCAAGACGACGTCACGCAGCACCTCGCCACATCTGCAGCACAGAGTTCCGGGCATGAATCTGATGGATGATATGGGCCCAGGTGGCGGTGCATCGACGATCACTGGGCATCTGAGCTCGCTGTATCCGCCGACCATATCGACGGTGAACCAGCAGACCTCGACAACATCCTCTCTAATCGATGCGCAGTACCACAATCAGTATCAGCAGACGGGCGGTTCCCTGCTAGATCATCCGCTAACGCCGACCAAGTTCCGCCAGATGACCTCCACCTCGAGCCAGACGGGGCCGAACGGATCGGGCCATCATCACTATAATGCCGGGTGTGCGGCTGGCGTTGTGCATGGTGGGGGCGCTGGCAAGAGCTGCTCCACCTCAACGCTGGCCCATCAAGCCAGCCAAGCCGGCAGCTTTCATCTGTATCGACAGCAGTCGAGCTGCTCCGCAAATTTCTCGCCATTGCCACTGCATGCGCATCAGGCGCACGCCTCGACGACCACCTATGACCTGGGCCTGGGCGGTATCCACAATTCGAATGTGATAAAGTCCACAACTACGGTTAATTCGGTGGCGACCGCCTCCACTTTGGCCGATTCCTGCTGCAGCGGCACCATACAAATACACCAGGGCATGGGCGCTGGCGCCGCCTGCCAATCCTCGGAACTGCTTAACCAGCACCGACCCACCACATCCGCCACAGCAGCGGCATCGTCTGCTGGCGCCAGCACCTCAGCAGCGGCTGCGGCGGCGGCGGCGGCAGCAGCGGCTGCTGCAGCGGCGGCAGCGGGTGGTGCCACGCCGCCGCCACCACCACCGCCGGCCTGTGATAATCTGCCCGCCTGTCAGCGCGAGGGCGGCCCACATTGCTGTTCCGGGCGTGGCAATGTCCGCCAGCGCTGGCACACCTGCCCGGAGCTCCACAAGGCCATGGACGGCGTCACGTACATTGCGGAACAGACCCGCAAGGAGGAGGAGAGCACACGGGTAAGTTTACGAATCAGACGCCGAAGCTGAAGCTGAACCTGAAGCAGACGGCAAAATGAGGCTAAGTGAGGTCGCCTAGCAAAGCCCAAATCCGCTTAGCATTTGGCGCGGCTTAGCTTAAGTCCCGAACAGCGGCTTCCCTGTCAATAGAAAACTAGGTAAGAGGCGATGAGGGGGTGTGCCGGGGGGAAGGGCGTACCAAGACTGCGGCAGGAGCTGTAGGGCATGGCCTACAGAATTGGGCGTGCAATGTTAATAGGCCGCTGGCGGACGCAATAAATTAGAGCGGCCTTAGCTCGGATTTATTAGAACGTCAATAATCGATAGACGGCGCTGAGGGACGACGACACCTACGCAGGACAATGGCAGGACAAATGAGCAGAACTAGCTCGTAGACGACGATGCTAGTGGAAGATAATGACGAAGATGATGATGTTACTGATGATGATGGTTCATGGTCTGGACCAGCCTTGCCCTTTTGTTGACCTTTCACCATGCATGTCCCGTTCACTTTCTGCTGTCCACTGTCCACTGTCCACTGTCCACTGCGACTATCCAAAGACTGTCGTCCCCCCTTTTTTGGCCAGCTTGTTGTCCGTGCGCATGTGTCTCCTTGGAGGCTTACGGGTGGGTGTATGCTCTTATGCTCGGCAGCATCAAAAGTTTTAATGACTTTTCATGCGCCTTATGAACACGCATGGCCAGCACAGTAAGAAGTCCTTGGAGTGCTCTGCTGCGTCCGAGCGAGTAGTTCACCAGCGCATAATGAATGTCTTCTGGCTCCGCAAATGCCAATAAAAGTATTTTATTAAAATTACGCACACATTCAATCATTATTGGAATGTCATGCTGGGCTTAGGCCAGCCCATGGCAAGCACAGGATACAGGATACGCGACAAAGGACGCGACACACGACCCAATACAATACCCGTACTCATACACTCGTACACGTACTCTCTGGTCGTAGAACACGACACGACACAAGTGGTGAGATATGTGGGAAAACAACAGACAGTTCACATAATAGAACAGTTGGCACTTTCAATGTGGCACAGAAAGCATCAAAGTGAAGGGCGGATGCGGTGGAATTGAGAAGGATTGGGTACAAACATCAACGGAATGCGAGGCGGCACCACGGAAAGTCAATTTAATAAAAATGAGTTCCAACAGCGTTTCAATGAAAAAGCGCGCTCAAAATAGAATATAAAAAGCAAACTTTTGTTCGCTTTGTATTTGGAAATATTTAATATTGCTTTGAATAAATTCAAATGAATCAAAGCCGAGTTAACAGACATGGCTTAAATCGTACTAACTGTTTGTAGAGTTTTCATTTTAACGTGAAAGTTTAAGTTTGTTTAAATAGTTTTGCAAGTTTATTTGAAGCATTCACACTTGCTAACTACTTTTGTGGTTCCATTCATAACAGGTTAAAGAGGACTGGAAGTATGTCGCCATGGTGCTGGATCGACTCTTCCTCTGGATATTCACAATAGCTGTGGTCGTGGGCACCGCCGGCATCATTCTCCAGGCGCCCACGCTCTACGATACTCGCGTACCCATTGACATCAAGTTGTCAGAGATTGCCTCCACGACGGCCAAACCGAATGTGGCGAGACCCGTGTTGTAAGTTCCACAAGGAAAACAGCAGTACACAGACAGACAGACACACACACATTTACACACACACACACACACAGACACACCCACACACATACACTCAAACACATTTACAGACAGTCTGAGAAGCAACATGAGAAATTCGCATTTCTTTTCATTTTTTTTTTTTGTATTGTTACTCGTACAACAGCGGCAATCGCGACAGCAACAAAAAACCAAGTAACTATAACTAAAAGTATAACAAACGGTAAATAGTGAAATAACAGTATTTGTTATATACCTATATATATATATGTATGTATGTATATGTAACATATGTATGCCAGCATATTTGACGAAATGATAAAGGGCGAATCTTAACTAACTATAACTAAATTGTAAACTAATGTTTAACGGAAACCAACAACAAACGATAATTGATAAACAATTAACGATAAATGATAAATGATAACCGATAAAGGCACAAAATATGTTACAACACAAAGAACGACTTAAAACAATATGTCCATATATGATGTTCCAGAGGTGTTTTGCAATCGAATAAAAGTCAATTGCCAAGGAATAATTATACTCGTCTCGCAGCACCCAGTGTATCGCATGAAAGATACAGATACAGTTATTACAATATATATATATATATATACATATAGATATATATATATATGTGTAGATTGGTGCTGCAAGATTAATTAATTCGTAAAGTATTTGTATCATTTTGATTGATGGAATTAAAACAAATTATAAAGCAAAACTTGGGCGACCAAATTGAAGCCTTTAATGCCAAAAAACAAAAAAACAAAAGAAAATTATGTCAAAGTTAACAGCCGCATCTAAAATCTTGCCAAGCTCGATTCCATTTCATCATGCTCATGTTAGCTAAGGTAATCATCTATTGTGTTTAAATTGACAAGAATTAACAATAATTAACTACTTACGTACTAGTCTCCCCGTGTCCAGTTGATGTTTGCAGCCTTATGGACGTGGCGTGGCCACTTTCGTATTAACTTTTAGAAGAAGCTAATCATAAATAAACTTCAACTCTGGCCCTAGACTCCCTTTGAAATCGTGTGATAGGCACAAATAATATAAGCTGAATTTGTTTTAGCTTTGCAATCCATGTGTTTCCTTTCCTTTAAATGTAATGATTGGTATTAGTAATTCTTCAAATAACCCAGTTTATGAGCTCTAAATATACATACATACGTCTTGTCAGCTATAAAATAAGTCCATTTGCTAGGTTAGGCTTTTAACAATCGATCTTGGTTTCTGTTAGAGCTGTCAAAAACCGAATTGTGGGCGTCATCGATGTCTTGGATGTTAAAACATCTTTCAAAATAAACAAAGAACGTTTGTTAAACACCAACATCCATAATTGTTCAATACTGCACTTTCACCATAAAGGACGTTCGTCCAAGCAAAAACAAAGTAAACATCGATTAATCGATATTTTGATCGAGTACTTGACAGCTCTAGTGTCTGTTAGCAAGCTCGTAAGAATCTGCGTAGCCTTGCGTAAGGGAAGTTGACACTTCGATAAGAAATAATCGATACCTAACAAATCATATACTCAGAGATCTTTCGGACAGCACTCAAAACTAGTAAACATTAAGCAGTCCTAAGTTAGGATTCCTAATAAATATCAGATAAACAAAATAAATAAATATATTACATAATTAGCTAATCAATGTCAGAATCATAACTATTATTATATGCATTTACTTTTTCATAACATTTGCAAGAAGGGCAGCAGGAAGCTGGTTGGGTGGGTAGTTAAACGTAAGCTTTCAAACTGCAAATGATGCATGCAAATTAGTGTAAATAAACAGCGTACGCGCCTCGCTCATTCGCCTTGCGGCAATTAGTTAGCACAAAGCTTTAGTTATTATGCCCAAGTGTGCGTGTTTCGAGTGCTTCTGCATGTGTGAATGTGTGTGTATGAGTGTGTATGAGTGTGTGTGTGACTGTTTGTACGTACAGTAAATAATCACCATTTGGAATTCAAATACAATTTTAGTGTCAGCTGCGCGCGCGTGCAACGCGCCTAATTGGCCACAGCTGGCAACATGACCACAGATCATCAACAACTGCGAGTTGCCCGTACATTTTATACCCTTTGATAGGGTATTTTTATATTTTTTTTACACGTATGTAGATATTTTATCAAACGGGGTCAAAAATGCAAACACATACGCAATTTCATTAGCTATCTAAACTCGAAACTTCGCTGTACAAACGGTGAAATTTCTAGAAATCGTCGATTAGTTTCCAAGTGTCTAATATATAGTATATATGTGTTACTGTTAAAGGAACAATTTGTATAATGTGTATGCCAGGGGTATTTAAAGTTCGGCACGCCGAAGATAACAGCGCTTTTTTGTTCTTTCGTGCGTTTGCCTTTTTAATGCACTTGCGCCTCTCATAATTTATGCAAATTTGCAATTGTGCTGCAATTTATGCGCAGAGTTTACACCGGCTACCTGCCCGAGCGGGTCACGTGCCAACATTCACATTCGCATTCGCAAAAACAATGGCAACAAACATTATGACTACACAAACAGAAAATAGAAAAAAAAAAAGGTATTTACTGTCCAAGCGCCAAAAACTTTTCTTGTCTCTCGCTGTGCAGTTGCCCTGGTTTGGTTTTGTTTTTTTTCTTTGGTTTTGCTTTGGTTTCGTTACGTTTCATTGGTTTATTTCCCTCGCCAGTCGTTTATCTGCATTTCAGTGGGTAATAAAAATCAAATGATGTTGATTAGCCACCAAGCAACTAAAAATGTTTTCCAAAATGCAAAGCGCTCGAAAACCCTTGCAACAAGACAACAAATCTTAAAAGTAACCGTCAATGTTCAACTTAACATTTCAAAGGGAAATTTTAACAGCGCGACCAAAATGTCCTACGCTGAACATCGTTCAACGCAAACGACAACTGTTACGGCGGCAGAGCGCCACTGTTAAGTGTTGACTGAAAACGACTTTGCTTGGAGCTGCTTTTGGGTGATCATAGTTAAGCAGTGGGTGGCTTAGTATTTAAATTTTTTTTTTTGTATTATATATTATTGTGGCACAATTTATTTTTGAGATTTTTATCTTTTCGTCTATTTTGCTACCAAAAAACAAACAGCAGAATTTTAATTTTTTATTTTTTTTGGCTTTGTATACTTAATTTGCTTCTACTTACAGTTTCTCAGCTTTTTCGCTTTACATTTTCCGCAAAGATTTTAAATTATTGGGTCTCGTCACCACATTTTTGTTATTTCCGATATTTCAAAATTGCAAATTTCTGAAAACCAAAGTGAGAAACCAGATAGATAATAATATTAATTGTTAATAACAGCAGCTAATAAAAATTTCATCGAAGTCCGAAGTTTCCGAAGGGTGAACCAAAACAATTGGTATAAAAATTGAAAGAAAACTTTGTACTTATTTGTTATTCTTCAATTTATCCCGTAAAGTAGTTATATTAGATATTCGGATGTGATTACTTCCAATCCTTCTAGTCGAATAAAATGTTTTTAGACGATTTTTGGTTTTGAGCCCAAAAGAGTCCTGTCGCGTCTTGGTACTATTATCCTTTGGCTATTCGCCGGCCCTTAGCACAAACTGTCAACCTTCTTCTCTCTCTCTTAAGTAAGGACTAGCACTGGCAGTATATGGTTATAGGTATATATATATATATACATATGTTACCCAATCCAATCTTGAAAACATGTAACAAAACATGCAAACAGCTTCAAATCTCTCAGACTTAGCTTTTCTGTTTTCAGTCCCTTGCTGCATTTAAAGTGGGAAAAGGAGGAGTATTAAGTTTGTGTAAATGTATGTATAAGGCAGAATGATGCATTTCAGACCCCAAAAAGTATATATAATATGATAATTCTTACTTGGTTTTATTGGTCTGAACAGCATTCAATCTGAGCTCAACGATAAGTTTTAAGCACTTCATTTATTCGAAATAATTGTCGCATGTTAAGAACAATTTGGATTATCCTTGAGAACTGGCGGACTGTCCCTCAGTTATCACTTAAATTCACAGTTTCTGAATCCTTTTTTTGCTACCCTTAAATCCGATGCAGCTCTTAACGTTATGCACACTTTAATTAAATTGAAATTGCAACGGGGGCAAAAACTGGAAGCAGAATGAAAAGCCATTAACCAATAACAAATTATTATTTTATGCAACTTATATGTGATGGGCGTGGCCCGTAAAGGGGCTGGGTTCGCATCCATTAAAATAGCACCATGTCGAAAGTTTTTAAAGCACTTTTAATGACGGGCCAAGCGCGAGCGACTCGCAAGGTCTTTTATAGTTTTTGCTTCTTTTTTTTTGTTTCTTTTCTTGTTCGCTTTGTCGCCTGGACACAAGAGAGCCGGAGGAGGGAGGAGGCAAGAAGGACGATATGGCGACATTGAAACCGACCGCAAATCATAATTGTTGCGGCAGCAACGAAAACAAACAACAACAAGGAGGGGCATCAAAAGTAACAATAATACAAACTGTGGCCACACAAAAAGGACATTAGCCTGGCTATCTCCTTGACTGTCTATCGTCTGACTGCGCCCCTCCCCCATGTCTCCCCCTTATCCCTGCCTCATGTTGTTGTTATTGTAATTTCCATTGTTTCATGCATTTTGCTGTTTGATCCTGGGGTCCTGGCTGGTCCAGCCTGCGCTGCGCGATGCGTATCAGCGAGTTTGTTATAACTTTTGCGCCTGAAAGTATGTTACAGCATTTATCTATTGCCCTGAGACGCAAAGCGCGAATCTCGCCGCGTGTCCAGCCCACTGTATGCTGGGCAATACAAAAGCAATCATAAAGTTAAAGCCCTCGTTCCGTGCCGCACTTTACCTATCATATTCCATCCATATGCCCCCTCGGGCGCCATTGCAAACGTTTCGTCCGTTTCCGCCCGAGACTCGTTTAATGGGCCTATCTATTCCACCTAGATGCTACTAAGGGATTGGAACTGGGAATGGACTAGGTCTGGGAAATGCCGCTCAATAGGAACGACAAATTTATTGCTTGCTAATAGGAAAACAGCCCAAAATGGACAAAGGACCAACTTTGTTAGCCGCCAAGCGGAAGCAAACAGTTTTTCGACATTTTTTCCTCTCTCTCTCTCTCTCTCTCTCTTCAATGCTCTGACTCTCTCTTTAGCCTGCGACAAAAAAATATGTTTTCAACATAATTTCATTCATTATATTCGAATTTTCGTTGTTCCTCCGGCTTGATTTGGGCTTCGAACGCGCGCGCGCTGCTCATTTTCAGCAGACTCATTATCATGCCCCATGCCCCTGGATACCAATAGCACCACCATCAGCTCCATCAGCGCCAGCCGCACCACCACCACCACCTTGGGCGACATTTTTGGCTAATTTGAATTTAATTTCATTTGAAATGTTTTCGTTCGTTTGTTTGTTTGTTTGTTTGTTTTGTTTTGTTTTGTTTGTCCGTTTGATTCGGATTGATTTGATTTGCGACAAGTGCAAATGATGGCCGAGTGTTTTCAGTGTATTTGAGTATTGAATACTTAAGTGCGCGTTCAGTTAATTGATTTTTAGCCAATGCAAAGCAAATGATTCTCTGCGACCCCAACTTAAATGGAAACAGTTTCCCCAAATTAAACATAAACACAATGCCCAAGGCCCTCGCTTTTCTGTATACAAAAAACTGCCAGCTTAATAAACAGACCCAAATCAATCATAGGAACAGACTTTTCAGTTAAAATTCACAAAACAAAAGCAGATCTAAACCGATCTTTGATAATACACTAAGTCCCAGCTCCTCAGTTTATTACTATACGTTGTGTTTCGTAGCACTCAGCTTTTGAATGCTCTTTTTGTTCCTGTAACGTTAAACTCAAAGACAGGGCTGTCATTTGTTCAAGGCACAAAATAATCATAGACAAGGATAGTGCACACAATTCCAAAATATGCATATTATAACTGATTTTTAGCTCCTCTTTGAAGTCTTATAGACAGGGCTATCATTGGTTTTAAGTTTTTTCAGTAAAAGTTCACAAAACTAAAGCAGATCTGAACAGATCTTTTATGATTTACTAAGACCCAGCTTAACAGGTTATCACTATACTTTGTGCATGGTAGCACTCAGCTTTTGAATGTTCCTCAAATGTTAAACTCAAAGACAGAGCTGTCATTTGTTGCAG
Organism: Hirtodrosophila trivittata; assembly: GCA_035045065.1. NCBI lineage: Eukaryota > Metazoa > Arthropoda > Insecta > Diptera > Drosophilidae > Hirtodrosophila > Hirtodrosophila trivittata. The sequence goes on along the minus strand of JAWNNK010001028.1, from coordinate 146,126 downwards.
GCGCAAAATAATCAGACAGAAAAATTGAAAACAAATCAAAAATCTGCATATTTTAACTTATTTTAAGTCATGCAGCCAGGGGCTTTCATTTGTTAGAGGGAAACCTGATTAATGGTCAACTTAAAGAGAAGAGGTTAAGAAAAACAGAAACCAGTCAAGATCGGTTTTATGCGATTCAAGATTTCTTTTTTGCAATCAAATTATAATTTGCATTTGTCTAATTATTTTAATGTTCTGAAAAGTTATCAGTTTAAATATCTATATATACATCAATATGATTGTTATGTACACATATGGGGAATATTTAAGATTTTCTTTTGTCTAGACTAGAAAGGCAACTATGCTTTCTAGTAGGAAAATAAAAGCCATATTTAAATGGCAATAAATTCAACTCACATACATAAATATCATTAGTCATTAAAACATTAAAGTAAAATCGAGAAAACATAATGAGAAAACATATATATATATATATACATACACTCCTAAACATAACAAATTGGTTAGAGTGTACAAATATTGAAGTATTTTTTACCAATCGAAGCAAAACCCAAAAACAGCAACATCACTGAGAGAAATATATTATAAAACTTTTCGAGCATTCGTATTGAGGTACAGTCGCAACAAAGCATGTACTATTATCAAGCGAAGAGTAACAACTAATATGTACGTCAGGGGGTATAAAAACTAAATATACATTATAACATTATATAATAATAAAGATAAAAAAAACAAAACAAGAAACAAAAGTAAAATTTTTTTTAGAACGTACCTTTAAAATGCAAACAAAAAACAAAAAACAAAAAGAAAAAAGAACATGAAGAAGATAAAGAAGGAGAAACAACTAACATTAATTTTAAAAATAAATTTAATAGTAAAATTAAATTTAAAATTAATGATATGGTAAGCGGTATACACAGCAAATTGTTAACAAACCTTAGAAAAAATTGTTTAAAAAAAAATAAAAAAGCCTAACAAAAGGTCAAAACACACTGAAATTAAAATAAAACAAAAAAGAAAGAAAAAAAATTAAAACTCGAATTGAAAATTAATTTGTAAGAAAGAAAATTTAAACACAAATAAATAAATACTTAAACAAGTTAAAAAAAAAAAAACAAAAGATTATACGATTTACAAAAAAAAAGAAAACCTAAAAGCTAATTGTATAAATCCCAAAAATTTTTATTGCTCAACATATGAAATTTTAAGAGACATTGGAATTAAATGGGAACCCAAGCGTCAAGCTCTATGCAGATACGAATTCAAGAAGAAGCACACACACACACATTAAGATTGATGCACCCAAAAACACCTCCTACCATACTAGACCATCCCACACATCCCCCCACACGCCCCTTTCTCTCACACACAAATGCACACAAATATTTTGTGGCACCCAAAAAACGTAAATTTGTTCGTAAAGCTGTTTGAGAAAATTTTCGAAAAATGCAAATTGGCATCAAAAACGTCTAAAATTAACCTAAAGAAAACAAAATGAAAAAGATACATAATAAAACAAAAGAAAACTTAGCAACTAGTGACAATTTTTAAAGCAAATGAGGTTTAAAAAAATAAAATAAATATATAAAAAAAAAGATAGAAACCAGAAACTGCATAAACCGAACAACAGAACTATAAAAAAACATCGATAAGGGAGAAAACCGAGAAAAAAAAGAAAACGAAAATGAAAATGAAAAAGAAAGAACGAAAACAACTACTACTTATTTATAACAATTAATGGAAAGTGAAAGAAAACCAAAACAAAAAGGCAAAAAATTCAAATAGAAATTCTTTTCAAATATCAATAAAGCAAGAATATTAAAACAAACAACAAAACACGCCGCATTTAATTTGTTATGCGCTTTATTTTAGGTAGAACTACAAATAATTTAAACGTTTTGTCAATAAGTCACAGCGAAGAGACAACAATAAGTTGAGCTAAGGCGATCTATCAATATCATAAGTACATAAATAGGTATTGCAGTAGAGCTAACTACGTGAGATAATTCAAAACTAACTAGTCGCTAGAGAGCGTGTGTATGGTGTGTGTGTGTTGTGTTGTGTTGTGTTGTGTTGTGTGTGTATGTGTGTGTGTGTTGTGTCAATCTAATATATTTGGGATTTGTGGTATGGGAGGTAGTTGGAAAGCAGCGCAAGAAGCGCCTAGCCTAGGGCCTTGTCTTTTATAAGCAGAGAGAATAGAAAGTGTGTATTTGTTTTGGTTTTGTGCAGTCAAAAAATGAATCCTATCAATCGGCATTCAGCTCCTCGTTATTATCCTCCGGCTCAGCTCCACGACCCTCACGTATACGCTTCAATTTGCGTTTCAGCATCATGGCGCCTGCAAGGGATCAAAATTGAAAATTTCTTCGTTGACAAATAGAAAAGGAGATGTTAAGTTTACACTTGATGGCCTGATAGGTTTTGGTTGAGGCGGAATCACAGGCTGGCAGTCGATTGGACTTTCCCTTCACGTGGGCCAACTTCACTTTCAGATACGCCCTCTGAAGCGTCTTGTAATGGCGAAAATCACTAGTATCCTTCAGCAAGATGCATCTGCACGGATCAAAAGAGCAAAATCAATAAAAGAGAAGATGAAACACGGATTGTTTGTGAGGTACTTGGCTGCGGAACCTTCGCCGGAGCAGTCGGACGGCAACGTGTGATAGATCTGATGATAGAAGTACTGCAGAACCGGAGAATTCCATATGGACAGGCCATACCAGAGCCAAATGGCCACATTGAGTGACAACTTAAAGTTTTTTGCGAAGAGCGTAGGTATAAAATAGTTAAAGGGCAACAGATTGATGAAGACATACAACCAAGCGGCGATCTGCAGCCCCATAAACACCTGGTACACCCAACGATTCCGATTGGAGTTCTGCAGAGCCAGCAGCGAGAGGCACTCGGCGACTATTGTGAACAAGCCCAGCGTGAGATTCAAGCTGACGAAATAGTTTTCATATCTGCAGGTAGTTAAAAGGTCCAATTAATTAATGTTCATTAGGTAGCTGATAACCCCTATGGAAAACATGCCTGTACACGACAATGGCGATAAGGGCCAGTAGGTAGATTCCCTTGGAGGCCGCTTCCAGAAAATCAGCCTCCTTAAAATCGAGCATGGCGCCATGTAGATTGAATGTAATGATAAATATTGAATAAAACTGTAATTTTTCATACTGATGCGATCGATAAAAGATTGGATTGTCCGAACTGTGGAAGAGCGAATACCGGCCCTGGTTCTTCATCAGCTGCGGCCGTATAATTAACTCATTGTAGAAGTGCAAAAACAAACAGCAAGCCGCATAGAACGCGATGCTCCATATCAATCTAGCAAATTGTTTGCGCTTAAAATACTCGACGTTCGATGACTTGAGAAAGAACTGCAGGGGGGCGACACAAAACATGGGTCAATTATTAGAGAATTCGAGCTAGTTCCGTGTATATATACATAATTATATAAGGAATATATGTATGAAAATATATATATAAGGTTTATATATATATATGTATGATAATTGCATATGACATCTGCTCATGCGTGGTTTACAAAAATTTGTAATCTTTATGGTTGTCGGTTGCAGCACAATCGGTCGCTTGTCGCTTTTCGCTTTTTTTCGCTGTTCGGCAATTGGCTTGTCTTATCGCCCCAAGTGGTCGTTGTCGTTGTCGCCTCTGTCGTTGGGCTCAGTAGCGTTTTTTCATCTGGCTACTGACTATTTATAAACGCCGAATTAACTGGGCAAGACATCCAAACAGCAAGCGATCGCCATACTAGTGCATTTGTCGTTTGCTGCTGCTGCTGCTGCTACTCACCTGGAAGACGCGCTGAAACGCATAGAATCCGCAGGACAACGCCAGAAATATCCAGAAAACTGCATTTAACAGGTAATGCACATCAATATTCTGTACAAGTGCATCGAATCGGTCATTGGTGATTAGATACTTTAGCGGTAAAAAGAAATTGCTTATCTCCGACCAATAGTCCGGCGGACCGGCCCTCCAATCCAGTATGGACATCTCGAGCCTTGAGGCTGGCGCTATCGATAGCCCAGGCAGAGACCACAAACAAACCGCACAATTTAAACGTTTGCCATGCAGCGATTTCGTTGTCAAACTAATATATTGTATTGGATTTATTTATAAACAGTAACTATTTATGTTGCCATATTTACGAATCTTGCACATGCTTATCGATAGTTGTACACATGTCGATAATGCTGCTAGCCTCGCTGCGTATACGATAGTTGTGGGGCTGCCAACCTGTGTGCAGCGCGCTAAATTTCAAATCAGACTGATCGAATTTATTTTGTTATTTTAAGAAAAAATGGCACAATCGACAGTTGCGCGTATTGTCAATTATCCTGAAGAGCCTGTAATATTGCTGAAAGAGATCCTGCAGGCTCTCAGCCAACAGCAACCTGGTGAAGCGACATACATGAATCTGGCCACCATCGATGAGGAATACGGAGTGCTTAACCGCACTGTTCTGTATCGTGGACTCAGCGAGGATAATTGTATTATCTATGTAACACAGCGTTTTACGCGCAACTATCAGAATATCAAAGCCAATGCCAAGTGTGGCGTTACTCTGTTAATGCCAAAGGTACTACTGCCATCTGACGATCCTAATCCAAACATCTGGCAGGTGCGGCTTCTTGGCGCCACTGCTGTGGAGCTTCCCGAATCCGAATTGGATTATTGGTGGAACAGAGAGCTGTTGCCAGCAAAAATACGCGACATTATATTTCCATGTGGCAAACCAGTGGACTACGATGAGCTCAAGGCCAAGCATGACGAATTCCTTAAAGAGCACCTAGCCAGCGGGCAGCCTCTCAAGCGCCCTGACACCTTGTAAGTTATCCACTGAACTAGAATGATCACTTATACTAATTGTATCCTCTTTGCTCCCACACAGCACCGCATTCAAATTCCAGGCAAATCGCTGGGACTTTCTCAAGGTAGGCACAGCTCAGATCGCGGATCGTGTACAATATCGGCGACAAGACGATGGCCAATGGCAGTCAATGCATGTGTCCACCTAACTGCTATCCATTTACATAAATATGAACATAAGTATGTATTTGAGATAATATCGATTTCATTTTAATTATTTTTATTCAACTAATCAATATTTGCAAAAACAAAACAAATCGCGCTCCACAAATACAAACAAAATTACAGATAAAGCAACTAATATGTAAAACTAACTTAACATGCTTTCCTTTACTTTTTGTTTTTTTTTTTTTGTTATTAAGCATAAAATTAAAGTAGTTAATAAATATTACACAGAACAGTAAAAAAAAAGTACGCGTATATATGTATAATTATATTATTAGATATGTAGATAAATATATGTATAGAGTAGTATCATATGTTAGTTATGTATATAATAAGGGTTCCTTCTTCTTGTTCGTTTGTTACTCTTTACATAATACACGTTAGTTCACACAAATGCTAGGGATATTATGGGATAGATATTATGTGCGTTTAGACCGCATTCACCGTTTCCCTTATCCAGTCCGCGTTGGAGGTAATCCTGTCATACATGCGCGGCCGCTCCACGCCCGATGGGCCACAGGCAATCCGCCAGGAGGAGACACCAATAAGCGCCCATTGATTAGTGCCCGGTATCAGGCATTGCACTGGCGCTCCAGAGTATTCCTCCTGCTGCAAATATAAAAATGATAGCTTTAAGAACAGTTGCTTATTAGGAGCAGAAAAAAAACACCCAGTTGTGACGTCACAAAGATACTATGAGTAAACGCGACATGCAGCGACGCGTTCGGCAACACAACGGAACAAAACAAAACAAAACAAAACCAAACCTATGAGTAACGCCATCCGAGCAACAACAACAACAACAACGAGATGACAGACATTCCTCCCTTTCTTATATGCTCTCTTATATGCTCTCTCCCCGTTATTTAGCACGAGCGAACACACACACATATGCACATACATATATATATATTTAGATACAATGGCTGGTTAACATCCCTGATGCCCAGGTAGCAATTGCAGCCAGCTGCAGACGATAAACAGCCGTTCGGGCTAGCGCCATCTCTTTCCCCCTATCTGCTCTGCATAAAAGGGATGGCGCGCGCCAATTGCAGTTCATTTGCGAGTCGGCATTCTTTGCGAGCGGACGTACGACAAAGGCAAATTGATAGTCACTGATACAAAGAAGAAGAACAGTTCAGGTCAGAAGCGTCATCAACGTATTTCAACATGTTAGAAATTAAGAGCTGCCTGAAGATTAGTTTCCAGGGCGAGGTGAGTTTCATCATTTGCGAGACGGGCATCAACTACAAGGAGATCATTGAACAAGGTAATTTCCTCAAATCCTGTAAGGACTTTAACCAAGTATTAATACTGATATCCTTTCCAGCTTGTACTCGCTTTCGTATACCGGAGACACAGCGTGCTGGCGTCGTGCTAACCAATGGACAGGGCTATGTGTTTGAGCAGCAGCTGCTGGAATACTTTTTGCTGCTGTTCCCTTGCCCGGAGCTATTGTTCTATCTGCGTCTGGACTGGCAAAAGGTGCGTCGTGCCCTGGTGGAGCCCATCAAGCAACGCCGCAACACAACTGAAACCCCGGAGCATCAGACAGACGCCAACGAGCAATCGGACTATGTGGCCGTTCCTGTGCATCGCCAGAACTGCTTTATAGGAGCATTGCCCAGCAACGCTTCTTCCATCGGTCAGGTACAGCGTCAGAGCAGCTTCTTCCCATTGCAGCCGCAGCCACAACCGCAGCAACAGCAACCACGCTCGGGCCTAACCTTGCGGAGATCCAGACAGGAGGAAACTAATGCTAACACACAGCCACAGTCGAACCCGAAACGGATGCGTCTCCAGCTGTGCAATAAGCCGCAACGTTCAGCCATTCCAACCACAAGCCCACATGTGAACCTAATGGCCACAACATCGCGCTCCATACGCATCTAATACCCAAGGAGCAACTAGTCGCAAGACGGAAATGTATATAAAGCATTCCTTGCACTTAGAGATTAAGGTTGAACCAACACAGTAACCAAAATATACTCGTGTGAATCCACACATAAAAACTCCGTATCAACTAGCATAAGATAGCTTCTAATAAGGATTAGGCTAAGGATTCATATCTAAGTACGCTCAAGGTTTATCTTGGATCATATTAAATACCTTTAGGTTATATCAGATCGAAGCTCGTATCATACTAATTATTGCTTAAGGATTGAGATCTATCTTTAATATCCTATATATACCCTAAGGAATCGGAATATCCTATATAGACTCTATAGTAGGGAACCCGGAACAGGCACTCTGAACCGTGAAAAAGAGGGAGACAGATATAGGTTAGGGTTTTAATATTGAATAATAAAGAAAATAAGTAACATTTACGAATGGAGCACACAAGGGAATCATGGACAATCATCGGCAGAGAGATGCCTTGGATATAATTGTGACGGAAGAGTAAGTGAATCTCTACCCAAAATATATATAAACGTTTACTTACCGAGCAATCGTATTTCTGATAGGTTGCCTCCATGCACATGGAATTGACCGTCGTTATGGAGATGTTCTCACAGGGAGCCATATCTCCGATCTTGAGCTGGACGCGCTGAAGATGATCGCGTTGTCGGGACCAGCCGAGCGTATTACAGTTTGTCCAGATCTGTTCCGGCGTATTGGGTGCTTTGGTGGTTTTCGTCGCCTGTGCTGTGGTTGATGTGCCAAAGTAGTTGACCTGTGGAGCACTGTCGGGCAGCGGATACGCATTCAGTTTGGAGTGCTCATCTAGTGTATCCGGTAACTGCTGCAATGCTTCGGCGTGGGGCATTTGCAACGCTGCAGACTCAGCTTTCAGGTAGTTGTAGGCTGCCTCGTCCTCGTGGTAATTGGCGTTATTGTTGATGCCGTCATCCGAACCTTCAAAGTGCTCCTGCTTTGATGGAATGAGGAAGAATTGTTGCGTCTCTTGCGCCAGGCGCCGTTGGGTGTTTGTGACAGATTGCGCTTCCAGGCGCTCGGCTACTGGGACATAGGCGCGCCGTTGTATAGGCGGTTGCTGCTGTTGACGCTGCAGTGCGTCCGGCAAGCAAATGGGGCGCACATGATCCGAGAAGCTCAATGATGTCTCCAGCCGCACCAACGCAGCCGTGGAACCTTCTACAGGGCTTTTGATCATGCCAATTATGCGACGCCGCTGCGTCCATGGTGCTTTTGCCGACAGACGCACTGCGCCGCCTATAGCCATCCAAGTAGCTCTCGGCTGACCCTGGAAGCAGCTCTCCGTAGTCAACACCCAATCTGGAGATATGATCGCACCATCGCAGACGTGTATATCCTCGCGGAACAATGCCACCAGCCAGGGCCAATCACCCGGTGCGGACATCTTAGGCAGCGACAAATGCTGCCTGGCATTGGGTAGCGCCGACTGCACGCCACACTTCAGCTCGGCACAGCCCACGTACAGTACCTCTCTCTTGGGGCAATGCGTGCGTATGAAGCTGATCTCAGGCGCATATGGATCCAACACACGCACATAATCTGTCAGCTGCTCCGTATCATTCTGCACATCGAAAATTTCCACAGCTCTGCAGGATAAACAGCAAAGTTATAAAGATTGTGGGTAAACATTTGGGATGGATTCACTTACTCGTAGCCCAGAGATTTGCATAAAGATTCAGAGACTGTTTGTCGCACGACCAGCTTGGCATCGCCTTCAAGACCTTCGGCACACAGTTTGCCCACGACGCCTTTTTCAGAGAAGACAGCATAGCCAGCGGCATGGAAGCGGGACAAATACGGAACCAATGGCGCCGGCGTCAGTAGATCTGCGGCCAATGGTGCAATCGACACTGTGCGAAGAACAAAGAAACCATTTAAGATCGAATGTAAAAATGGCTTCACCATCAAATACTCACGGCAATCCTTCTCATCCGCGCCGTCTGGACAATCCGCCTTGCCATCGCAACGTGCTTTGCGCGGCACACAGGCACGTCCGCGTCCACAGTAAATGGAATTGCCGCTACAAAAGGCGCAGTTGCGTTCGTCGGACAGATCAGGACAATCAGCGTACCCATCGCATAGACGTGGACTCTGGACATTGCTCTGCATATCACCAACACAGTGGGGCTTATGATGGCACGACTGTATGCCTGTCGACTCCGGGAAACGTTCGCAGTCGAAGTACTGCTTGAAGCGAGTGGGCAGACGACCGCCACAGCCGGCCATGAACATCTCGCAATATTCACGACAAATGGCGCCGGGCGTAGGCTCCAGACTGATGCCGTGCGAGTCACAAGGAGGCTGCAGCAGCCGGCAGACAAAGTCGTACGCCTCACGGAAGCACTCGCCATCAACCAACTCACGGAACAATATGACTTCCTCAAGAACCTGTTCGTAATTTGCGTGTCCCAACAGATTCGGATAAGTGGTGACATTGTATCCAATTTTACTGCAATAGCTTAGTTGCATTGGTTCGCAGCGACGTGGCGCCGGACGCGGTGTTGTGGTCGCCGGCTCCGTAGTCTCATCGTGACCGCCCAACGGAGAACTGGACATTATAGTCTCTTCAAGCAGACCCGTCGTTTCTTTGATATTGACGCTGGATACATCCACTGTCATGTTGGCAAAATGGCGACTCTGCGAATCATTGAGCTCCTCGTAGAACAGCGCTAACAGTTCCCCACTGCTGACCAGGCCCGCATATGGATCAAATATCATGTTGAAGTGGACAATAATGTTGTTATCCTCCTCATTTCTGTAGAAGATTAAAGATTAAGTTATGATAAGATTACGTTTATACCATAAATATTGAATAATAAAGCTAAACAGATCGAAAGATCAATAGAGAGCATCCCCCTTATGTCTTATGGAATCCCTTACCCATCCAGAGCAAGTATCTCGCTGCCTTCGTAAGCTTCACGTAAGTCCGAGCGACGCAGCGTTAAATTAATGCGCTCCCGCAGGTCACGGGCCTTGTGCTGGAACCGCAACGAGTTTTGATTTGCCAGCTCCATGCTCCACTTGTCGTTAAGTACCATAAATTTGCCTCGAAATATGCGATCTGGTAATGGCTCCGGACGAAAGTACGTGTCTGAAATTGAACAATTTGGATGGTTACAGTAGACACTAATTATGTTGACCATTGTTAGGGAAATGTCAACTACTTACAGCCCACATAAACGAAACCGCCGGCAACTAAGAGTGCAATAAGGAAACCAGCTATCACAGCGCATCCGCATTTCTGACTATCACCCAGCTTTCGGCGTGTGAAGCGAATTTCCGAGTCGGTGGATAGTACGGACTCTGATTTGCGACGCAGCCCATGATGAGCATGATTATGACTGTGACTGTGCATGTGCAGGTGATGTTGTTGTAGTGGCTGTTGGTGATCCCGGTGCTGTTGGATATTTCCCAAATCTGTTCCAGTTGCAGCTGTTGTTATAGTTGCTATGCCTCCTCCACCTCCAACGCCACTAAGTGCACTATTGCTGTGTGTGTGATGGGGCTTATGGTGTCGCGTACAGCGCGTATTGTGGAAAACCTTCGGTGGCGAAGCTGTTGTCACTGGCACCGCGCCATTACCATTACCGTTTGGATTGCTTTGGACGAGGCCCTGTACACAAAAAACAAGTTCATAATTAGTGACAAAAGTCGAAACGGATTTTATTCGGCCACGGACCAATGGTCATTGACCACAAAAGCGTCTTATTTTAAGACGCTTTAATTTTGCGCCAAATCATGCCGTTAAATCAGCCATCGAAACGAAAACTCCATCACGCAAAATTCCTTGGTATTGCACTTGAAAATGGTTTTAATTTTGTTTTTCTGTTGTTTTTCTTGTTGCTGTTTTTTGTGGTGTGCCTGCTAATGTACATGCAAATACAACGCAAAGTTGGCATGCAGCATGACGACCGCACATAAAACCAAGGAAGCGATGCTTTTAATTGCATTTTTATATAAATAAATTACGGAACCAATTTGCCTGTTCACATTCTCTCACACACACTCATACATACTTTTGAAAACGATTAGCGATAATCCTGGGCAACGTAAATTAAACAAAATGAGACAGTCCGGCAGCACTATACGAATGCCAGGAACTAACCTTAAAGGATCAACAGGGTGGCAGCGTCTCTTGAGCTTAAATTGAAGTTGGATGTCGCAGTTAGCTCACAACGTAACTTTATCAAAATAAAACAGTCTGGCAGCACTGTGCAAATGCCAGGAATTACATAAAAGGATCAACAGGGTGCATTGAGCTTAAACTGACGTTGACTACGTCGCAATTGGCTTACAACGTTACTTAAACAAAATTAGACAGTCTGGCAGCACTGTGCAAATGACAGGAACTAACGTTAAAGGATCAACAGGGTGGCGGCATGTATTGCGCTTAAACTGACGTTGACTACGTCGCAGTTATCTCACAACGTACTTTATCAGTCTGGCAGCACTGTGCAAATGCCAGGAACTAAATTAAAGGATCAACAGGGTGGCAGCATCTCATGAGCTCAAATTGAAGTTGCATACGACGCAATTGGCTCACAATGTTAAATAACGGGCGGAAATTCGTGCGGTCAGCTTAATGTTACAATTGCGAAAGCCACAACAGAGAGAACATGCATATGTATATATGTGTATATATGTATGTATACACAATGTATGCACATGAACACACTTTAGAAAATTAATTAAAGCGCAAGTAAAAATAACTGCCAAGACGGGAGGGCCGTTGGTTGTAAACAGGTCGCGTTGCGGCCTACTTTTCTGCTCGTGATGCTGCCACTGGCTGACGCTGTGCAAAGCGTCCACAAACATGTACATATAAGCATGTGAATGTTTGTATATACATATGTTACATTTAACAACAATAATAATCTAAATGAGCTGCAAAAAGCACAAAATGTAATTAAACATTGTGAATAAAGAGAGCACTCGCGCGCGCGCGCGTAAATAGTTTCCTCATTTCATAATCAACATTTGCGTTTATTGACCATGTCAAACATCAGCGAAAACATTTCATATTTACATACATATATGCATATACATACACACATGTGTGTTTTGGGTTAAATTAACGCCATTTGCATATGGATCTTGCGCGCGGTTGCTTTTCACTCACTCGCGCTATCGAGTGTCAGTCAGGGAGTCAAACAAAGTCACTCGGCCGCATAACGGAGAGCAGAGAGTACGCACGTGCAAGCATTTCATATTACCTCACACGCACACGCACACACACACAGTTGCATGCTCAAGCTCACATTTCCTTCTTTCATCTTCATTTCTACGCATTTCTTCATCTTCAATCGTTACACAAAGAAACACACGCACACAGAGATCTGTATGCACATGTGCATACATACACGAAAAAACAAACATATGTATGTATGTGTATTGTATATTTTTTACAAGTTTCTTGTTACCTTCCAATTGGTTTTGCCTCCATTTGTTTGCATGTCTTTGCTTTTGTCTTTGTTGCTGTTGCGATTACTGCTGCAATTGTTGTTGTTCTTTTTGTCAGCCGCCGTCGCTGTTGCTGTTGTTGTCGCTGTTGTTGTTCCTGATGGATTTGTTACTGTCGTGGCTGAATTGCCGCCAACAGAATTTTTTTCTGTGTCACGGGTTTTCTTGAGCTGCAAAACATAAATAGTTAATACATATTCATATGTTAAAAAATTATATTTAATTTTTACAGACACGGTAATAGAAACAACATGCGCAGCCAACAGGTGCTAATTGTGGCGTGGTCAGCTCAGAATAACTGGGCATTAAAGCCGGGCGGCCTGAATTAAGCTCAAATAACTGCTCCAGTTTATTGTTGTTGTTTTTCTTTCGTTTTGGCAGTTGGTCTGCCAAAAAGTTACAGAAACAACAAAAAAAAAAGTAATAAAAAGAAGAATAAGAAAACAGCCCATAAACGAAGCCAATGTCAAACGATCAGCGCCCCAAAGCGATTTCGACGTCAACTGCGACGTCAGCGTCAAAAGAAAGTTGCGGCTGTGTTTCCCTTGCTCATCTTTTTATTTACATACACACACAGACTTAAGCATTTACATATTTAATATAAAATTTCTTTGGCATAACTTCTGCTTATATACATACATACAAGTATATATGTATATACATATGTGAACTTTTATTTTCGATTCAGCAACTTTTACTTTGCCTTTTAAATGTTGCTATCAACATTTTGCATCACCAGTGCTGAGGCGACACCAAAGTCAACATCAGCAACAACAACAATAACGACGATGAGTAAACAAAAACCTATCCCATGTTTCGTTTTCGCTTTTCTTTCACATGACTAATTAGGAAAATTCATTAAAATCCAATACACAGACACATAATGATGCACATAACCATCTTACACACACGCCAGCGTCTCGGCGGCTTATAAACATGTTTGGGCGCAACATGTTGCCAACGACACACGTAGGAGACAATGGTTGCCAAACCAAAACGACAATAGAAAAGCTACTTAGAGGGTAATCAAAATTTGTATAAGCTTCAACACACGTTTAAACAAATAGAGCATCAGATTTTCACCATAGGAGTCTTAGCTTTATGTATTACAGTGGGGAATGATATGCATATTTATGCGTTTAATTTTTAATGCTGCCCACTGTGCGTCGCTGCAATGTTGCTGCGCTGCATCGTGTTTGGTGGGACAAAAATAGCAGCAACAACTTCCACAAGAAAACACTTTCCTTTTGCTGGCGACGTTGCCGCATTTTTTGTTCGCCTTGGCTTTGAATTTTTGACTGCAATTGGCACAAAAAATTCGCTTTCGCTGCTGTTGCAGTCGCAGTCGCAGCAGCGATAACAACAACAACTGCAACAAAGTGCAATGCAATTGCAAACAAACAATTTATACGGTGCTTCTTCTTCCAATGACACTTGTCAATTGTAAACGAGTTCGTGGCCTAAGTCTTTTGAACTTTATGGCGTGCTGCACTTTCTCAGGGGCTCTCATGTCCCACCTCCTGCTGGTTCCGTTGTGCCAACTGTCTGACCTCCATGCCGCAAACGAAAGTAGCAAATTTCATTGGAAAGAGCATAGATTACAAATGCTCATATCATTTATTTTCCAAAGTTTCATGCAACATGAGGACTCTAAGCGACACTTATGCACCCAGGCCTGTCAACAAAGGCATGGTGACAGCGGGATTCCCCACGGGTTCGCAGTTATTGTCTTTCACTTATTTTGACTTCCAAAATTGATTGTTCCTCCGGGCCCAAATTTCTCTCTCTTTATCTTTATCATATACGAACGTACTCGTCAATCATAGAAAAATCCTAATTTCTTATTAATACATTAGTCTTCTACGTGCTGCAGATCGGTATCAAGATCAACATTCAGTCCAGATGATCCAATGAATAATATAAACCAACGGAAGATTGAGAGACTTCATCCAATCAACCAAACAGATAATCTCAGTGATAATCTATATCTCTTATAATATATATAAAAAAAAAAGTCTTTAAGTCTTTTATATAGAATCTGATCAATTTAATGAAGATACTATATATATTTATAAAGATTTAAATGAACCGTTAACTCTAGAGTCGTGTCCTAGTTAAAGATTCCCAAGGCTGATTTCTTTTTAATAATCTCGCAGGAGCCAATGTTTGAGATTAAGATATAGCTGGAGAAAAGATAATTGGGAAATTGAAAATTGTTAGAGGCGGCAACGGCAGCAAGAGCGGCCACGTGCGGACGCTTAGCGGCAGCTGCGATTGTAACAGTGACAGCTTTTCACTAATTTCCCTTTAAGCAAACAGCTGCCGCAGACGTCGCAACATAGCTTGGAGCAGCAGCTGCCAGTCAGTCGTGACGAATTAACAACGGCCAGCAAAAAAGCTGCCAGTATTGGCGACGACCCCACGGCGAAAGCTTTGGAACGTTGCAACAACGGAAGATTTCAAGACGCGGCCACGCCCACAAGACGTGCGTTGCATGCACCCAAATTTGAATACTCTGACTGCGACTGTAGATGGCGCCATTCTACAAGGCGACAACAACAACGTGACTCTGACATCAGCTCAAATCAAAGCTGATTTTTCCAAGCAGCGCCAATAACTGAGTTGCAACTGTTGTTGCAACGTCTCTTTTGGGTGTGTTATAAGAAACTCAAACCGAAACTAGAGAGTTGACTCATGCCAAGCCAAGTACCAACTAGGCATGGCCAAGTGACACCCACATACTCGAACGTACATACAGTCTATACTCTCCATAACAGTTTTTATTACTAGGAAAACTTTAAGTAGGGCATACGGCCAATACCTCTGAACTAGACCTGGCTTGGAATGGACCCATAGACGAGGCGCTTTCCTAGGTCAATCCATATCCAAGAAAAGACGAGTATAACGGATCAGTAGAAGTCAGCTGGCAAAGAAAATTCGTTATAACGTTGCTCGACTGTATAAAGAATCGCATGTGGGAATGATTACGTTAAAAAAATATTGCAAATCAAAATGGAACGCACCACGCTGCTCATCAATAAGCCAATTTACAATTCAAGCTCAGCGATTTGGCCTCGTCTGTGCCTTTGGCGTGTAACTTTGGAGCTAGCGGTCTCATGGATTCGGTTTTGCATTCAAATGAAGTAGAAAGTTCTGCGCCCAACAAAACATAACAAAGCCAAAACAACAACAACAGCAATCCAAGAGTTAAACATGTCCAATACAATTAATTGAAATGCCGCCGAGCGCTTTCTTGGCATTTATCTTTTCCCCTATGCCCCATCCCAGACAGTCGGACTATTTTTCTCTTCTATCTGAGCAGAAGCAAATTTTTTATTCAGAATGCGAGCGAGGAGACGCTGGGAATAAAATGGGTTTTGTGGGTGGATACAAAAAACAATGACAATTCCCAAAGTATAATGGGCCTGAAAGATCGTCTCATCAACAGCTCTGTATGCAAAACTACGAGTTACATATACAATGTATATATGTATGTACAGTAGAAATTGGATATAGTGAACGACTCGAAAAGAACACTTTAACTCTTAAGTGGAGCATAATCTTGATGAATTTATAATTACCCAAAGACTTGTCTCGATCAGAGCAAGCAAGTTTTTCAGCAAAACTGTTAGCCTTGATAAGGTGAACAAATCTGTTAAGGTGAACAGGCCTTGCAATTATCAGTCCATAGTATCTAATACACTGCAACATATTTGGAGTTGAGTAGAATACTAAATTTTCGCTGAGTGGCTTCATCTTTAGTTACCAATCAAATTTAACTGTTTCTTTCGGAGCTTTTAATCGTTAAACAGATTTAATTAAAATCAAAAGTGTGCAGAAGCATATGCATGTTTAATCACGACTGATGACAGTTCAAGGTCAACCACGCAAATTCTATTAAATTGACTGCTCTTCGTTGTCGCACAACTTCAACATTAATTTCCGCTGCCAAATTTGCATCGTTTATTAAAAATTTCATTAATTTTTGCAGCTACATACATAGTTAGATATGAGTTTATATGGAAATGTACATACGAATCGTGAATTGCAGCAGGAAAAGCCAAAAAGCAATTAGAACAACATGAAAAAGGCAATCAAATGGTAGTACGCCAACGCGAGGCTGCTGCGCTGCTGACGTCGACGCTGGCGCAGTCAAGGCTAAACTTATTGTACACGCAGCGCGGCGCGTAAAAGTTTCGGCGCAAAAGCAACCGACAAGTAAGAAGACCAGAAAAAGGAGGAAAAGGTAATTTGGCAATAGGGCGGCCCCACAATAATAATAAAGCACTGCGAATTGGAAAGTAAAGGGCGCAAAAGCACAGGCACACACACACACACACACACACAAACGCATACATGTCTATTATGGAAAGGAAATTCAATTCAAAAGACGTTCTCATAAATACTAACATGCATACAGATTTATATACATACATACATACAATACAATAAATCGCATTTGTCGGCATCGCTCTGGCGTCGCTGCTTATAAAAGTCATAAAATGCTTGAAGCTGACAACAACAACAACAACAACAACAACAACAACAATAGCAGCAGCAGCATCAGCGGCAGCAGCAGAAGAGATGATGATGGTAATGATGATGATGATGATGAACAAACAAACAGGCACTGCCAATGAATTGTGCTACTTTCTTTACCAACAGCTGAAGCCGCAGCCGCAGCCGGAGCCGCAACTGACGCTGTCGCAGCGCTGTCGACGTCTTTGTTAAGAGTTTGGGATTTGCACAATATTGTTGTTGTTGCCTTTGTCATTATTGTGGGCTGGTTGTCATTGTTGTTGTTTAGTTGCCTTTTGCTTCTAATTTATTTCAATGACATTTTCAAAAAAAAAAAAAAAATGTAAGCTAACAAAACGCAGACTCAAGGCGCTGCGACTATGAACAAACATACATACATACATGCATGCACACATACATACATAGTTATGTTTGTGTGTGAGTGCCAATGCGGCTGCTATGTGCTGTTCTCTCGTCAAAAGGCAGAGAAAGTTCATACATCTGTATGTTTGTGGATATGTCTGTCTGTATGTATGTGTGTATGCGGGGATGCCATTAGCGATCATTTAGCGGGTGGCCAGATCGCAGCTGGTAGCCATAATGAAAGGTCACTCAAGCTGCTGCTCAACTTTTCACTCAAAACGTCAATTGCTCTCAGGTAGAAAAGTATAAAAAAAAAAAAAACCGATCATGGCTTAGAAATAATACATGCATATTTAACTATTTATATACATAGCTATGAATGTTTGTCTGTATGTCTATGTATACAAGTTAAACTATTATTATTTTTTTTTCTAGCTTGTCTAGCTGCTGGGTAAGTTGCTATTGCTGCTGCTGCTGTTGCTGTGTTAGTTGTTGTTGCTGCTGCGACGGTGTCTATCGTGTGGCATTTGGCAAATGGCAACAACATTTTATTATTGTTGTTGCTGAACCTGTTGCAGCACATGGCCGCAAACTGTGAACAGAAAATGCGTTACTATAGAGTCTACAACAAATCATACTATACAAATACATACATACATATACAAGTGTACATATGTATGTGTTTAATAATTTTCTAGTGTGAAATCTTACTGCAATCTACTTTGTATGTATGACTCCCCCGTCTACACCTCTTGCAAAGCTGTAACCCACATTGACACATATACATACATACATGTGTGTGTTTTCATACTCGTGTCGCATCCTTATCGGTACCACACACGATACATTAAATTGAGTGTGTTGTCTATGTGTGTCTATTATTCACATAATGATCGTTGTCTGATGTAAAGTCTATGTACAATGGTTTCATTAAAACTAATTCCCAGCTGCGTTGTTTTGTTTTAAATTGGGTTTTGGTATGCACTTAAAAGTACACTTATACGGTATATATATGGAATCTGTGTTGTGTGTCCAGTTGTGCCAGGTTATCGTAGGGTACACTGAGGTGGGGTGGCTTTGTGGTTGGGGGTGGGTGCTTTGATGATGGCGTCAGCTTAGCCGCTGGCTGGTCTTTTGGTGATTGTGCAAAAAAGCGCCAAGCTAAAACCAACAAAAATAATACAATATATATATATGTATGTGTGTATGTATGTATGTATTGTAGCATACATAGCTATGAAAGAGCAAGATAAGCAAAGCTTTAAGTCGCCGCAGCAGACAAGCCGACAACTGAAAGTTGTTGCGCTTTTCTAAGCCAAACGAGTTTGTTATTGTTGCTGCTGTTGTTGTTGTCGCCGCAATCACTTTTGGCCGTGCGAGACTTTAGAGTCTAGACTAGACTTATTGGAATGTTTGCCATACATATAGTCACATGCACAGACACATGCAGAAAATCAAAGCAGCAGCAGCTTAAATTACAGCAAGCGATCAAAAATTGCAAATTGCTCAATAGTCCACAACAACTACAGCAGCAACATTGTGCGCCCTGTACGACACACGCCCTGCAACAGCAACAATAACAGCAGCCACAACAACAACAGCAACATATAACAATAAGAAACAGCAGAAACAAAAATTTGGTCAGTGAAAACCTTGGTTTGATTGTTGCTGTCTGCATTGTTGTTGCTGTCAGCGGCGACACATTTTGTCTTGGAAAAATTCTCACCAGCAGCAGAAGAAGAAGACAAAAGCAAAGTGTCTTCAACGTTTCATTGCACAAACAAATTTCATGCATGACAGTAAAAAAAAAGAAACGAAAACATAAGGCGTTTTGCATTAAAACAGTTGCAAATTAAAATAACAAAAAGAATGTAAAATAAAACAGGAAAATAAACAAGCAAAATAAAAGATAGTCGACAAAAAACACTTGGCACAACTTTTGATTTCTTTTGATATAGAAAATAACTGCGCAGTAGAGCAATAAAAGAGGCGGCAAAATGTTAACGGCCGTGCGCCCAGAGCAGCACCACCACCAGCAGCAGCAACAGCAGCAGCCCCAGCAACAGCAACAACAACGATAATAAGAAAAACAAAAACAATAACAGAAATGCCAGTTAAAAAGTAAGTTACTAAGGCAAATTGGCTTATAACGGGACGAACTTTCACTAGATTGTGGATGCTGTTGCTGCCGCCGCGGCTGTTGTTGCTGGCGCTGCGGATGCCGCAGTTGATGCTTTTGCTTCTGACAACTGATTGCCCATTAGCTTTTAGCGCCAGCAATATACATAATTGTAATTTTCAATAATTTTCACAAATATACACATCTGGATTATAAGTTGATGAATTATAGTACTTACAATACTTACTTACGTACTTATATAACTGCGCGGCAATTGTTGCTTAGTGAGTGGACATTCGACAAGTTATCGATAAACATGTAAAAGACATACGACACCAATCTGATTGCATAATCGACTAACGAATATGACAAATGGCAGACTCGGAGATTTGACATTTTTTTCCTTCTTATTTTTCTTATGCTTTTACTTTTGTTTCATTAATTATCGTCGCCACAATTACCAATTATGTATTTTAAATGACAGCAACCAATTGGAAATCCATTTAGGCCGCACACAAATACCAACTGCTGTTGACGTCTTTTCAGTCGTTACAGGTGAGTTACAGCATTGCAAAAAAAGAAATCTAAAAGGGGAGGCAATACCTCTTTCGGAGTATTGGTTCATTCTGCAACAAATCGAGACATATGGTCACATAATCCCCGCTGACAAACGAGATTATGGTATAAGGTTTCAATTTAAATGTCGGAATTATGTGAAATATATGAAAGTTTTCCTTTGAAAATCTTAGTTATGGTAAGTTCAATGTACTTAAGTATTTCTATTTATCCATTCGGAACAGGTTAATCATTTTATATGTCCAAATGTCGTTTATGCTGTAGTTTTTTTTTTTATATATTTTTCATTATTTATGGTATCTGATTGATGATAGAAGAAAGTAACTATTCATTTTCCTGTACTCTATATTATTGCATTTTATACATAGGCAACCCGTTAATTACTTTCTAAACCTGACAATTTTTAGATCTTTAACATCCTAAAATGGTTAAGGATTGTGCAAATGTATAGCACAGGTAGCTGGAGCAATCCTATACATAGGCAACCAATTAATTACTTTCTAAATTTGACAATTTGTAGATCTTAAATATCTTAAAAATGGGTAAAGCCTTTTCTTATCATAATGTATATCACAGGTAGATGGAACCATCTATTACCTCATAAAGTATAAATATTTATGATCAGCACCAACACGCGTCGATCTCAGATAGTATTAAACTTAAAGACACCAGATTGTAAGTAAGTTCTTATATACCACACGCAGATGAAATTTATTCAATATTCCGAAATTTGCTCTCTAACCCCTGCCATAAAATTATATAAACACAATCTGCAAGCCAATAGCTTTGACTTTCGGTACACGTTTGCATATATTAAATTAAGTCATTGTCTTCTCGATAAGAAAGATTTTAAATATAACTTTATGAAGACAAGTATGTTTTTTTTATGTTTTTTTTTTTTATTTTAAAACGTTTGGCTAATGAACAGAGAGAATATATGAAAGAAGCAGCAAGGTTTTTAATAGCGGCAAAAAAATCAATCGCAAGCAGAGAATTCTTAGAGCTAGGTTAAGGTAACTCATCGTCGTGCACAATCGAAAACCTGCTGCATTTTTGCATGTTTTTTTTATATACTTTTTTTTAACTTATAATTGGTCAGGTCCTATCTCGACTATTATAACTGTAGCAATTGCTTAGACGCTGCACTCACCTGACTATTAGTGCAGTAGTAAATGTCCGACATCCTGGAGCGGCAATCTCTTCAATGGTTTTGGTGGTGTTGGTGGTTCAGCTGTTCGTTGTTGTTATTTTTCTTCTTTTTTTTACTCAGAAGCAGCGGCAGCGTCAACGGCTGCATGAAATGGACATGACCGCGTTCTGAGCGACGCAGGTGGAACAAGCAACACGGTGCTTTAGGGCAGCGCGTACAACCAGTTTGCAATGGTCGGTTTGAAAAGTGTCACACGAGTGGAACTGTAACTGATATTGATACTGATTCTGATACTGTGAACTGAGATACTGATAGTGATACATGGATTTATTATTGCCGACTTGCGCAATAGCTTTAAGGCCTTTTCAGATCAGATGTTCCGCATACTTTAGTCACATGAATACCAACAAATAGCATAAACAAAACAAAAACAAAAACACATGCAGCGTTCTGCACTTCACGCTCCGTCTTGCAGAACAATCACTCGACTTTTTAGGAAACGAGAGCGCACGGCGCACGCGCACCTTTCCCAAACGTGAACAACGTAACCGCCGCAAAATAACGTTAAGCCGAGTGTTAAAGTTGCAAATGGATGAGAGAATGCGAATACAAATGCGAATAGGAATACGAATGCGATACAGCGCGGCAAACGACCGACTCTGGCCAAGATGAAAAGCTGACTGTCTTAAGCGTTAACTGCGACTAAGGCCCGCTGCCAGTCGGTGAGCAACTTCTTTAGCGACCGCAACGAAAGTTGTTGTAACCAGTTTGACGGTGGGCCATTCAGTCAGCAGTTATTTGAGCAGCGTCATTGACAGGCCACCGATTAGCGCAAAGGACATGCATTTAAGCCGGTGATTTATGGTGAAAACTTATTCATTGAAACGAGTCGCACCTGTTATGTAGCATGCGCGGGAGGATTGGCGGACAAGGACGATGCGATGGAGGCAAGCTACGGTATACAGTGGGTGCAATCGGTTTTACACTCTTTATTTTATAATAAAAATAATTTATCTCTACTGATAAATGATATTTAATTTTTTCAGGTTATAATCCATTTATAGACATGTATGTATTAGGCATAAATAACGGTAATATAATATTAATTTTTCAAGGTAGATTTTCTACTAATTAAATTAACTATTAATCGACATGGCACGCGTCTAATATAGATGTTCCGAAACAAAACAATTTAAACCAACGCTGACATGTTCGTTCACCTATTGCGTCGTATACGCCGCATAACTGTTTTCGCGTTGTCCCTTTCCGAAAGTAAAATAGCAAAATTTTGCTCAATATGTGCCGTGTTACGTTCGCTGTAGCTTCTATGAATAACGATAAACATAACAAACATAAACACTAAAAAAAATAAGAAAAAAATCCGATACGAGTTTCTGGCCAACTCAAAAATTAACAATAATGTATTTAAACTATTTTTTTAAAGATGCGTCCTAAAATTTGAATTCAGAGCGCTGGCGTTGCCACTTGGTAATATATGTGCTGCCATTTTAAAACAGCTGTTGAGCAGATCAGCTGTTTTCCAATCGATTATTAGGTAGTCAGTTGTTATGCTTATCGATTCCGGTGCAGCACCTGGGGGCTTTTTTTGGTTGTTATTGGTTGTTATTTTGTTGGCACTTGATTTAATTTTTTGTATACTGCACTATGTTATTAGTTCATGTCTATTAATTAATAGCTTGTGATGGCGCGCAATGTGCTAGAGAGTAGCCTGCTGGGCGCTGGGTTCAGTATCATCTTTCAGGTGAGCTATGTACAACCATGCTCAAAAACTTGGGGCGAATGAAATGTATGAGTCAGAGTTGTAGACGTTGCGCCTTTGCCGTTTTCTGTTATCTTTCAGATATTGTGCCGCATCCTAACGTTCGGCATCAATGCCTACATTGTGCGCAATGTAGGTCGCGAAGTGCTGGGCATTATGAATGTGCGCCTGCTGTTGCTTGAGAGCACGTTGCTCTTCTTGTCGCGCGAGGCCATTAACCGGGCTGCTCTGAGCGCCAACTCTCAGCAGCGCGACAAGTGCTCTTGGCCGCAGTTGATCAACCAGATGTGGCTTACGTAAGTGTCAGCTGTCAACCAATATATCCTGCCGACTCAACATGTCATTTAACACATTCTCTCTTCATACAGAGTGCCCATTTGTGCCGCTCTCTGCGTTCCTTGTCTCTACATCTGGCTGCACTGGCTCTCGGCAGTAGATGAACCCTTTACCGCACAGTATGAGTTTGCCTGCTATGCAGTGGCGTTGTCCTGCGTTCTGGAATTATTTGCCGAATCGGCAGTATTTGTCTCCCAGGTCTTTTGCTTTGTTAAGCTAAAGATTGTTCTTAACACGCTTCACATACTGGTTCGCTCAGCCATCTTCCTGTGGATTGTGATGGGCGATCGCAGTGCGGCTATAAACGCTTTTGCTCTTGCCCAGTTAGCAAGTGCCGTAACCATTGTTGTGGGCCAGTACGGATTCTTTATGTATTACATTCAACGCTTTAACGACTTCAAGCTACAACAACAGCAACAAGGACGCAAAGGCAAGGCAATCCAGCCCGTGCCGAGCGCTTGGCAGCGCCAACTCTTCGAACACATGGATGACTTTCCCTTCACCAAGTTGTCTGATCTACTGCCGGGCGTTATGATTCGACCAGAAGACGTCACATTCTTTAACAGAGAATTGCAAACGCTTACATTAAGCTTCGTCAAACAGGGCGTCCTCAAGCAGATCCTTACCGAGGGCGAGAAGTATGTTATGTCCGTATCGCCGGTGCTCAGCTTTGGCGAACAGGCGACCTACGATGTGGTTAATAATCTCGGCAGCATGGCGGCTCGTTTCATATTCCGTCCAATCGAGGACAGCGCCTATTTCTACTTCACGCAGACAATATCACGTGATACACGCCTGGCCAAACAGCCTATGGAACGAGTACGTCAGGCCAGTAGTGTGCTGAATAATCTCCTGCTGGGCGTCAGCTCCATTGGTCTGATAGCGTTCACGTTTGGCCAGAACTACTCCCACACGCTCCTGCTATTGTATGGTGGTGAGGACTTTGTTGCCGGCGGACTGCCGCAGCGATTACTCCAGTGGCACTGCCTTGCCATTTACCTGCTTGCCGTCAATGGCATCAGCGAGGGCTACATGTTTGCGACGAACACCAGTCGTGATATTGACAAGTATAACTATCTGATGGCCATATTCTCAGTTAGTTTCCTTGTCCTTTCGTACATTCTGACGGGTATTTTCGGGCCCGTTGGCTTTATTTTTGCCAACTGCATCAATATGCTGGGCCGCATTATGTACAGCACTTGGTACATACGGCATCAGTATCAGCCACTTAGCCTTAATCCCCTGCAAGGTCTCTGGCCCGGCAAACTATTTGGTGGCATGCTGCTCATTGCAGGCTTCATCTGCTACTGGGTGAGTATAATTGGGGTTGACAGCGAAACCATTTTTATATGCTAATTCTATTTTCCTCCTAGTATAAATACGCGCTTCTTGGCACCCATCTTGGCGTCGGTGTTGCCACTGGCATCCTGTGTCTGCTTGCCTGGGCTGTAGCACATCGGGATCTTGTCCTTTTGGCCTGGAAATATGGGCGTCGCATTAAGATCGAATGATGATAATTAGTTTCTTTTTCCTCTGTTGTGATGTTACCTGAACTCTTCTTCCTAGCCTGGGACATTGCTTTCACTCTTGTGACCAAAGAAATACGCACATCATTTTCATCTAAACGTCAAACAAAACAGGCTTCTCTATTGTTGAAATTAAATAAATATATTGTTAAGTTATTTTAAAATTATAATTAATGAATTGCTTAAGTTTAATGCTTTTCGCTACAAATTGTTAAAGACGCATAAAAAGACAACGAATCTAAAATAAAATAAATTTTATCTTTTAATGGCAGCGGCTTAAAGCATATATAAAGTTTTTCCAAGAAAAGCGCTGCAGCTATATAATATGTATATATGTATCTATATCACTTTATACTTTCTAAACAATTTTATGATATAGTGTGCGGTGCGCGCTTAATTTCAATTGCGAAAGGTAAAAATCAAACCGATAACTTGTGTGTACTCATTTTAGTATCGATAACTTATCGGATTGTACGTTAAACAAGCGGCGAGCGCGCATTGCAGCAAACGCAGTCAACGACATTTTTTGTTTGGTTCAGTGTTGACCAAACATTTTAGCAGGCTCGAAATGAAGCGCAGCAAGGACGAGGATAAAGATGACGCTGTGACCAGCAGTGCTGCTGGTAACAACAACAACAATATCAAAATGAACAACAACGCTTCTCCAAACATCAGCGGCGGCAGCAATAGCAACGATGCTAACACCAACAACAGCGGCAGCGGCAGCGGTGGTACACCAGGCACTGTACGCACTACGGGCCGCGTTAAGGTAAATTACAAAAACATTTTAGTTCCATGTGCGAATATGTGCTTATATTTTGGGATTGTCGACAGAAACCGAAACAAGTTTATGATCCGTCTGACAATTACATATCACGTGGATCGCGCAACTCGCTTCCTGCATTAGTTCCACTATCAGCGCCAGTATCTGCACCAGCACCAACGCCGCCACCACCACCACCACCACCGCCACCCCCGGTACCTGAAAAACCACTGTCACCCATAGAGAAGAAGAATGCAGTCGTGGATAAGCCAGAGCAGCAGCAGAAGCCGGCGAAGCTTGCCGCTGAAAAGCCTGTGCCAAAGTTTGGTAAGAATGATGCGATAGATACTTCGTCTGTACCCGCCGTGGCGGGACAGCTGCGTAGCTATGATACATGCACAACGTGCGGCAAGCGCGAGCCCAAGCGAGGCTCCGGCTACAAAAGCAACTATCTCACCTGCAAAGCCTGCACCTTAAAGTGTAAGTATATTATTTACATTAATAAAATGAACTATATCTTAACTCCTCTTGTTGATGTTGCTTCACAGGGCACTTTGCCTGCCTGCCAATGACATTTGAGGTTCTATCCAATGCACGTAAGAGATATAAATGCGAGAAGTGTCGCCGCTGCAGCGTTTGCTTGACTAGCGATGTCGTTAGCAAGAACAATGAGCTGTTGATGTGCTGTACTTGCGTGAGTGTTTTCCATATGAGATGTCATTGGCCGCGCGTGACGAACTCCAGGTCAGATGACTACAAATGGAAGTGTAATAACTGTGATCCCACATACAATTTGCGGGAACCAGTTAAGGATGATGCTGAGGAAGTTAAGGAGAAACTGCAGCTGCAGTCGCCGCCTCGTAAATCAAAGGCTGGACGCAAGAAGCAGGTAACTTCGGATCCAGCAATTGTCAATGGCAAAAAGAGAGCTATCCAAGTCTTAAGTACTCCCGGCAATGTCGAGGACAACTGCAATGCTAGCAACGTCAGCAAGTCCAGCACTTCATCAAACATTTCTGCATGCTCAGCAACAGTGGTGGTAAAGGAAGAGAAAGAAAATATTAAATCTATGGATGTGGAGGAGTCACCAAAATGTCAACCAGATTCAACGCCGACCGTGACCATGTCTACCTCACCGACACCACCAGTGTCTATCCCAAAAGAAGACAAAGAGAATGAGGATAATAAGAACTCAGTTGCGGCAGTCGTGACAGACACCAGTTCACATCCCGTGCACACCTGGAACGTTGATCAAGTGGTCACCTATGTAGAAAGATTCTATCCGCGTGAGGCTTCCAATTTCAAGACCCAGGAAATTGATGGACCCGCTTTAATGGTGCTCACGCGCCAGGATATCATCGATCGCTTCGGCCTAAAACTTGGCCCAGCTCTACGCATCTATGAACTGGTGCTGGGCCTCCAAAATTCCGTAGACGACGTAACCCTTGCCTGGTGTGATTAGTCATATTTACCCCACTTATTTTTATTCATATAAGTTTTAATCTAACATACAGCATGCTCACAAGAAGGAATACTCTTTTTAAGTTCGTTATTAGTATCTAAGTTGAACGCAAGCATTTGATTTCCTCATATTTATATTTTTATTATTACACATTCATATGTATAACGCATCCACTGCAGAAAGTAAGAGTGTCTAAGTTTCTGGAGCGAGAGTGGTATATAGAAGAAAAAATATACTTCTTCCATATAAGTTCGGATAAAGACCTTAAAAGAAGACCTGCCATTTCATTTCCTCATTTTTTGTTACACATTCTGAAAATATGTACACATAAATTGAAGAAAATAAAATTTTACTTAAGTTGGTCGAACGTCGAAATCTTTTGTGCTCATCTTTATTTACGAACGACCCAGTTAATTGGCTTTTACATGCAATACGCCGTACAGCTGACTAAGAGAGAGACACATTACCCAGGTCTAAAATAGCAGACACTGAAATCTTGTATAAACTTTCTTTCCATATAATGCAATAGATGCCTCGGTTGGTAACCTTAAGTTAAAATCCGGCGAATATGCTTACTCTGCAGTTGCTGGGAAATTGGGTTACGACCTTGCGTAATGTTCTGCAACTGTTGGAAAGACAAACTGAGTAAAATCAGCAGATTATCTTTCTCAGTTTCCAACACGTGAGAATCAAGTTCGTAATCCCCAGTAGAACTGCTTTCTGGTACAGCCTTTCATCATCGTCAGATCTGATCGACCTAGGTCAATGTTTTGTTTTATATATATATATATATTTCTGCCGCCTCGCCAGATAAGTTCAAAGATGTCATTAAGTCATCAAGGCTAGATGATAATACATAGAGTGAGCGTAGATGCTGAGCTCATCTTAGTCAAAGCTCAACAGTTTATGATTATAACTTAATTGTCAGCCAATAATAGTTCTTATATAGTCTTATTACATCCGTACTTAAGTCACAAATAATACGCCCAATAGTATTGTACATAAGTATGTATGTACATGATCTTAATTCCGTAATTTATTTTAAACAAATGAAACACATTGCATTATTTTTGAGGTCGTTAGCGCTGTCAATACGAACTATGTACTTAAAATACATAATGACCCATGCTGATTATATAATTCGATAAATGGGACTTATTATATATATAAATATAAATATGCATGCATCATGTGAAGGAATGCGAATCTTATTCTCATTGAATACGCATAAGCAGTACAATATCAAGTTGAAGTACACAGATGATCATCACAAGGGCGGTTCGTGCCCCAAGGAATTTATATAAAATAAAACACACACACACACAAATAAACGACGACGATACAATACTGTTGTCAAACTGGATTTGCCCTTGGTTGAGGCTGGTTAGCGAGTGATTGTAGCTTAGACGCGCGGCAGTAGCTTTTCCTCATCGTTGTGAACAGGCGGTTGAGTGGGCTTGGCGACAGATTTGGCCGGATCATAGCCGTATAGGAATATCGATGCAATAACCAGCATTGCGCCGGCACTGAATTGCAGCGTTAGATTGAATTCAAATATGTAGATGGATGCAATGCAGGAGATGATAATGGCCAGGGAGGTAGCGAATCCTTTAAGTATATTGTCCGCGTATTTGACCACAACGGCCACAATGAGTCCACCACCTGCCTGCAGGAGCACAAGATACCAAACGAATAAGTCGTAGCCATGAAAGAAGCCATGATTATAGATGCGGCTGGCATCGTTCACAAAACAGGTCAGCAATCCAAATGGTATACTGAGCAGACTGAGCTGCACGTTTCTCATCCAAACGGAAATCTCGGCGCCCTTCAGTATCTTCTCGAAGTAGATGCCCGCAAAGCCGGACAGAAAACAGGCGCCCAAGGCCGCCCACAAGCCCAGCATGCGATTCTGTGCGGGTGCCGATGTCGCCGACGACAGTGTCGATACTGTTGTCGAGGCACTGGTGTTGCTGCTACCGGTATCACCACCATCAGTCTGGGCAAGCTGCACCAGCACAATGCCCAAGACAAGCAACACAAGCGCGCCCCATTGCGTGTTGAAGAGCTTCCGGCGTAAGATGACAACCGCAAACATGGCGGTAGTTAATATCTTCAGCTGGTATGTAACCTGATAAGTGGCCGCATCCAAATGCGAGGCGGACACATACAGCAGATTGTTCTGGACAATGTACACCAGCGAGGGTACACACACTTTAAGCGTATCCAGCGGATTGGCAATGATGATTCTGTGCAGCGATCGTACCAGCCTCCGTGCGTCTTTCCCCTCCTCGTTGAATACCAGAACCAGGCAGGTGATTAGCTTCACAAATTCTGCCATAAGTACAGCTGCGAAGACAAATACAAACCAAAATTGAATTGGGGCACAGATATATCAAAGGGTAATAGTGTTTACATAGTTAAACAATAAAGCAGCTCGCGCGAAACATACATACATACACACACACGCACACGCAGGAAGTAAATAACACACAGTTACTCTTATCAGTTGGCTCGCGTCGTAGTTGAAGCGAGTCTAATTAAACATGTCGTTCTTATGGACTCAAAATAATTAACTAAAATGTGAAGCGGTTTTTGCGTTATTTTTAGAAAGTTCCGGGGAATTTCAATCAAGATAAATGTGCCATTTGAATGAAATGTGATGCATTCTAGACATCTCCACGTCAGTTTGTTTGGCCAAATTTAAGCATTTTCAGATTTGTTTATACAAGTAAAAACTTTCTAAATGCGGCTGAATAGCACTGAAGATTGGATGATATATGATCGAATTGTTTCTGGAGGTGATGTGTATGTGTGTTTGTGTTTGTGTACATACAAACATGCTTTTTTTATAGAACTTACCTGTGGAGCTGAGAAAGATGTCGCCCGGCCTGGTGCGCGCATAGCGCATGCTAAGTCCCAAAATGGCATTCTGGAGCGTCAATGTTAGCAGGCTTATGTACTTAAGCGTATTGGCGTTCGCTAACCGTGTATCAGAGATCATGGTTATGGAATGGTAATGGTTGGAACAATAATTGAAAGCAGCGTGAACTTACCGTGTATATTCATGCTGAATTAAGTATACACCGACCGGCTGGATCGTGTTTATTTAAAAATTAAATAATTTTAAACTGAGCAAATTGAAGAAACTAAATAAAACAAAAAGAAAATAAGAGAAACACCTGTTCTGGCGTTTAACACTTATATGGACACAGTGCGCGCCTGTCTGCCTGCCGAGCGCGTTGTGTGCTGCAGCGATTTTTCGGCTGTGAAGATGGCACACGGACACGTAAACAAGCTTTCAGCTCATGTTGCGGCCAGTTATATCGTGTGCTTTGTTGTTTTTCGTTCTTCTTTTGTTGCTGCCCAATCACATAATTGCGATGTCGATAACGATTGTCGTTTCGCTCATAATGAATATCGCGTAGCAAATTGTTATCGATAGGCAGTGCATATGTTTTATTATTTGGTTGAAACAACGTTGCCTTCTGTCATATACATTTTGTTTTTATTTCTACATTAACTTAATTTTTGTTTAGTCATTTACTAAAATGCGCGAACAGCCACTAAATGAGGTAACACAGCTAATACACGCCATTAAAATGGGGTAAGAATTATTTCAACAATTATCATAAATAAGCGCAAGATCATTTTTGACTGACAACTCAACTATATATGTAATTACTTTGCAGTTTACTGGAAGGCTCATACAGCATTACTAATAAAACGCTGAACATTTTTAAGTACATTATTATGAGCAAGAGCTGGCAGAATGCCGAGTGAGTGCGTCGTGATCAATGTCTAGCTCCAACTAATGAACTGCCAACACTTACAGCGCTCTCATGCAAATCGTACGCGCTCAGTCCCGAATTCTGCAGGCGGCACTGCCGCAAGAGACTGTCACCTCGAACATTGCACGTCGCATACTTAAGCTGACACGTGAAGAGTTTGATCTCTTGCAGGCAAAGGTACAACACTTTGCGGATGACTCTCAGGCCTCGTTATCGCTGCACAAGCTTGTCACACAGACCAGCGAGAATAGCGTTAGCGTGGACTACTCAATACCACAGCTAGGACTCAGGGAAGCACTGCTCGATCACCTACAAGAGGTTGAAACGGAGCTGGAAACCAGCTCTGAGAACATTAGTGTCCAGGCCGAAGAGCATATACACTCCTCTGAAATTATATTGACACTGGGTCACTCACGAAGCGTTGAAAACTTTCTGAAGCGTGCTATCAAGAAAAGGCAGTTCCTCACCATTATCGTGGCTGAGTGTGCGCCAGCTTGTCGGGTAAGTAGTGGGAAGACATCGATGGACACCCTAAAGATTCTTTGATCGGCTTTGAAGCGGGGATTACAGAGACTCTATAACCATCCATTTCCCATTTCTTTAATGGTATCTCTCATTGATACTCAGTCCCAATGGAAACTGATCTTAGTAACTGATCTCTAGTAAAGTAAAGTTAATTGGAGAATAGCCCAGTCGGTGTAGTTTGGTATAGAATATACATCATTGCATCCTTATGGAAAATTTCTGTGGCGCTTGCGTTGTATATTTGTCAGTAGGCCCGATCTCCAGCTCTTTAATTCCCGTCTAACTTAAGTACAGAGCCCTTGCGGAACTTGCATGATCTTTTTTTGTTACTAATGACACCTATGTATATCATTGGTGCCCTAAGCGATAACAAATGTATTTTTTTTTAAATTGAACGGAGCATTAATTGTTTTCATTTTTATTCCGTGTTTTCTCACTCTTGAATTGCGTCGTAAAAAGAATACATAAATTACAGTTGTTCATGTTGCTTGAGCGTGTCTTTGTTGTTTGTTAATCCAGTTCTCGACACGCACATGACAGCTGCACTTGCTAATCACAGATAGTTCACATTTCCCAGACTTTTGTATTGTATATTATTTAGATACAGCCCGGGATTTTATATCTCTGTATCACACTTTGTCTGCTCACAGGGTCACAATCTGGCTGCTTCGCTGGCCAATGAGAAGAATGTAGAGATAATTGTAATACCGGATGCTTCCATATTTGCGATGATGTCGCGCGTCAACAAGGTCATCATAGGTACACATAGTGTCCTGGCCAATGGCGGACTGAGGGCCGCATGTGGCGCCTACACCGTTGCCTTAGCTGCCAAACACTTCTCCGTACCTGTCATTGTACTGGCCCCCATGTACAAGCTATCGCCTTTGCACCTGTGTGAGCAGGATGCCTTTAATATGGTTGGATGTGCTGAGGATGTTATTGCCTATGATTCATTGCCGGCGCGCGATGCCAAGGTGTATAGTCCAAAGTTCGACTATGTGCCACCCGAACTAGTCACGCTCTTCATATCCAATACGTACGTGCTCATATTATGCTGATTCAGCAGTTAAAATTTAATTATTTAATTTATTTGTTTTTATTTTATTATTTGAATAGAGGCGGTCATGCGCCCTCGTACGTCTATCGTTTACTCACGGAGCTGTATCATCCCGAGGATCTGGAGATCTAAGAAATTAGTTCAACTGACTGCGTTTTCTATGTTTTTTAATTCCATAGACAGGACAATAATAATAACAGCAACAATGATAAATAAAATTGAAGCTGTGCTCGATTGAGCCTAAAGATCTTTAAGATCGGCTACTGTATATTCTTAAGCAATTTCATAAAATCGGCCAGGCTGTCCGCATAGTAGTCTGGCTGTACTTCGGGTGCTGCCGCGAACATTTCCTCTTTGGTTGTGCTGCCAGACAGGACGAGCAGCGACTGAAAGCCGCAGGATTTGCCAAACTGTATATCCTGCACCAGCATATCGCCCACAAAAATGCAACGCTCCGGCGCTTCTATCTTGTACAAATCCTTGAGCATGTCGCCTAGTATAGGAGATGGCTTTCCAAGGAGAGTGGCTTCGCGATTCGTATACTTCTTTATGTGCTGGAGGAAGTCATAAAAGCCTGCCACGTTGAGCTTCTCAGCAAGTGGCATAATTGCATCACTGCCACCAGCAATTAGATGACAGTTTTCATTCTGCTGCAGATGACGTATGGCTTTGGCCAGTTCCACATATGACAAATCCAGATGTATGTCAAAGATCACTGCGTCCACTGGTTGCTCAATGGCCAATAGTTTTGCCAGTGAAGCCGATGTTAAATGCTCCTTGACTTGCTGCAATCATATTTCATTTATTAGGGACAGCTACTAGAATAAAAAAAGTGCATCTCACTCACCAGTGACTCATACTCGATTCCGTGCTTACGCAATGTCTCGTTAGCTTCCAGCGACATTAGCGAGTAGACGCGCTGTCCGGGCTTCTGATTATGCAAATATCGCACAATAGTTTTCACAGGATGCACAATGTCATCGTGCTGCACATCGATGGCACCAATGTGGGCAAACTTTTCCATGTACTGATCGTCAGTACGAAAACTATTGTTGGACACAAACTTGACAGATTTACCGAAATTCTTTAGCGCATTAATTGCTTCACCGGCTCCTGGTATCCAACCGACCAACAGCCAGATGACACCATCGCAGTCACTGATCATCAGGTCGAAGGAGTGAAGAAATTCTCGCTGCTCCTGTACGCTTAGCTTCAGAATGTGTCGCGGAGCCATGATTTTCACACGCGCTTACACTGAGTAGCAAAACAAAACTAAAACGGGAACTCGCCATAACAAACAGTCACCAATGTGGGTGGGATGCTATTGCGCGCGCATACATACACGCAGTTCATCTGAATGCCAAGGTTAAACCTTCGACGTCACATTGAGACTTCATCAACGTTCTATTTGTTCTATTTACCTATTTACCTACCGTTAACTACTTCCAATGTCCCTGATAAGATCTCATGAGCATATGCCGTGCATAAAGGCAAATGTGAAATTCATGCTATCTCATGTAGCCTGATGTCTTGATTACCTATTTTTTCTATTTTCACCTAATTTAAATCTAATCTAAATTCCATCATTTTAATTGTAAGCTCTGTTTACCCGCTGGCAGACCAATGTTGCCAGACCTGCAAAAATACTTGAAAATACTTGCACGCTAAAATACAAATGGCGATCTGGCTACGCTGGAATCTAACTGCAATTACGAATGCAACACAAAAAAAATGCATAAAGATCATTAAAGATGCCAACTTCAAATAAAAGTCATCTTAAATTTACGTTTGAAAAACTAATTAACTTTAGTTAGATAACAGCAAATATTTTTAAGTTAAAGTGCAATTCTAATTGGGCGTAATCTTTGAAGATTTACAGTAATCAACTATTCTTATTAGCTTTCGCTTTCGTAAAATGCTCGAAGTGCAATATCAATCAATTATAATATGATTATTAGACAGGTGCTAAACTACTGCGTTTTGTTGTTCAGCGCAACTATAATGCAATAAAAGGCATATGTATGTATATACTGTATATACCCAGTACTAATAACCTTTAAAGTCCAAGTAAGCGGTTGAGCCCCTTGACCTTGAGAATGATTTGAACGGCTCTTCCGGTCTGGTTGAGCCAAAAGCAAAACAAATGCAGAAATAGTAGGTGTAATGAGAAACTGGGGAAAAAATGTACGTGGCACATTGGAAATGGCAATAATTGGAATATACCATGTCCACATCTGTGGCGTAGTTAGTTGTGGCCGAAAGATAATTGGAAGAAGACGCAACGCAGCAGTGAGACGGAGACGAGACGACATTCAACCTAACATAAAAACTGAGCAAATGGGCGTATATCATGATAACGGGCATGGTAAGTAAATACATACAAAACGTACATATATCAAAAATCCAAATCGATTGGCATTCTAGTTAGGCAGTTCTGATAAGATAGAAGACGCACCACACTATTCAACGCTACACACACACACACACACACACACACACACTCACACTGACAAGTACAGCAATATCAACAGTGATACACCTTCGTATATATGTATGTACGTATGTACATCATCACATAATAGGGGCTGGGGCGTTTAGAGCTGCTGGTCCTAAGAACTAGTCGCGATTATACAATATTTGTAGGCAGTAACTAGGAAACATGAGCAGCGTCGACCAGGTCAAAGAAACCATTTTAACCAATGGCAATGCTCCCCAGGAGAATGGCAAGTGTGGCACCTCAACCATTAAATCCTCCACAGTGACAGAGACGACTACGTCGAGCAGCAGCAGCAGTTCCAGTAAAAGCGAGCAGCTTCAAGGAGCGGGTCAAATGAAAACCATTGAGCAAATCAATGAACAGCGACGCATCTTCCTCAAGAGCACCATCGATGAGATCAAAGAGGAGACCAGCAATGGTACGGAAAAGGGATCGGATTTGGAGGCCGAGCTGCGTAAGCGGACGCCGCCCAACAGTCTGGCAATCAATGTGAAATATGCGACGCTGCCGAGTCCAACAGTAGCTACATCTGGTGCAATAGTTCGCTCACCTTTGTCGCCACCACCCAAACCGCCAATGCTGAGCCGTACGCGAAGCACGGGCTCCGGCGATGCGCGCATTTCACTTACGAATGGTGATACGCCAGGGATGCGCCACAGCCTGGCAGAGACAGCTACAGCCAAAGCAACAGAAGCAGCAACAACATCACCAAAGCTGGCAATACCGCCCTCTCCCAGCGATGAGCAGCCATCACCGCCAGCAACCGTATCAGCCAAGCATTATGAGAGCCTCATCGAGGAGCTGCGTTGTCCTGGTTGTGCTGGGCCCATGAAGGCGCCAGTTCTGCTCTGCAAGACCGGACATAGCATCTGTGAACAGTGCACCCGCATTCTGCTCATGTGCCCGCTCTGTAAGGTACGTACTGAAAAGCATATAAAAGATAAAGCCCGATATAGATATAGCAGTTCTACATGTGTACATAGATCTAGGCAAATATAGAGCCCCGGTTAGTTGCCCGATTGACGTCAGCGTTAGGTAAGCGATATCTTGCCCGATCTTCATACCGTATGCCCTCGCTTTCTTATCACCGGCCCATGACGCGTATATGACCAGCATATACAGTGGAACCACCTATGGCACTGAAGTACTTCTAGTTAAATTACACGAGTTCAATACCTGATTCTTAAAAGGAGATTAGCTCAAATTTCTTTGATAGATTCAATAGATAGATTCCATCTAGTTAAGTGTCCTCCGTCTGGTCTAAAATAGTCACAACTAAAGTTATAGATTTGATAGAGCATGATATATAGCTTCCAGATTTCTTTATCTGTGTAAATATATTTTTTTTATATTTATTAACCAAATTTGGGTTGCCGCCTGAAAGTGTGCATCCAACAGAGAACAATCCCTTGCATTAATGTTTTTCAAGGTATTCAATATATGCCGGAATACTCTTGCAGTGTGATTAGGACTACCAATAGTAGTTTGGACTGGCAGAAACTCAATTGGAATTTTAAATCACGTCGGGTTATATATGAATGTGAAGAATAGGTTTGGTCAGCCTCTATATACTTTTTATGTTAGATATATCTTATCTTCTTATTTCCGGCATTTTTAATTGAATTTCCAATTGGAATCTAATTTGAATCAATTCCTTCCTTTGTTTGATTGTCCGATTGAAATATCACATACGAATCCAACTTCAAAGAAGCAAACTATTTGAACATAATTCAGTTTTCTTGGTTTTATCCATGAATCAAATCGGTGCGTACATTTTTTGAACATAAACCCATAGATAATGGATAAAAATGAAGAATGAAGATTCGCAAATATAGAAGAAAGTATCTTCGGTTTAATAATGTACAGTAGAAGTCCGGCTTAACGAACCATTAAATTTTCGTTATTACGTTAAACTCGACTTCTACCGTATTATTATTTGCTATAAGTATCATTATTATATACGTATAATTACTAGTTATATAGAGTATATAGAACATATCTTGTTGTTCTTTATTCAAAATTATCTTTTACACAACAGAAGTGCGTTTTGCCTTCAACTTTATGTACTACTCCTTTTTTTCGATATCACAAGCTATCCTATGAATTACCCGTTTTAAGTGAGTCAACGGCCCTTCTCCTTGATTCTCAAATGTAGTACTTAAGCTCATATAAGGCCATGCTTTTTTTGGTGTTGTCTTGCGTGAATGTGTATGTGTAAATGTAAGTGTGGGTGTGTATGTATGTTTGTATGTATCACATTTACATGTGATTTTTGCGTGTGTATGTAAATGTGTGTATACGTGTGAAGTTTATTAAGAAGAAGAAGTGAGGGTATCTTTAGCTTCTAGTAGTCAGATACACTCGGCTTATGGTCCGAGGCCGTATAAGCGGTAACTGAAAAGGGGCTAATGAATTTGTGTAGAAGTATGCAACAGGCAGCATCTCTCACCCCATAAGGTATATATATATTCTTGTTCAGGATCAAGATCCGAGACGATTTAACCAAGGCTATCTGTCCGTCTATGTATGAATGATACAGATGTTATATATATTAGATATTGAAAGAATGATATGTAGGCTTGGAACAAATATATATATATATATATATATATATAAACATATATGTATATACTTGTCAATTAAATAAAATAATTATATACATATATATATTGGAATTTGCAGCAAGGATTCACAAATTCGCGCGCACTGACGGTTGAAGCGTTGTGCGCCAAGGCGCAATTTGGGTGCAGTCATCGGTCAGGGGGATGTCTGGCCAGGATGCCGGTGGCGCTACTGCCTTGGCACGAACAGCAGTGTATGTATAAGCCGATGAAGTGCTTCATGGGACGCGTGTGGGGAGATTGCAAATGGCAGGGCAGGGAAGTGCAATGGAAGCAGCATCTGGAGGAGCAGCACAAGGACAAGCTGTTCCTGGGGGAGACTGCAGATCTCGTGTGGAATATGGGCGTGCGACGTAAGCCGCTGACCGGTTACTATGTGTTTCAGGCGCACGACGAGATGTTCAATTTCTTCGAGATCTACGACCAGCAGCGTATTCTCTTCACCATGACCTGTACCTCCAACCGGCGGGAAAGCAAGTACAACTATGCCTACGAGGTGACGTTGCTGCAGCCAAACAATGAAGCTCTGTCCTTGACGCAAAAGTTTCCTGTGCACAGCGAATACGATAGGGATATACTTATGGATGGCACCTGCGTCACCATTGGCCTAAACGAATTATCGCGCTTCGTAGACGACGATAAGGTAAGAGACCATTGAATCTCTATACACATAGAATCCAATCCTACAGATTGTCGGCTTCTTATAGCTCCTACACTATCGGGTGAATGTTATGACGGTGAAGACACCACGCCGTTCCCAGGGATGTCGCCAGAATGTGCCAGTGCCTATTGATTACCAGCAGACAGGCAATAACATAGTCAATGGTAAGAGTGTTCCTTCCAGCATGATCATAACGCGAACCTACAAGGAAGCAATCGGTGAGGTTACTGTGAAGCCGGACGAAGAAGAGGATAATGGCGCCAGCTTGGAACTGGAACGCAAATGGGGTACACCCCAATTGCACTTCAATCGCAAATACTTGAAAAAATCACCCAGCGGCGATTTCAATGGTATTGAAGCAAAACAGGACGAACTGCGTCCACTGAACGAGACTCGAGCTGGTGCCGCTGGCAATGGCAATGAAGACAAGCTCTCCCTATGCAGTAACAGTACCAGCTACACCAAAAAGGTATCGGACTCACTGCGTCGCAGCTTCCGATCGCTCAAATCCGATCTCATCGAGCTGCGTCCCTTTGCCAAAAAGAAAGCTGTAGTCAACCCGATGATAACACCACCAAAAACAACAACGACTCCACCACAACAGTAGAGCGATTTTAAGCTTCAATTATATTGTTTGGATTACGGATGCAGTTGATATCCCTCATCCGAACAATATAATAAATATATTATATACTTATTACGGCTATTAAAGTCCTGGAATTTTACATAGGAGACGCAAGGATTTTTACTCGACGTGAAAATTTGATACAAAATCTGAGCTACTTTTTTTTTTTTGTGTGTATATAATACTCGTACTGATCTATATGATTATGCAACTATACAAGGAATATATATATATATCGGTATATCCATTTATATATATATCAATGTGATCGACGAACTAAAGTAAACCAGTTTGTGAGTAGTCCAAATAATCAATTTGAACATGTGTATATATTGATTTGGTTCTACAAACTTCAGAGCTCTTTGCTTACATAAATCTTTCGGGTTCTTTTTACTATTTTATAAGTCGACGAAAGTATACTCTTTTGACCAGATAGAGATTGGTTTCATCTTAAGCTTATCCTAACTAAACTATGCAATTAATGTACAAACATCTAGGCAGGTCATAATTTGTTTCGTTAATATCCATGTCCGAGTGTGCTACAGGAGACCTTGCATCTCGTTCATGAACTGAAGGTAGGCATCATCTTTGGTAGCTGGCTTATGTGCGTCCTGAGCTCCATGATGGGCACGGTCGGCGGCATCGTGCAAATGCGATAGATTCTTGGCTTTAGCGCCACGCCGCTGATCATCGCGTTTCACACGCAACGTGGAGGGCACAAAGCGAGTGACGTCTGCGCTTAGATTTCTGGAAAACAAAAATAAAATCTAAGTAAAGGTTCACATGGAAGGATTTAAGAAGAGGATACCTTATTTGAGGTTTTGCTGTAATGGTGGTCACACCTTTAGCCGGTTCTTTGAGTCCCAGTAAATTGGTGCCATGCTTCATGTGATGCAGCATGCGTGGCGGCATTCCAGGCGGTGGACCTGGTGGCATGCGCAAACCCATGCGTTGCATAGGACCTAGATGTGGTGGTCTTGCACCTGGTGGCGGACCAGGCGGCATGCGTAGGCCAAAACCAGGCAAACCCGGTCCAGGAGGTCGCATGGGCGGCGGTCTAAACATTATTCCTGGCGGCGGTACAATGCCGCGTATATGTGGCATTTGAGGCATCTGTGGAGGCGCCGGCACAGAGGGCGGCAATGGTATGACTGGCGGTAAAGGAGCCATAGGTGGTGCAGGTACTGTTGTCATAGCTGAGGTAACAACCCCAGGCATGTATGAATCTTTGCTCCTTGTACTGTTACTAGGCTGATCGTCATCGGAGCGCATGTCATCGTCTAGATCATCTTCGTCATCTTCGACATCACTGCTCCTGCTCCTGCTCCTGCTTCTGCTCCTGCTGCTGCTACTGGATCGGCTACTACCACGTCTCCTGGGCGGTGGCGATCTACTATCCGAGTCATTTTTATCATCCGAATGGTCAGAGTCTCTATCATGATCATCGTCTGTTTTAAGATTCCGATGCTTGCGTTTGTGTACATGTTCCATCTCCTTCATGAAATCGTCAATGCTCTGTAAACGCTGCTGCAACTTGGGACTTGGCGCCTTTAAATCGCCGTCTTCGCCTTCATAATCGGTATTACCCTCAGCGTCAGAGTCGAGTTCACGCATAGCAAAAAGGTCAGGTGGAGGACCAGGCGGCACACCCAACCAATCTTTGTCTTCATCATCCTTTACTTTATCAGACGGCGTATCAGTGCTGCCGGCTCCAATTTCACTATTTTTGGTCACACCTGGTGGTGCACTAGGGGCAAATGGCGGCAGTGCTAGCGTCATGGGCGGCGGTGGCAACCGAATTGCACTTGATCCACTTGGCAACGCAATGCTACTGGTGCTGTTGACAGTGGCACTGGCGGCCAGTCCTACACTGCTGGGAACAGTGGAACTGGACGTTGTAATTGGAGCTGGCAATGGAATCTCATCAATCTGTACACTCTGAGCATGCTTCACGCTCTCATAGTACTGTTGCTTCTTCATGCGCTTCTTCTCGTATTCCACCTCCTTACGCTTCAATTCGGCCCAGTGCTCCGGCTCATCGTTATGCTAGCAAAAGCAGAAAGAATTTTGGTAGTTAGAAACTGACCTAAGCATAGATCTATGTTTTTATCAAGATACACTTACATATAGTCTCATTACACGATCAAACGTTTCTTTTAGCTTCTTTCGCTTGTCACGCAGAACCTTTTCATTGAGTGGAGACGGCTGCAGCACATTGTACTCTGTATAAATTCATCGTAAGCTCATCAGTGGATTCATGGACAGCATGGTGGTTGTCACTTACCCATCTCATCAATCTTCTCCATCTCCTCGAGTATCTGTGAAGGATCCTTATTTTTAAGCACGGCAGCACGCACCATTTGGCGCTGTCGCTTGTTTTTCTTCAGCTCCTTTTTGCGGGCCTCCTTACCTGAGTGTATATATAGATATGTGAGTGTGAAATAATCACTGATGTTGTTTCAACTATACTTACGCGCTTGATCTGTTGGATTCATGTATTTGCCACTTTTAGTGGTATTAATAGAGCGTCGCCCCATCTTGATGTGTTTTGTTGTTTAACTTATTTACAAAACTTCCACAGATAAATTTTACTCCGGCGTTTTGACTACAAAAATAAAAGTGCTGCAAAACGCACAACACAGTGCAGTCCGTAATTAGTATCCATACGACCACATATATCGATAACACAACTGAGTACGAGTACTCTGAGTACTCGCTTAAAATAACAGAACAGTGTGGCAACACTTTAGTTAAATGATGCCGGCATATTCGCAAAGAGAATACATAAAACAAAAAGAAAATGTCTGACGACAGATTGCCTTGTGCAAGTTTGATTAATACGTTAGAATTGTTGAAGTTAGAAGACACAAGTCAGATATCAAACAAGAATTATGGCTGGATTATGGTGAGTGATGAAATGGCAAGACCTAAATGTTCTCTGACGGTTGTTAACTATTCAAACAACACACAGCCCCAAGAATCAAGCAGCACGCAGAATCATACGTGCAGAATGCCCCAAACAGCAGGTGATACGGCCAATAGTGACGACACGGATACGGACTCGGATGTTATTGTCATTGTGGATACAGATGCCTCGTCAGAGGTAAGCTTCATCAGGCCATCAGATTTGAGTCTAATATCAGAATCAGAATCGCAGTCGGATACCTGTGATCTGTGCTCAGATACAGATACCATACCAGAAACCGATCCCGAAAGCGACACCAATGGCAGCAGTAAGTTGTCTCTTAAATGCAACAATAACAAAACACAACATAAAAAAGTACAATTAATCAAATGTGTTTGCAATTAAATCGTAATGAGAATATTTATATATCAAAAATAGCGGAAAGGCAAGTCAATATGGATAATCTTGTAAGTACTCCAAACAAGCGCAAGCATGAATGCTTTTCAGACCGTAAGGAATCAAAACGTGAGTGCTTTGTTTCTTAATTAATGCCTGCCCTCACTTATATTGAGAATATACATACGTAGCTCTTAATAAGCTGGATCTGGGTATAGATGTAATGCCGTCACCGATAATTACCACTCGCAGTGGACGGGCAGTTCGCGCACGCATCGATAGAAAGTTTGATTATTCGTCGGAGCAGCAAGATGACGACTTAGATGATTCAAATGATCCAGATTTTGGTGATAATGTTGATGAGAATGACGACGATGATGATGAGGATGAAGATGAAGACTATTACGAGCAGCAGTATACGGAGCCCACTCGCAAACAACGTCGCGTTTCCATGCGCAGCAGCTGCTGTAGTAGCAGTGAATCCAGTTGTACGCTTGAATCGGATGCGCTTATCTATTTGGATTTAAAGCAACCCGTGGCTATTGTAAGTAACGAGCCGACCACTGATGATGCAGTCAATTATGATACTGAGTTAAAGACGTGCTTGGAAAAGCTATTGGGCTTAGCGACACCGCAACGTCGTCTATATAATCCCATGGCTAACTATGAGATAGAAGACAATCATATGGACGATGAAGAGCCACTACCTATGCAGCGCAGTCGCCTCTGGGGAAGTAACAGCAATGAGAAGTCAACACTAATGCCTTCGCCAAAAGAGACAACGGTCCTAAGCCCGTCCCGCCTTAAAACGCTTGGATCCGACATAACAAACGAGATGAAAATATTGCTTATCGACGATATGGTGCAACGTGCAAATGCCAACTACTTTGAGAATCAAACACCACAACATATTAAGGAGCCAATCGATCTAAGTGGCTTGCCCAGCGAAGAGAAACGCGCACAGAACTGTCAGCAGCACAAGAAAATCCTCGGCTTGCTTGAGCCGCCTGCGGAGTCATATAGCTTTGTGGATTCACTAAAATGTGCGTTTACTTTGCATGTCTTTACTTTAAAATATAATCATCATAATTTTTGCTTAAAATTTTACTTAAATGCAGCGGAGACGCCTCTTAACATGTGCCATCCACTTGCTCTGACCTATCGCAAGCGCGATTTTGATGCGTGCAAGACAATGCTGGCTAAAACCTTGTTCAACATGCTCAATCATACGATATTTTACTGTGGCCTACGCTCGAGCATTGCATGGAAAAGAAGCATGAACACGCCCAGCAGCATTATTCATCGCATTGAGACTGGAGGGCAGCGTGTATCGCGCATAGTTCTATGGCAGCACATAAAGCACTCTGGCGTCCTAGTTAAGGCTCTGCTCCACGAAATGTGCCACGCGGCCGCGTTTATTTACCATGGAGAGATTGGACACGGCGACCACTGTCGCAAGTGGTAAGATTAACAAAATTCGCATCGCCTACTATATCAATCACTATCCATTCCATACACCCGTAATATCGCTTTTATATTGGAAAATACGGAAACTAATCGAGATTAAGTTTAATGGTCAAACTCTTACTTAGTTTTGGGTTTAGTTAAACGCTTAACTGGGAATTAGAATTTGACGCTAGTTTTCCAAGCTTTTATTGTTGTGTTCTCTTAACCAAATTGCTTAGGCGCTACTTTAAGTTAATGTATTTACCGCAGGGCTTACCGAGCCAAGTCGCTGCTGCCTGGACTGCCGCAGATTGAGGACTGCAATATTAGTTACAAATACAGTTGTCTCTTATGTCATGGCCGTTCCGTTGGCATCACCAAGTTTGAGGATGACGAGCAGAAGCTGCGCTGCCACTACTGCCAGTTCGAGGTTAATGTGGAGCCCTGGAGCACTGACAATATCTATAGGCTCTCCTTCACTGACCAGATGGTCACGCCCTTTAAACAGTTTGTGCGCGCCAACTACTCAAAGTGCCCGCAAACCAGCTACAGCTCCAAGATGCGTGCACTCAATGCGCAGTACAGGGAGATCCAGCATCAGACACCTTCTAACTAATCATATAACACATAGCTTTATTCTCATTGTAATTTTTTTTATTCCTTTAATGTAATATAAATATACTATTAATCCCCCAAGATTGATTATGATTATGGTTTAACTACTCAATACAATCTTTGTCCAAAAATGGAATAATAAATTATTGAGAAACCAAGAAATGTGCAGTGCCTCGATGGAGATATTTCTGATATTTGCCCAAACTACTTACAAAAGATTTACTACGAATGAAAGTTGTATATATATATATATAAATATATGTATGCATTAGGAGGTAATACTCGTACGTAAGTCGCAGTAAAGCTTTATTATATAGTCTTTTAGGTTGGACAAAATTGGAACTAAATCCTAAGAGTGCCATGGAAGCGGCTGAACACGAATCTGGTTTTATAAAAGTTTATAGCGTCTGCTAGGATACTTCACGAACAGGTAAAGGCTTTTTACCTAATCGAGAACTTTTGATTAAAGCATCTTTTTTCTTTCTTTTTCTCTACTCTTAGTTCTAGAAGCAGGCAAAGAGGTAGCCTTATGGTATATTAGAGTTTATATACAGTTGTT
The DNA here is from genome assembly GCA_035045065.1 of Hirtodrosophila trivittata. Lineage (NCBI taxonomy): Eukaryota > Metazoa > Arthropoda > Insecta > Diptera > Drosophilidae > Hirtodrosophila > Hirtodrosophila trivittata. Next base: position 101,379 of record JAWNNK010001028.1, on the reverse strand, counting down.
ATTTGGGCGTTGGAAGTCAACAAAATGGAAAACGAACTATCCCAGCTGCCCAGAGAGGCTAACCCAACCGGAATTCTTAAATTTTAGGACATCATGCCCTTGCTGCGCTTGAACGCAGCACCCGATTTGCGATTGTGATTGGCTCTGGAAGATTTGTGCGCCTCTTTTTGGCCGCGATTTCGCGTCGTTTGCTGCGTTTGACCCTGACCTTTGGGTGCGCCTGTCACGTCATTATGAGCGCGCTGTCCGTACTTGGCCTGCTGACGTTGCTGATAGCGTTCACGAATCACCTCTGGATTCTCACAGAAATCGTTGCGCTTTGAATTTGAATTGGCGTTGTGCTCTTCATCGCTACTCTGATCGTCTTCGTCATCCTGGTCGTCTTCGGCTGCATCCTGCGCTTCATATGCATTGCTGGCACTTGCGGCGGTTGCCTGCTGTATCTTGGCACGCAGCAAACTCTGTGGTGGTGCCTGACCATCGTTTAATGCCTCATAGCTGTCGTCATACTCATCGTCGTACTCAGCTCCAGCCTCATGAAGCGATTCCTCGACTAAGGCATATTGCTGATAGCGCTGCTTTAATTGACTGATATCACGCTTATCGTCCAGTAGCTGCTCGGCATTGCGCGGCGCACCAGGCAGACCTTTACCCTGCTTGATGATGCACTGCGGATTATCATGCGTGAGCACATCGTACTGGTCACCGTCATGCACGTTGTAATGACGTACACCAGTTTGCGCCTGCAGTTCGTCTTGTGGATCTGGCGGTATATACACCTCCTGTCTGTTCATGTGTATAAGATCGGGTGGAAGATTGTCATCCAATACGGCAGCAATCGCTTGTTCGCTGTTCTCATAGCGCGCCAGCACTCTTCGAATAAAGCCCATACCCAAGTCTGGAAGTACGTCCAACACGGCGGTAACCTCCAGATCAATGTCGCGATCAGTACCATTTTCAAATACAGTGGACTCTGGCACAGGCGAGCCGCGCGAATCGTCGTCGTCGTCATCATCCTCCTCATCCGAGTTCACACAACTGGTATCTAGCTCATCGGCGAGTATGCCGCTAGTACAAGCGCCAAGCGCCTTCTGGTAACCTTCTATCACAAAATTTACTTTATAATTTTTGCTAAAATGAAATAAGAGGCAGTTGGTAGAATCGATGAAACAAATAATAAGGAATTTATGCACTTACATGTTGGGACAACGCGCCAGGAGCAGTTCAATATCGTATTCAATCGGATACTGACGCTGATAGTCCACGACAAAGGTCTGTGCTGCCAGACACTCCTGCAGTAGTTCAACTAGCTGCTGACCACGTCCAGTCTCTACCAGTGCAATTATTATGTACCGCACAACATTAAGAAATTGTTGTCGAGCCTCGTTCAGCCAGTCTAAGGAGCTAGCTTGCGGATTGATTAGATAAATGTTTCTATACAACATGGGCACAGTCAGATCATAAAAATTGGCAATGCTGCAAATCAATCAATTGCATTAACGTTTTAATCAACATAGTCTCATCTAATCATACCTCTGTACAAGTTTATGCTGATCAGTGCTGGCCAGCAACGCGGGGCACAGGCGATTGAGCATACGCAGCGTATACGCACAGTCTAATGCAAAGAGGACAACGTCGTCGTAGGGCGTATCAGCATCCGGGTCCAAAAGTGCACCGCCGCCAGCACCTTCGCATCCCTCATTTTCCACCTGAATCTGCATTTTAAGAAAGGCACTCTCATAGAAGGCCAGTCCTTCCTGCAGATCTTTCACATATTTTGGCTGAATGCGCAGCACTGAATCAATAATCTGTTGCAGCATCTTTAAATTTTGCGCATCGGCATCGCCTACTGCAATTACCAGATCGTACAATAGAGGCACGGATATCAAATAGTTATCGTACAATAGTGAACAATGATGATGTGGCGAAATCCACTCTGTAGCTGATTCTTGTGGTGTCAGCTGACGCATTATTATGCGCACTACCCGATTAAGCAGCTGGTCGTAAAGGAACCTAGCATTTTTTTCTGCTACATTGCAGTCAATGTCCGCATCCATGTCCATTCTGTAGTAGGGATTGGCACGTTGCAAGAATGTCACAATGAGTGTCATTGCTGACTCATCGTACACCAAGTACGACCAAAATCTGTAGCATATTGAGAACAATTAATTTGATACTTTTTTCAAAATCTAACACATACTTGTGATGAGTCAGTTCCAGCAAAAACTCCAGATCCTCCAGGCATCTGGTAGCAACGTGCTGCCACTCTTCCAAAGCGGCGCCAGTCTTAATGCGTCCATAGGAGCTTAGCATGCAGATGTAAGTACTAAAGGGCTTGTCGCGTGTCAACCAATGCACATCCTGTGTTAGATATTGGACAATTCTTAATTACTTTAGTATATCATTTATAATGTTTTGAAAAAAGCATTTTACAAGTGCTGGAATTTGACGGCGGACACCATCGCTGGCAGTGAGCGATAACTTTAAGTCACCCAGCGGCAGCTTATCCGGATTGCTGTTGTTATTACTATTATCCTGGTCCTGGTCTACCATCACTGTGATAAGTTTCCAAAAAAACAACTCAAATTTAACAAAAATAAAGTGACAGCAGTGGAGCAATTAAGGTATCGATACACTATCGATTTGTCTACGCAGACTCCAAATTAATCGCTATCGGCGCCATTTTTTCGACAGTCCGCAGTGCATGTTCAGTACTTGTTCAATAGTCGTTCTTTTAACTTGTTAAAATAGGTATGCACAAAGTTTCCTTTTAAGCTCAGCTTATGATATTATTTATTACTGATGGATAATAATCACCGCAGGTACGTTAATTTAAATATTTGTGTAACATTTTTGTAGCGATTTCAAGCTGCATTGAAATGCGTATTGGAAGTAGTTGTTTTTCTAAAATGCATTTTTCAATGTTTGTTGTTTATTGTGCAGCTTGTTGAGCCCTAGAGGCTACGATTTTGCAGCTGGTAATGCCTTCGGCAGTGACCCTAGTCGCGGGAGGATAAATGAATACTTTTCATCAGGATTTGATATCTCAAATAGTCGTGAGCAGCATTCGGTGCAGCCTGCGCAACAGCTGTGCCGCAAGCCTGCTTTGTCGGAGTCTCAGTTTGAGCAGGTGGGACGGAATCATAATGGGGAGACCGAGTTCTTCACCACACATGAGTGCGATGGTATTGAATACACGTATCTGACGCCGCCAACTGTAGATGAGGGTCTAGATCTTTTGGCCAGGAGTATCAAAACCAAAGATTTTAATTTAGTGCGAATTGCGGTAGTCTGTGAACACACAAACGAAGCTCAGCGTATGATGCAAGAGCTGGGAATGCGTAGTGTTTCTTGCATATTATTAAACAAACCCAGAAACGAGCTCAAGGATGTCCTCAGTGCATGGACTAAGGGCGTAAGTATTTCGAGTCATCTTCTTATATATATTGCTAAGACTTTTTCTTGCAGGTGATCAATGCTGTGTTGCTTTTTTGCGATAATATGTTATTGCCTTTGGGAGAGTGGGGAAATATTAAAGTCAACTTTTTAATACATTTTGCCCAACCGTTGCCGCACGTCTTTCAAAAGCGAATGCAAGCGCTTATCGAGACGTCAGGCAGAGGCTCAAAAGTAATGGTCGTTTGCTTACCAGCAGTAGCCACACATTACCAACATGAAAGTGCAGAGGCTACACCGCCAGTTAAGTTGATCCGAAATCAGGTGTCTAACGAATCGTCTCAAAGAGAACTCAGTGACAGGGTTACCAAAATGTCACTGTTCCAGATGTCAGGATGTGAGCCAATGTCAAAGGAGGACACTACGCCTAGCTTTTCCTCAACTGCCATAAAAGATGAGAGTTATACTACGAGAGACAATGTTAAGACATACAATAAATATAAGATATTTGCGCGGAGTCACCACAGCCAGGTGTCCTGCTTTAATATACGTGAAATAGCCAACATTAAACAAAATATCAAGACGGCTATGCAAGATCTTAAAATTGGCTGTGAACGGGCCTGGAACACACAGCGTTATGCCTGGCCTCATGTTGCTGCTGGACGCTCCCTTTGCGTTATCGCCAATGAGTTGACTGGCAAAACTTGGTGCTATTTGCCGTGGCTTTGTCAGCGGGTTAATGAGGAGGCGGAACAACGTAAAGATACTCAGGGCGACTGTGGTCCTAGCGGTATCATTTTGTGCGCAAGCAACAAGCAGGGCGATCAAATTGCCGATTGGTGTTTGAGTCTATTGAACAATCCGCTTGGTGAGATGGAGCGGCTAATCAAGCTCTTTGATCGTAGCAATGTAAATGAGGTTGCTGGACGTTTGGCACGTCCTTGTGGTATCTTGGTAACCAATATGGAGGTGCTGATGCTGCTATGCCATATGAACGCAAAACATACAATCTTTAGTCGGACTGCCCTACGTTGTGTGGCCATTGACAATCTTGATGTTATGTGGCGGTTTTGCAGGTTAGATTGCAAAAAAGCCATTATATGGTTATTAGAGTTTCTCCGCTTCGATGAAACCCATGCTCAGCTGATAATCGTAGGACGATTATGGAGCAAGGAGCTAATGGATCGTGTACTGCCACACGTGCCCGATGTGCTTCTCCAGTTTGAGGATTCGCTGGAGGCAACTTCTTACGGCGAGATCAAAATAGATATGCTGTTAACAAGCCCAAAGCAGTGTGATCAAGATGTTATTGAAATGCTAAATACCAAAAAATTGGAAGAGGAACGTGTGGTGCTTGTCTGTCAAGGAAAAGAGGATGCCATTAGACTGAGAGATGTGCTTTTCGACGCAAATATCAATAATGTCGTTATAGACAATGTTAAACAAAATCATGTTTTCAACAAATGGTGCACAGATAAAACGCCACATGTTTTTATTACTACTGACGACGTGGTGTCCATGTTGCGGGGTGGACGTATTGACTGTTTGGTGCATTACACGTCTGCCTGCAATTGGCCGCGATTTAAGTCACGCTTTGCCCTATTTTATGGCAATTACCAAGAGAATAAGCCTTACAAAGGCTCATCAGTAGTACTCGTGCGTCACTGCGATTCGGATCATGTTTGGTACATTTGCGATTTTATGCTCAAGCACGATCAGATGGTCGCCAAATCCGTGTTAACGATGCTGATGACTAATCGCATCCAAGCCGAACGTCGTGAGCCGCGTATCCATCAACCGTTGTGCCGCCAACTGCTCAGCTATGGCGACTGCTATCGCCACATCTGCCATTATCGGCATATCTTGTATAATTATGAAAGAATACCACCTGCACATTATCCAAAAAAGGGTGAAATGCGATTCCATGTCCTATCGGTAAGTACAAATTTCAATTTTAATTTAATTTGTTAATAATTTAATAATCTTCTTTGCAGAGCATCTCTCCAGTCCACCTAGCTGTGAAGTTTACTTCACACAGAATCTCGAAATATTTCTTAAGCATACCAGTTACGAAGCTTGGAGAAAACATACAATTGCACTATGAGAACCCAATGAACCGACAGAACAAGACTCATAGGAATCCAATGCCAGGAGATATCTGTATCATAAAGTACAATAAGCAATATCAACGTGTTGGAGTAATACGTGTGGTAAACGATCGTGTTGAAGTTAAGCAGTTAGATGCTGGCGTTGATTTTTCGTTGGTAACACAAGCGGAGCTACTGGTATGCGAAAAGGCCTTTGTGGAGCAACCATGGGAGGCCAATGACATACGAATCACTGGTCTGATGCCCTTCAATATGGAACGCATTTGGCCAGAAGATGCCAAAAAGCTGGTACGCAATAAGTTCTTTAATCGTCTGCAAGGTAAAGCAAGTCGTGTGTTTACTGCCACCGTCGATTTTGCCTTTAATGAAATTATATTCGTCGAAAATGTTTATGACGACGACGGCAATGATCTGAAAAGTTTCTTGAATGAACATGTGCTTGTGCACACGGATTTGAATGTTAAGACGCGCTTATTGGATCCCATGCCAAGTGCAAGCCTGCAGTAGGTTTCTGTCGTGGAAAGAGTTTTGGTAATGATTTTCCTATATATTTGTCCATACACCAGGGCAAATATATTTTTATAATAAATTTATTTTCACTTAAAGCAACATTTTACTTTATGTGATATTTACTCTTCATCTGGATCAATAGTCAAGTCGATTAACCATGTAAACTAAATCTGAAAAATGATTCTACATAGTTAATAGACGACTATTGATATTTTTTACTTTTTGTTGCTGAAACTAAAAAACAAATCTTAATTTCTTTAACTCCACATGATTACTGTTTCTTTTATTATATGAATTTATTGCATTTATTTGTTTTAAGTATACTTTCAAAAAATGTATAAAAGTGCCATTAACTTTGTATGGAACTCAATAATTTGAGGTTTTATTTTCTGTTTGTATGTTGCTTAATTAATTTTGGTCAAACTAAAAAAATGATATATTTTTATTCCACATTAAGATTCTTTTATTATGAATTGCATTTATTGAATTGCATTCAAAAAATATTAAACATATAATCAAAACAACTCATAAAAGTAATTATAAATTTTAACATTTTTGTTGCTGAACAATTTTTAGGTTAAAACAAGTTGTAGCAATTTCTTTAATTTCACATAAAGTTGTTTCTTTTCTTTATGAATAAATTGCATTCAAGTGTTCTGAATTAAAATTTAAAAAATATTAAATATATAATCAAAAGAAATTTATAAAAGTAATTATAAATTTTAACATATTTGACTTTTGTTGCTGAACAAAATTTAGTTAAAACAAGTTGTAAATTTCTTTAATTCACATATAAATTGTTTTGTTTTTATTATATGAATAAGTTGCATTCAAGTGTTTTGAATTAAAATTTAAAACATATTAAAGATAAAACAAAACAAATATAAGTTACTTTAAAGTCATAAATTTTGTTGATTCCAAATAAAATTTGTTTATTTTATTATAAAAATTCATTCGAATTAAAATATCAAACATATTAAAGTAATATTCAAATTAGATGTATAAAACTGTCTTTTTATTTCTATGGAAAATAATTATTTGCTTGCGACAATCTCTAAATTTACACTGAGACCGTTTTTCATTAATGCAAGAATCGAGTTACGACTGCATCAACTGGAACCTTGTTTGAATAAATTCGCTTGCAACCAATCGCAACATGTTCGAGTCGCGTTTTCGTTTGAAACCGAACATTTTGCTTGAACGAACCAAACTGAATACGAACGAAACGAGCACAACAAAGAATTGTGGCTGACACTAAATGAGCGAGAGCAGGAAGTGACATGAGAAACAACAGTTCAAAGGACCAGACTGCTTTCGAATAGAGGTGGGCCGTGCCGTGCCTCATTTCGTGACGCGCTCGGGCTTAAATTTAAGTTTAATAAAATAATATTTTTATTATTTCAAATTATTGTAGCCAACTTGTGACTGCCGAAAATATAATAAAGAAAGAAATGTCAAAATAAGATGCTTAATCGAAAACTACAAATACGATCTGAATGATAGTCGATTTGCATTTACTGAAACAGATTTATGATTTTCTTTTTTTTTTTTTTTTTATTTATTATTTGCTGTTGAATCGGATTACGTTAATCCATAACATACTTATTTCTTAATTATAATAATTCACCTATCTATCTATACAATGAACTTACAGCTAGATTTTGTAACATTTAAATATGGTATGTACAGTATATACAGACAGATTTAAGTGCTCCCTATCGGAAGCGTGTGTCCCACGTTGAGCCTTTTTAGCCTTCTTATAGGTTGGCTGTTGCGGAGTACCCGAGCCATGCGATTTCCATGGACTTCAAGCCTGTCATTGTAACGGCTGGTGTGCCGCCCAATTTCATCTTCGATCGTGTTCGTACGCAAGTCCCTGTGCAGGGAGGAGTTGCGTATGTACCAGGGGGCATCGGTAATTTGCCTCAACACCTTGTTCTGCAGTGTTTGTATACGCCTTCGATTTGATTTGGCCGCGATGCTCCAAAGCTGTATTCCGTATCGCCAAATCGGAGCCACTGAGATTTATGAGGATCTAATATAGATGAGGTATAGTAGTTTTTTTTTTACATTGCATTTTTTAAAACATTTTTCCTTTCAGGGGTCTTTCCCAAATTAATTCGAACCCATTCACTGCCAAAGGATGCTAATCAACGGCATCTACGGCAGGCAGAGTCCTACTGCATTATTCGTGGAAGAAGAACTGCATCCGAGAGGACGTACATCCAAGGAATGCTGCACTGGTGTTGCCTACATGACTATTCGCAGAAACTAATCTATGTAATAATCAATGTAACAATCTTATAATAAAATAAAACTCTATATAACAATCTATATAATAATCCATATACAAATCTATATACAAATCTATGAATAATTCAGATATCATATTATGTAATTTAAAATAATTTAATATATAAAAAACAACCAGTTTTAGTACTGAAAAAACTTTACTGTGTTTTCATTTAAAAGTAACTTATCAAACTCCCCTCGTCAACGTATCAAACTCCCCTCGTTACTATAAAAACCAACTTTTCAAGCCCCCCTCGTTGGCAAAAAGAAGCAAACTTTTCGATCTCCCCTCGCAATATTAACACCAACTTGTCGAACTCCCCTCGTTAGCCACACCGACTTTGCTGTCAGTGTGTGTGTGCCTGAAATTTCCATCAAAATCTGACCAAATCCCGTAGAATTTTGGCCGAAAAGTACCAGGCGAACAGAAGTCAGCAGATGGTAGCTGCACTAGAATTTCTCTGAGATTTCCGCTCAAAGCGAGCACCTAAAAGTATGCACCACTTTTTTTCTTTAAAGTCTGACAAAAGTATGCACCACTCATTTTCTTTTCAGAGCGAGCATCTAAAAGTATGCACCACTTTTATTTCTTTCAAGTCTGACAAAAGTATGCACCACTCTTTTTCTTTAAGCTCAGAGTGAAAAAGTGGTGCATACTTTTAGGTGCCAATTTTTCGTTAAATTTTGGTGCAGTTACCATCTGCTGACTTCTGTTCGCCTGGTACCTCAAAGGGGAAATCACATGAATTTTCAGCGAAATTCAAGCTGCCAAGGATGGGTAATAACGAGGGGAGTATGAAAAGTTGTCGAGAATCCTAGCAAGGGTAGATTGTAAAGTTTCAAAAGTTCGAATTTTTTTATTATTAACAATATTTAAATATATTGCGTCGATACTAACAAGAGGAGTATTATAAGTTATACAGCTATTTACCTAATAATTAAAATAAAAAGAATGTCGTTTTGTTTTTCAATGCTTTTTATTTAAAAATATGTACTTCTAACATTTATTTTTTAATATATTTTTTATTAAGATATATACTTTTAACATTCAAGCTCATTATTCTATTTTCATCCTAATTAATATTTATTTATATTTACTTATTTAACTTCTTAGCACGTAGTTACTTGCACTAATTTGCTTCACTAATCATAGTGATCTGATTGGGTTTTTCTGGGTTTTTCCCAATCCTCGCAACGAATGTTGGATCATTTAATATTCCTATTTTGAACACCCCAGATATTAACTTAAATTTTTTACTCAAATACTTTATTTTAAATTTAAATTATATTTTTTCAGTTTTAATTTATATTTAAAATTATATTGTTACTTTCAAATTTTGGTCGAGTGTAAATAGTTGACATTAAATAAATAAATAAAATCAAAAAATAAATAATTCTTTTAAAATGTGTAATTACAAATTAAAGTAAATGTTATTTTTTTTGGGGAAAATGTTATTAACCGTGAAACAAGCCCACACCTTGTTGATAAGATTTATAAACTGTGTAATCTCTAGTGGAGCGTAATTTGTATATTCAAAATCAATTATCATCGCGATCTATGGTTCTTGCCATGAGGCTCGTAGAGGCTTTTGATTTATGGCATGGATTATTGGCCACTATCGGGCACTTTAAGCGATGTTGTGCGTCTTAGATAAGGATTCGGGCGACGTCCGGTAACTCTGCGTGTTGGCTAGAGTATAAATACGGAATAGACGTAGTGGCAGTGATTAAGTTGAAAAACAAAATGAAATTCGTAATTGCTACTGTTATGTGCCTGTGCCTGGCCAGCATTGGCCAAGCCCAGCCACTTTCCCTGCCGGCCGCGTTGGAGAAGCAGATGACCAGCATTGTGGAGGAAATGACGCACATTGGTGAGAGCGCTGCCAAGTCACTGGTGCATCAGTATGAGGAGATTGTCGTTGAGCCCCACCAGCAGCTGGATGAAGCCATGGACAAGTTGGAGCAACGTCGTCAAGAGACTCCACAGTGTGTTGCCGCTCACGATGAGCACATTAACAGCATTATGAATACCGCTCACGAGGATCTGCACTCCTGCGGTCTTGTTGCTGCTCATGAATCCGCTGAGATTGTCAGCGATGTGAACGATGCTACACAGCAGCTCGTCTTTGGCGGCTACTCCTTGGGCCGCACCTATAACAAGTGCCAGAACTACAAGAACTCCGTCCTCAAGAGCACCTGCATGACCAAGTTCTACGTTCAGGCCACCGTCTACATGGTCAACTCACGCGCCTCCCTCAAGACCATCAGGAAGAGCACCAACGAACGCATCCCGGCCGTCTTCACTCACAGCAACTCCTGCACCCACGAGGCCTCCGAGAAAGCTATCGTCGCTCTGGATGTTGTCAATGCCAGTATCGATTCCTGCATCGTCCAGGCACGTCTTCAATAAACGAATTTCTTTTCTTTTGCTTGAAATTATAAAATATAAAAACTGAGTATTATAAATTTGAAATTTACTTTAATTTGCATAAAAAAGATTTTTATGTTTTAATTACTGACTTCGAAAAAGAAACCTCAACCATAGCGACTTATAGTTGTATATCCCAATATATATATCCTTTTCTCCAAGCTCTAGAGTAGAAGATAAAATATCTTAAACTTTCTTACCTGATTCTTATGGGAAATTTTCAGGATATATAACGTAAAGATATCGTGTCTGTAGCGAAAATTATAGAAACAAAGTTAAGTTAAGTATGCGTAGCTCAAATATTGATGGGTTGGTTGAGAAATAATATAAAGATATAGGAACTGAATAGTAAAGATCGTCTCAGCTTTTGCCAGAAAAACTTATTTAAAGGACATGTTAGGGTTTTATATAAACTTATTTAGTTTTGGGAAATCTTAAGATTGAAAATATTTCTTTAAATTCCTTGCATAATTTTTGACTTAGATATGCTATTACTATATATTATATATGAGATATAACATTGCTCCCATACATAATACATAAATGTGTCCATAGGTCATCATCCTCAGCCTATGGAAGCATCTGATATTTACTCTTTAGAACACACGAAGGAATAGGAGGCATTCTCTATTTATCAAAAAATTCTCTATTAGACAAAACTTATCTCATAGTGATGATATCCAATACTATAGGTCTTATAAGGAATTTAAGGAAATTATATGAAGTCCTTAACCCAAACTTAGCCAAGTGGATTGCTTTCTTATGGGTTTTTAATAAATTAAATAAACTGGATTGTTTAGCTGATAAACAGTCATAAACTTTATCAAGTCCTCCAAAAATTATATGGCCCCCAATTAGCGCTGGAGTTAGATTTCCTTTTAATAAGTGTGTAGTTGATAATTAATTATAGCAACGACTTTTGAATCGATGCTATAAACACTGTCTACCTAATTGGGCTATTAATATGGTCCAATTGGACATTTGAAGTGAGCTGCGCGCCAAGTCCGAAATAAATATGTATCAGAATTTAATCAAAAATCTAAAGAAATATAAAAAGAAAAACAAATGCGAACAAAGACCAAAACAAATAAACATATTTTAGTCAAGAGTGTGCGACTGTAAGATACCCTGTAAGCTGTAAGAAAAAGTGATTAAAGTCAAAGTAAAAGAATTTATGTCATAGACTTTTACACTGATATATCATATATATATATATATATATATATCATATACTAGATATGTAGAAATATTCGACGGAATCGCAAATTTAACTTTGAGCCTGTTAATTTGATGAAGATGACGTCGGAAATACTCGTAGTTTCTCCTGAATCCTTCAGAAGATCGCAGGTCTTATTCCAGTTGTTCGTACATAGCAGAGCTGGAATAATCCCTTTTAAAAGCTTATAGGACTAAAATATCACACCCTTTATTTTACCCAATTAAGTTGAAATAAAAGACGTTTATTTTGCATTATTAATTTTATTTAAATTTGGTTTTACAATTATTCATTTTGTTCAAATACAATAAATAAACATTTAATCTATGTAGTGGTATGTATATATGCATATATAAGTATTTTATGTATAGATATTTTAAATTTATATATATATATATATATACCTATATATATGTATTATATGTATATATAAATCGTTTTCCATTTCTTTTCCTTTCATTTCATTTGAAATATTTAAATAAGTGTATATATATTGTATTTTTTTTCGATTTTCCTTGTTTTCTTGCTCGATTTTTTGTTAGTTAGTTTGTTGTTTTAGTTGCTTTTTTTTGTGTGTTTTTTGATATTTTTTTTTATTTTTTTTTTTTGTTTTTTTTTACTTTTTGTTGAAAGAAACATTTTTTCATATAAGTAAATTGCTGTTGTTTTTTTTTTGTTTTTCTTTGCTTTCATCAAATATCCGAGTATATATATATATGTATATATGTAATAATAAAATGTTGCATAATGCTAATGTATAATCTGTTACTACGAGTATGTACACATACATATGTATATAGCCTCAATGGATGTACCTGTATATACACACACATATGCATATCTTAATTTCCATATATGTATGTGTCTCTGTTGATTATATGCCGAGGAAGATCGGACTACTTAGCCGTACATATGTAGAATGTATGTACCAATATTTGGGCCAACAACTAATTTAACTTGTTTGTGTTTGTGTTCTGTGTGTATGTGTGTGTGTGTGTGTGTGTGTGTGTGTGTGTGTGTGTTATTTATATATGTAGTTTCTAACATTTGCTTGGCTTAAGATAAAACTTGTGCCCTACGCATTTTCTTCAAGTTATAGTAACTTAATTTAACGTTAGGTTTTCTTTTTTGTTGCATAATTTTATTGGAGTTTTCCTTTTAAATTTTTATTTTGTTTTTTTTTTTTTTATATTAGTCACAGTTTTTTTTAGGCGCACTTTTGCAAAACATTCAAATGAATTCAGCGTAGTTTTTTTTTTAATATTATACATTTATAATTTGGTTTTCATTTTCGTTTCATTTTCATTTTTGTTTTTGTTTTGCTTTTGTTTTTTTTTTAGTAAGTAGTAAAAAATAAAATACAAGTAAAGGCAATTTCGTAGTTGAAAAAATTATGTGCTTAATTTTGTAGAAATATTCTTGCCTGTTTTGTTTTGTTTTCATAATTTTATGCTTTGCTTACATTAAAAAACAACTAAAAATCGTAAATTTTTTAATGCTTTTTGGTTGAATTTTTTTGTTTTTTTTTTCCTTTTTTGGGTTTTATATATATTAAGTTCAATAAATTCGTTACGACACATGGACTAAGACACAGCAAAAAATTATTTATGCTTAAAATAGGTTCAGTTATTTGGGGGTTTTGGTTTCTTGAAGTGATGTGTTATTATTTAATGTTATAATTTCTTTTTTTAATTGCATTTTTTTTCACATTTCCGGCACATTCCATGTTTTGCCATTTAAATGCGCGTGTAAATATTTTTGTCAATAGTAAATGATGAAACAGCTAAAGAACTTTCGTACTTTTGTAGCAATATATATATAATATATATATATATAATATATTTTTTGTATTTCTTTTTTTGTATACATAAGTGTGGGTTTCATAATTCGTATAAATACATACATAGACACTTCTACAATGTCATGCAAAACATTTTAATTGCTGGCCAATATTTGTTGCCATTTAAATGTTTGGCAAGAACTGCAAATTTTGTAATAATTTTTATTTTCTATAGCTAAACAATCAACTGTTAATTGTCACGAGATATCTAAATGATAGGACATTTCTTTTGTTTTATACTCTGTTCTTTTCTTTTTTTGTTATATGATTTAATTTTGTTTTTGATATGTTCGCTTCAAATGCGTGCCATGAAAATACATTTGCTTTGTATTGATGTCTTACTTACATTTGGTTATTATTATTATTATCATATATTTTGTTTTGTTTTTCATATAACTCCATAAATATGAGTACAGTAAATAGCACATGTAACTACATATACATATGTATTAAATAAATCGGGCAAACGTACTTTCCCTAGTATCATAAACATTTCCTTAGGTTTTCCTTTTGTTTTTGTTTTATAGTAACGCAAAAAACTTGCTTGTAAACGTAAATATTTTTTTTTTAATTATTACTCTTTAGTGTGGCCAAAGCTTATTGTCGGAAGCGTTATGCATTTCATATATTTTTTTTTTTTTTTCATTATTATATCTTTTATATAGTTTGTATTATGCGTTCTGTCAAAACATTTTTTTTATTCGCTCACAATAAAAAATTGATTTTTTTTCATATGGACTGTAAAAACGATCTTAACTAAAATAAAAAACAATATTAATTAATGGGATAATTGGATTTTTCCTCTCTTTAAATGAGTGTGACATTACTTAAATTGTGTATTTCCTGGTAAGGCTATTTTGTGTTAGTGCTAAGGATCCTGCGACACGGAGGATCTTGTCAAAATTATTCATTTTTATTTTGTGTTCTAACTTGGTCTTTGCTTAACGGTAATCACTAAATGTATATCTTTATATACTTAGGGTACATATATATATATATAGATATATATATAAATCTTTTTTTTTGGCGCAACTTGGTTTCTATAAATTTCAATTGTCTTCATTTTGTTTTTTAAATTAATTATTAATTATTTTGTGTGAGCTTTTGGTAAAAAGAAAAAAATGTTCAAAAATGTAACAAACAATTTTTGATGTAGCATATGTCATAACCTATTATGTATACATATGTGTATATAAATAAATTGTAAAATATATATGTACTTGTATAATTAAATATTGCATTTGGTTTCGTTGAACGTCTGGACATTATAAATTAGTTTGTTTGTTCCATTTATATTAATTATTATTATTATTATTAGACATATATAATTATAATTTTGTTTGCAGCTACCTATTATAATTTTTAAATATTTGGTATGTATGTATGTATGTATATGATGTACGTATATGCGTGTATGTAGAGTGTAAAATATATATAGTATATGTAAATGTATATGTAAATGTATTTGTATATGTATATGTATATGTAAAAGTTAATGTAAATGTAAATGTAAATGTAAAAAAAAATTTTAATGTAAAATGTAAGCATGTCTATCACCACACAACGATAAAAACATGTCGGTGTGTGAAATAAATCGTTTTGTGTTCCTGAAATTGCCTTCGCCCCAATTTCGCCAATACATATTCAAAAATCTCCTACTTGCAGTTAACTTGAATAGAAGATCTTCTGTCTCAAATTGTGAAATGTGTTTATGATTTTTTTTGTCAGTAACTGCAGTTGATTTTTGTTGTGAAATTGTTCTCAACTTAAGGTCAAAACTATTAGGAAATAATATAATTATTTTTTTAGTTTTATATATATTTATATATAGATATACTCGTATAGTTATAAATTTTGATTTTCGTACCTGATTGCAATGGTTATTCCTTCCTTTCCTTCACTTTAACTTTTTTAGTTCTTTGCTGTTTCACCTTCAGCTTAAATACACATACTCAAATATTTATATTCCTTTTCTTTTCTTTTTTTTTTTAAATACTGTTGCATAATTTTATTTAATTTTCTTTTTTGTTTTCTTTGGGCCACTTGATAATATGCAAAATGCTACTACCGTTTGCTGCTGTTTGTAAACTTTAATATGTAAATACACACAATTAGCTACATACGATATATACATACGGTATACGAGTATGTTCTTAAGTACATTTATTATTTATTCATTTTTTTATATATAGATCTATATATCTATAGATCGGCTACACTTAAAACCAATGAGCAAATAATTTAGGAAATGTTTTAGTTTGAAGTTTTTTTTATACCATACTAAGTACAATGTGCGTATTTTGTAAATATACTGGTATATATATGATTTCTATATATATATATATATCAATACATACATATAAGGTAGGCATGTATGTATCCATGGGGGACTCACAAAACACCACATCTAATGTTAAGTCATTTTTGTATGTATACGAAACATATCAATATAAAATATTGAAGGAGGGCACACGAATGAGTACACATTTTGTTTTTATATATATATAGTATATAGTATATAGTATAATATATTTGATTTGATTTTTATACCCTTGCGGAGGGTTAGACAGAAATAAACGAAACTTGCCAAAGATTCATTGTTGGAGGTACTTCCATAGAAGAGAATATCTGCAAGGATATTTAATCTTCGGTGCACCGAAGTAAGTGCTACTTTGTCATCAATTAGTTACTTATTTGGAAAGTTTTTGTTGGAACGGAAGTGTATTGGAAAAAGAGAGTTAAGTATTGGTCTGCTTTGGATAGCTAAACGTAAGCGAAAATCGTTACGAAATTCACAACCATTTAAAGAAGGGATCTATAGAAAAAAAGCTGCAAAAAAGTGCAAAAGCAAAATTTGTTTTTAAGCAACTTTGGGAACTTATGGAACTTTGTCATAACATATGTATATAACTATCTGTACTGTAACGGTCTTGACTTAAATATGGAATAAAGTTAGGAAATAGGAAGATTTTTTAAAGAATTTTTTACTTGGTTAAATCTAAGTTTCTTTTTGTACGAATGTGTACTATGTGTCTGTCTGTGTGTGTGTTTGTGTGTGTTTCGAGGTCATTTTCATAAATTATTAAATAAACTTGTTCTCTGCTCTGCACTCTGCACTCAGTATTCAGTATTCAGTATTCAGTTTTAATTAATATCCAAGTACAAGTATGTAAGATTTTGTTGCGTGTTTTTTTGTGTAAAGTAAAAGAAAACTCAAGCTTTGTTCTCAAGGTTCAGGTAATCAATTTCTAGTCTTATCTGTTGCACTGAGTAGTCTGCTTTTAAAGATATACATATGTCGATATATAACCTTCATTTTGTTACGCCTTTAGTTACATCATATATAATTCATATACATATATATAAAGTACAATTTCAGATAGGCTTTTTAGTTATGCTTCTCTTTCAAATTTGTTTTTCATTTTGTTTTTGTTTTTTGTCTATTGTTTTGGTCAAACGAACAGAAATGTTAATAATATAACAGATGCTTGAACAATTCGTAACTTTATGTTAATGTAAATATTTATGTTACTGTTAAGTTGAATGTAAATTTGAATGTACTGTTTAGGCCATGAGTAAGTTACCTGCAAACTATAGTATAAATAGGTAAATTTGTGGCTTTCTTCTTATTGCATTTGCATTTGCATCGAAACGTGATTCGAATTAGGAAAGATTTAAACATTACATGAGGTTCGTATATATAGAAAACGGTAAGTTGCTTAGCTAATTATTTTTTTTATTTTTTTTTTTTATATATTTTTATATATTTTCAATACCCTAACATTCAGCATAGTTCTGGTAGAGTATTGAGTATTATGCATTTCCGTTTTAAACATTTTTTCACTTGGTCTGTTTCGCTTTAATTCGACATTTTTTTGTGATATTAATTCGACTGTTTCAAATGCGTTTTAGTTAATTATTTATTGCTGTTGTTTTGTTCCTTTTTATTTGTATTTTTTTGTTTATTACTCTTGTATATGTGTGTGTATATATATTTATAATTGATTCAAAGGGAAGACATAACATTCTAGAAAAGGTTCTTACTGATTTGTGGTACAATATTTTGTTTTTTTTTTTTTTTTCATTTTCTTACATTTAATCTTGAGTTTATTATACGTAAATATATATATATATATATATAATTGTATATTTGTTACTGGTATAGGTATATATAGTATGTATATATATTTATCTGAATATATAGTTAAAGCAATGTTAATTTTATATATATATATATATATATAACTATTCATGACGTGTAAATATCATTATACATATAATTTGTTGTAACTATTTCAACTACTACAATAACACAATACACTTAAGTATATTGTTGAAATTTTTTTGGTGCCACTATATATACGTATATATAAATGTGTGTGTGTGTGTGTGTTTGTGTGTGTGTGTTTGTGTGTGTGTGGGTACTTTTCAAGAACTGCCCTAATTAAATAATATAAGACATTCAAGTGCAAAAGCACAAGACTGTTGCTGTTTCTTTTTTTGTTTTTTTTTTTTTATTATTGTAATTTGTTTTTATTGTTGTAATTTGTATTTGTTGCTTTCTATTGCTTTTTGTTGTTGTTGTTGTTGTTTTTATAGGAATTACACTTTAGTTGAGACAACATTTAAACACTTAAGGTGCATTGCATTGCGCTAAGTTAATATTGGTTTTTGTTTAAATTTTATATAATACTTAGACATATTTTTATTGTTTATATAATGTTTTATCATTTTATCATTTAAAATATCAAAAGTGGATGGAATAATGTGACTCTAGTTATTACACGCACTGTATATATGTATATATATATAAATTATTAAATATCATTTTGAATTTACTCTTGAAAATTTATCGATTTCTCAGCGACATTTTCCATTTGTTTTTCCATTTTTGTCATTCGGTCAAATATTATTTGTAGAGATGATTTTTGCTGTAAATGGTTTTTGGATACACACATAAAAATGAAACCATTTTCGAAAAATGTTTTCCTATTAGAGTAAACTAATTTTGGTTTCCAATAACTTAATAGGAGGTTGGTTTTTTATTGATCTTGAATAATGCATTTGTTGGTATATTGCTCTATAATGTTAACATCGGATCGTATATGGAACGCTGTTGTTCAGAATTCTCATATATAACCTGCACTATATTCAATAAAATATTGTACAAGTAGAAAGCTATGAAGGAGCTGAGGATTTGAAAAAATTCGATTTTTCTTTGCAAAATATAATACGAAATAAAATTTGTTTTCTTTTTCGAAATGTTTATTTGTTGTGTGTTTTTTTTTCAAAGGTACTTTCACTATTTAGAATGTTATTGTATATTTAATTGGTTCAGAGTTTGCATGTGTATGTGTGTTGTGTGTGTGTGTGTGTGTGTGTGTGTGTTGTGTGTGCGATCTGGCTTATCGAAAAAATCGAGAGATAGATAGAGAAAAGCAGCGAGAGAGAGTTATTAAACTATAAAATAATTGAAAAAATCATTCGAATATTTTCAACCTTTCTATGAAATATGTAAATAGTTTTTAATTTTGAGTTTATAAATATAATAGTAGTATACATATATAGTATAGAATATATATATATATGAGCCAGATATGTTGATCAAAGATTTGTTTTGTTTTTTTTTTTTTTTTTGTTTTTACTACAAATAAATATTGTCACATAATTCTTCTATTTTATTCGTAAATAGGGGAGAGAAAAGGTTATTGTAAATGATTTTTTTTGCCTTCTGTCTGTGCAATAATTCCTAAATATTCAAAAAACTGGAAAGTTTCATAGTTTTAATACACACACACAAAAAAAAAAATCTATGGGGTACAATTATTATTTTCCCATGTGTCTTTGTTATTTTTTTGTATATTTTTTGTTTTTTTTTTGTTTTTGTTTTGTGTTTGTTTTTGTTTTTGTTTTTGTTCTGCGGCTGCAATATAAGTGGCCTTAAAATGTTGTCTTGTGGTGTTTTGTTTTGTTTCGTTTGTTGTATAAATAAATTACCTAAACAATTTTTCCAAAAGAAACATGAATCTAAAACACTGGAAAAAATAAGTCATAAGTGTACCGGATATATCAATGCCATATCGAATGGCAAAATGGCGCCGGCACTTGACCGTTATACAATATACTTTAACTCTATCACAGGCGGGGGGATTAAAATAATATCATCTAATTATATAAGTACGAGTATGTGTGTGTTCATCATGTTTTTTTAGGTAAAAAACCAAAGTGCGCTTGGTGGTCAAAAAGGGAGATTTAGGGAGATTTGGCGAGGAGAAACCAGGATGTGGATTTCCTGAAATTTCAAGAGCTGCTCGCAGAGAGTTACCCAAAGACCCAATACGGTCTCTAATTGCAGTAAAATTTGTTTTAATTTCCGTCTCAACATACATATATATGTATCTGTCTGTGTATGTATGTATGTATGTATGTATGTATGTATGTATGGAGGAGTGTGTATGTATATAATGTTGATTGATTTTAGAGTTAAATTTCGCATGCAAAGTTCTGAGAAAAGTCTGACATTGCGAATAAAAATGGTAAAAGGTGTAAAAAGCCTAAGGAGTACAGTCAGCAAAAATGGTTTAAGTTGGTTGGTTGCTCTTCTTCTTCATGACCTTCTTGTTGTTTTTTTTTGTTTTTTTGTGTATATATGTATGTACTTATGTATCTTGTAAATAGTTGTAATACTCACATATATTCGAAATCATAATACCAATGCGTATTTAACTTTTTAAGCATATATATATGTGAAACATTGAAATATCGATATCATATGGCATTGTATACACAAGGGCTAATGAGTTACAGTGTGTGTATGTGTGTGTGTGTGTGTGTGTCATATGTGTGTGTTAAGGAACATGATGTCTTAACCCTTGTGCAACAGAACTAAATGCTGCCCAAACAGCGAATACATATATATTTTTTTTTAGGTATTATATTAAAGACACTGTCCTTGGTATTAGCCAAAACATTATTCTCTTATCATTCACGTTCGATATTATCATTTACTATTATAAACGTTTGTTGTCCCTTCGAGACCCAAAACTTTGGTGTTATCTTAGTAAAATTTATTTTTTTTCTTTCTCTTAGTTCAACTTTCTTTTAAGTTCTTTTCTTTTTTTTTTTGTGAGTCACCAAGTAGCCCTTAAAGTATATATATATATATATATATATATATATATATATATATATATATATATATATATATATATATTGTAAGACATACATTACTTAAATAAATGATTAATTTATACATTTTTTGAGGCAGCGTCTTGAGTTCTAAACGGTTCGGTTTTTGTTTGTAGTTTAGGTTTGTTTTCTTAGAAAAAGTCAAGAGAAATGAAAAGATATATATCAATCGATAAAGAAAACCAGATCTAGGAATACATATTGAGTATATGATGTATCATATACAAGTGCATAATTTCTGTGACTTTCTTGAATTTCTATTGTTCTTTTTTTTTGTCTCTTGTTCTAATTTAATTTGTTTTTTTCTTTCTTTCTTATTTTGTAATCTTCTGTTTTGCTTTTTTTTTATATAACAACACATTAATTTTATAATATAATTATTTTTGTTTTTAGTTTTAGTATTTTGCTGCATTTGCTGAATCTTCTTTGAATTTTTTAACTATACAACATCATAAATAACGCACATAAAATTTATCAACATCTTACTATAACTTATTATATATATTCATACATACATACATATATGGTTTGCTTAGTATATATATATGTATATATATATATATATATATATATATAAGGTGTATATAATTCATAAAACATTCTAATTATAATATGTATTGTTGTTTTTGTTGTTGTCGTCGTCTTTTGTTTGTTTTGTTTATTTTTGTTTTTTGTTGCGCCATTATTATTTTTATTTTTATTTTTATTATTATAATTATTATTTTTTTTATTTTGTTCATCGTTCAAAATTCGCCTAATTGTTAATAATATTTGTTGAATATTACTCACACGAAATTTTGAGAACGCTTTTGGGGTTTTCGAGATCCTTTTGAATTTTTTTTTTCATCTTGAAGCACACATAAAATTCGCCTTGATCTGTTGTCATAGCTCTGAATATTATGCATATATGCACATAAATGTATACTAATGCAAATATATATATATATATATATATATATAGACATATACATATGTATGTAATTATGTATATAATTGGTGCCCAAAATATTGTTGCTGTCTAACTTGTTTCTGTCTTCTGGCGGCGTGTTTCCACAATTTTTGAGGCACGCTAAGAATTTTATTTAAGCATTGCAAAAATAGGAAAATAAAAAGTAAAAATATTAAAAATTACAAATTGGTTTAAAGTTTAAAGCCTTTTGACAACACAGGGAATTGGTTTTCGTTTTTATATCCTATACTTTCTAGTTCTTATTTCATTATTTTCATTACACTCATAGATTTTCATTATTCTCAAAATGCGAAATTTGATTTTCGTTTGTCCATGCGAGTCTAGGATGTGGATTCTCTATATCTATATCCGACTCCTGATCGCCTTACCCCAACACAGATTTTCTATAGCTGTGATATCATAAATTTACTTGGATCCATTTGATCGCATTGTACGTTCATTTATCATCGTTGTCTGACAGTTCCTTGTATACTAAGGACTACCCTTGATATTACGCCTATTACAAATTACATAAAAAAAATGTGGCCAAATTGGTGTTCTGGAAGTGTAAATTGAATATTTTCTAAAGTTTTCTACTTAGAGAGAGCGCCGCCCTAACAATTCATTCACGGTGTAACACTATTTTCTACTATTTTGTAAATTTGCGAATTCACAATTTGTTTTTTTGCTTTTGTTTTTACTTTTTGTTTTGTTTTGGTCAAATCTTAAATATTACATTGGTATATTTTGAGTTGTTGTTTTTGCTTTGGTTTTTGTTTAATAATTATTATCAATTTTAGCTTATGCCTTTTACGCTTTGTATACGTATTGTTTTTTTTTTTTCTTTTAAGGTATGTCGATACTTTTAGTTATATGTAGATTTTATAATAATATTCTCTAGAATTCATTTCTTACTATTTCACACACATAAAAATGTCACCTTATTTTTGGTTTTGTTTCTTAGTTTTCGATTTTGGTTTTTGTATTTGTTTTTTGTTTTTGAACAACCCAGAGACATTTAAATTGCATACTATATAAATCGAAAGTAATGCACATACATATATGTATATATATGTATGGTACTGTATGTAGATTTTATATTAATAATTTCTATATATATATATATATATATATATATGTATAAGTTATATGCTACTAGTTAGAATATATATATATATATATATATATATATATATATTTAATAATTATATGTATAGATGTATATATATATGTTGTGTTTGCATGTAGATTTTGTGTAATACACTGAGAGAAATTAGGAAGTTTGTAGTTATTAGTTATTTTTTTGTGTTGTTTGTTGTTCTTACTCGCAGCTCTGGCGTAAACGTTCTTCTTGTTGTTTTGCAATCATTTTTGTTAAAATTCTAGAAAAATAAAAGCTTTCTAATTGCTTCGGTTTTCATATGTTTTGTTTGAGTTTTCCATTTGTTTTTTTCTGTGTGAGTTCAACAGGAGAACTCTCTAATCTATGCCAGAAATTACACACACATTTGTTTTTTGTATATTTGCAACTTTCGCTTAATTCTTATTCATTAATTTTATATAAATTTTGTTTATATATATATATATATATATATATATATAGATATATATATTTATGTACGTTTTCATCTAAGTATATGAATGTATATCTGCTTGTTAGATTCGTTTTGCGATTTTGCAAACTTCTCAAAAAAGGACTCAATAAATTACAGCACATCAATAAACAATTATTTTTATTATTCTTACTTTCTGCTTATCCTTACCACTCTAGCTCTTCCTCTTTATCAATCTTGCAAAAATCATGGCACTAAGTTTAGTATGTGAATGGATTATATATATATATATATATATATATATATATATATAACACATACATTATATACACAATAATATAAACTACACAACACGCACACGCATAGGCAAAGGCAGACAGATATGGAGACAGGTGTCCCAAAAAGTGTTGACATAAGGTTGAGCATATACCAATCAATCGATAAAGCGATCAATCAATCAATCTATCGTTCAATTAAACGTTAAAAATCGAAAAAAGCAATCTACAATCGTTTTTGTTATCGTATCGTAAGGTATCTATAAACATTTCGTGCCAAAATGCTTAGCGTAGTGTAAATAATTTTCACTGATATGTACGCAAATTTAACACAAAAAACTCGCACAGAGTTTTCATATTATAATTATAATTTTTACTTATATTTCATATTTATATATGTATCTATTATGGACAAAGCGCATGAGAATTCAAATTGAGAAGCAAGAAACTAATACGAATCATATAACACTAGCTCTGAGATGGAACTATTGAAGATTTATTGAGTTTAAAGTCACTTTCAATTCAAACTCAATGTGTCAATAACTGAAATAAAAAATAAAAATTATATATATAGATTAAAAGAAACTCAAGTAATAATAAAAAATTGTTAAATAAAAATTGTGCATGTATTTGTTTTTTTTTAATATTTTTTTATATATATAAATATATATTTTTTTGTATAATTAATGTAAACTCAAAATATATCAACAGTGTTTTCTTCATTTTGTTGTGATGAGAAATAAAATTATTTAAAATATATTAAGTTTTAAAAATAAATTCATAATTTATATATGTACTTTCAATTGTCTTTCAAATAAAATTCATTAATAAATACGCTCATAATAATAATAAATATATATTTAAATTAATATTAATTGATATTATTTCAAAATGACTCGAGGAACTTGTACAGCCACAGGCGGGCAAAGCAATTTGTGTGTGTGTGTGTGTCTGGTGTGTTTGGAAACTGCGTGTGTTGCATGTTATTTTTCTATATAGTTTTCCTATCATCCATAAGAATCGGGCATTAGGGGGGATCAAAAACAAAAGTTTTAGTTGTAAGCTTTGCTAGTAGGATAATCATTTTGCATTTTCCCTAATTACAGCTATGTACTTGTTGAATATATTTTTTGATTTATGTTTTACTCTTAATTTTTACATTTTTTGTTTTCTTTTTATATTCATTGGCAAAATCATGTTTTTGTTTTTGTTTTTCTTAAATATTTTAAAGCTTCCTTTGTGTTTTTTTTATGTTACTATTTAATTGATTCGCTCGCTTTTAGTGTAATTAAGTTGTTATCGTATCGTAATCGTATTGTAAACATTCTTTTGATTACACAATTCTATGAAGATTCTGTCTTGATTTCATTTGATTTGGTTAAGATGTACATCGATTTGTTGATGTTTAGGCTATAAAGTTGCTTCTTTTTGATAATTCTGTTCTGTTAATTGATTGCATCTCGTTTTTTGTATGGGCTGAAAATCCTAAATGAGGACTTGCTTTCTATGCCTCCCATGCCACAAATTGTTCCTGGTTGTATTGTTCTATTATTTGCTGAAATTTTCATACATTCATACATAACTAGTTTTTGTTTTTGTTTTGTTGTCTAATAAGGCGAAAAATATCATCAAAAAATTGACGTACACTAGATTGGTTTTTCCTTTTGCTCATTATTGTTTACATAAATATGTATGTATGTATGCATACTCTCCCTATATACATATATATGGATATAGATATCGTTACATTTTTAGTAAATTTGTTGTCACGCCTCTGATTCAGCCAATGGGCGTATCATCGTCGTTAATAGAGAGCTTTGCCTTACAGTGTGTTGTCGTCTGCTGTGTGTTTTTTTTTAAGATTAGAATTTAACTTTTCATTTCATTTTTTTTTTTTGCTAATACATTTAAAAATTTCAAATAAAATACATAATAGTTTGTATATGTTGTATATGTATATATAGATATATGTTTTGTTTGGTTTTTTGTGTTTTTGTTTTGTTTTTGGTTTTTGTATCAATATTTTAAATATATATTTATATTAAAATAATTTGATGTATAAAGCGTTTGGTTTTTGTTGGTTTTACATCATTTGTCTGACAGTTTCATCATCGTCGATAAATAAATTTAACTAAATGCACAATATGATACAAGAAACTACAAAAATGAAACACGCAACTAGGCAAATAGGGCTGGGGTGGGTGGTGGTATTTTTGAGTGGTGTAAATGGAGAGAATATTGAAAAAATTTTCAGGGTGTACACAGGCATTTGATGGCTTATGTGTGTGTTTATGTGTTTGTATATATATATATATATATATATATATATATATATATGTGTGTGTATGTGTGTGTGTGTGGGCTTTTGTTAGTTAACTTAACTAAACCACGCCTCTGCCGCGTAGTCAAACCTGACTGATTGCTTTACCGATTTTGCGCCGGTGCGACTTCTCATACTTAATAGCTATATGTATACATATAAATATACATATATATATATATATACATATGGATGTATATGTATGTAAATTTTTCGATTTTGTATATACTTTTCTCCTGGTTCAATATGTATATCGTATATGTATAGTGTTAATATGCACTTTTTAATCCATTTACTATCATAGTTTTTTTTTTTGTATTTTTTTGAAATTTTTTTTACTTTTTCCAATTTCAAAACATTTTGAAATTGTTTTGTTTCTGGTTTTGGTTTTTTGTTTTTTATAAGCGTCGCATCGAGGAACAAATTATTAACAAACTTCAATTGGAAATGCAAACGCATTTTCATTGATTGCAGAATTGATGTTATAGTTTATCGTTAATCGCTTATCGCTTATTGTTAATCGTTTATCGTTAGTAGTGATTAGTTAGGTGTATGTAGTGTAGTGTATGTAGGTATATAGTTGATGTTTTTCCAAATTGCAAGTATTCGAAAATATTTCGTTACGTTTCTCACAATTATCATTTTATAGTTTTATTTCCATTTACATATTCAATTTATTTTATTATTGTATTCATTTTCATTTTCATTTTCAATTTTCGTTTTTATATATATATTTATTTGTATTTTCATTAAGATTATAATAAACAAAATTAATACGCTTCATGATCGTCGTACATAATAGTTGTAGTTAATAGTTTATATCATAATTGTTGTTGCTTTCATTTCATTTTCCATTGTATATATAAAAAAAATCTTTGGCAGCATCTTAAAATTTTCTTCATCAATTTTACATGTGATTTTTGTGTTCTTTTCTTTTTTTTTTTATATTCTTTTACATTTCTATTTGGAGTTTTTGGCCAATTCAAAATGTAATACAATGTTGTAGTAATTAAAAGTAACGTGACTGAGAGAATTGAGTGTACTAATATATAGAATGTATATAAATATACACATGTGTATGTATGTATGTATCTGTTAGTAAGATTTTGTTTCTGAGTAACAAAAAATTAACACAAAATTTCTATGTATAACATAATAAAGTACAAGGATAATAAACCAAAATAGGTGGAAAGCGTTCACTTGTCACATTATACACAATAGCAAATAATGTTTTTCCATAATTATTATTAAATAATAATATAATATAATGTAGTATAATAATAATAATAATAATAATAATATAATATAATATAATAATAATAATAATATAATAATAATATAATATGCCTTTCTTCGTTCACTTTATTTTAAAAAATTTGTTTGTGTTTTTGTTTGTTTCTTTTGAATTGCTTTTTGTAGCTTAGCCACAAAAGAACGGCCTCAAAAATTTTGTTGGCACGAATGGGCTGAGTTGGCTAATTGTTGGGGCGTGGCATTAAGGCGTTACGTCACGTAACGTAACGTGATGTTATGTTTCTTTGTGGCTAATGTTTTTACTGTTTTTCAGTTCAGTTAGTTAGTTGTCATGTTACCTTAATCCTGTAAGTTTACGTCAATCTACATACAATTAATCACATCGCAAGAGTCCTTTCATTATATTGGTTTTGATTAAGCGTCCTATGTTACCCGTCTTAAAGTGATGTTTTGTTTATTTTGATTCAGAAGTTATTGAAGTTTTTGATTTAATTTCACACAAAGTTAAATATATATCACGTCACATTTGATATAACAATTATACCGCGTGATGTTGCAGTTTGTTGTTGTTTTTAGAACGTTACGTCATACGGAAACGTATCAGATTCGATGTAAGCACTGCTGACTAGTGTCCCTGGCCGAAGTAAGCTTATTTTCTTTGTTTTTGTGGTGTAGTTAGTGTATTGTGGTATATAGTTGAATTGTGTCCTATGTATAGAGTATAGAGTTGTCGTGCCACGCCCAATGTTCGACCAACGGCGCCGCCTTAGCCATTGGCTAAACTTACATAGGTATATTTTTGCTAAACGTTATATACATACATATACATGTAAATACATATGCATATACATGACATGTATAACTGTTATTATGTAAAAAGTTTTAGTTCATAATCTCAACTAAATTGTAAATTTGATTTAAACTTAAGCACATTTTTTCATAAATTTGTATGCAATAGGAAATCAATTAGTTTTCGTTTATAACTTTTTTAGTTCATTTTTTTTTTGTTTTCTTTTGTTTTGTTTCTATTTTATTTTTTCTGCCATTTTCTGTCGTTTTGTTCTTGGAAAAAGTTTTTAAACGCATAGCATAAAAATCATTTATCGTTCACTTAATATCATTTGTTTTGGATTTTTCTTTTTGTTTTTTTCATTTTTGTTTGTAACTAAACCTAAAAAAATTTTTTTGATTTTGTTTAAAACAAAAAATAATAATTAATTTGCTGTTTTGCGAACTAACGAAAAAAATATGTATGTAAATATTATAAATAAAAGCGTGTGGAATTACAATTTTTTCTTTTTCTTTCTTTGAAGGCTTTCGTAATAACTAGAAACAAAGTGTAAAGAGTCGCTTTTAAAATAAGGTTTCTATAATTTTTTTTTTTTTTTCAAAAAAGTGTATAACAGTTTTAAGAGTTTGTTTGTTTGTTTGATTTTTTTCACAGAAGTTCTGTTGACTATGTAAGGCGCAAATGAAAAGCAAAATAACAAAAAATTGGCGTATTATTTTTTGCTTTTGCTATTTGTTTTTTTTTTTAATGTTTTCTTAATACTTTTTCTTAAAAAACTTTTTCTTTTTTTTGTAGTAATGCAGCGGCGTGGACAACAAAGAAGAAATCAACTTTTGATAGGATTTACAAACGAAAGAAATCTAAGTAAATTCACTAAGCACAATAGTTATTGGCTCGGTTTTAGCCATAGGGATTATTGTACATAATATAACATGATGTAATCTTAATAAAAATAGTAAACAAAAATCTTCATAATTAACGTATTTATGCATAAAAAAAATTAAAATTATATTTCAACAGCCAAATTGTTCACAAAAAATTGCATTTTCTTCCTTCTTTTCCCATTTCATCGACAACAAATTTGGGAGCTTCTTTCTCTTAAAACAAAAATCATATCCAAAATTTGTGTGTCGTTTAAAGATTTCATCGTTTCGCTTGTTCAACAAAATATTAAAAAAAATAATAATAATAATATATAATAATAATCATTAAAAGACAATTAATTAAAAGCGTTTTTTAAACTTATGCGAATAGTTATAAATTATAGCTATAGCTATAGTTCTTGTTTTTTGTTGTTGGTTTTTTTTCTTTTATAGTTATCTATAATGTAAAAAGTGTAGCCTCACACGTAGTGTTAACAAAAAAGGGTGTGTAAAAAATTGAGGACCAAAACAAAATAAAAACAATTATATCTAAATAAATAATATAGTTAATTATAATATGTTTTCGATTTTCTTTTTCTCTTTTTCAAAAGTGTTTGTTATAATTTGTTGCTGTTATTGTTGCTTTTTGTTTGGTTGTTTTGCTTTTTGCATTACAACTAAAATACAAATTAAAAGTTTTATTCGTTGCCGCATAATTCAATTTTGTGGCTTAAAGTAGTTTTCTTTGTTTTTAGAGAACTTTTGTTTTTTGCTCTTCGGTTTGTTGTTTCTTTGTTTTTTTTTTTTGAAGAACGCAACTAAAAATTACAATATACATATATATTCCATATTACGTACATGTAAAGCTAAGGACTAAAATAAATGACAAGATTAAAAGTTATTCATAAGAAACACATTTTAACAAAAAAGGATGTTTGTTACACAAAATATAAAAAATAAAACAGAAAGAAATCAAACTAAAAATTAAAAAAAAAATAATAATAATAAAACATAAAATCCATTAACTGGTTACACATTTACACATTACACACACAAATTTCAATTCTGTTCGTTTGTGTATGCTTCTATATATATGTATGTATGTATGTGTGTGTGTGTATGTGTTTGTTTGTTGTATATAATAAAAATGTGTGATGTGTTACAGCCTATAAAAAATAAGTTGCTTTGCTCTTAAATAAACGTCATCGTCATCGTCATCGTCATCAATCATCATTAATCATCAATCATCATCATCGTTATTTTTACTTAGAACATAGTCAAAAATAAATTGCCATTTACATGATAAAAATTCACAAAAATTTATATGATAATGATAATTATAAAGAATAATGAACAACAAAGTCATAATATTCACATAACTTATAATAATAGTTACATATTTATGTGTAATGTTATTTAAAAAATAATAATGTCTTGGGAGTAAACCAGCCTTATACATTGTGTTACAACGGGAAAGAAATGTTGCATATGCCCCATAAATGTTTACATATATATAGACATACATACATATAAATATATATACAATATGTGTATATTATGTGAGCATATGCACATGTATGTATATGTTTGTTTGTTTGTTTGTTTTGTTTTTTGTTTTGTTTTGTTTTTGTTTTTGTTTTGTATGTATATAAGCAAAAGGAATATCGTTTTAACATTGTAAATATATATATATATAACTTAACAATAGTTATTTGTTTTTTTCTTTTGTTTGGTTTCTTTCTTCTCGCTTTTCACTTCTCTTTCTCTTCGCAATATTAGTATTATTCTGTTGTTTTTCTTTAAGTTTTCTTTCATTTTTTGTTTTCTTTAGTAGGTTGGCTCAATGCTTAGCAAATTTCGATTTGCTTTTTCTTTCTTTGTTTGTTTGTTGTGTGTTGTTTTTGTTTTGTTACTTGCATTTTGGTTTGTTTGCTTATATTTAGTTTGTATGTAGATTTTTGTTATTACTAACACACGCACAACGCGACAATGAGAACATATAGCACACACACACACATCATATCGAATGTATATTATATGTACGTTTGTTGTTGTTCGTTATTATAGTTGTATGCATATATATATGCACATATATATATGATATACATAGATGCACATACACAGTGACAAAAATCAGCATATATGTGTATATATACACACACATTTATATATACATACGTCTGTTTGTGTGTTGTTTTTGTTTTGTTTTGTTTTGTTGTTGTATATATATGTATATATATGGCAAAGTCAAATAGTCATAGGATTTCACATATATGTATGTTTAAGATATTATTTTAAATATTTTGTAATGTATTCATATATATATATATAGTTTTTCTATATATATATAAATAGATATCACCTTATATAAGCAGCGGTAAGGAAAAACCTAAACAGTTTTCTGTTTGTTTCAATTTCTTTGTTTTCTTCTATTAAAATCGAAAAAAATACATGTTAGTTTTATATATTTTAATGTTTTTTTTTTGTATTTTTTTTTTTTTTTTTTCTGTGTTTGTGTTTTGTTGGTTTTTGTTTTGTTGTTATTTTGTTTTGTTGTTATTTTGTTTTGTTTGTTATAATTTATTGCCTTTTTGACGCCTCATCAAAATTGTTCGCCTGGTTTTTCCTGCCAACTTTGGAAATGTGCACAAAAGGCGCACGTTTCGCACATATATGTATATGTATATATATTTATATATATTTACTATATGCATACATATATATATATAATACATTTATAGAGTTGTGTGTATCTATATATATATATATATACATACATATACATACATAGTATGTAAAATATATGCGTGTTTCGTTTTGGTAGTTCGTTTTTTAGTTTTTTTGTTGAAAAAGATTCTGGAAGGGTATGCACAAAAAAGCTAATCGGTCGATATAACAATATATATGTCTATACATAGATAATTAGTAACATGTAGTAGTGTGTTGTGTGTGTGTGTGTGTTTTCCTTTTCTTTGTTTTTTTTTTTGTGAATGAGTGTTTTATGTTTAATGACATTTTTTTAACAAGAACATAATTAAAAAAAAAACAATTAAAAGACAATTTGTTTAAAACGTTTTTTAAAATGTGTAAAGAATTTTTCCTTTCTTTTCCTTCCCTTTTCTTTCTTTATCTTTCCTTTCCACCACTTTCATTCTTTGTTTGTTTTGGTTTGCTTTGTTTTTTTTTCTACACTAAGTAAGTGTATTTGTTGCTTGTTATAGATTTGTTGTTGTTTTTTTTTTCAGTAGCGCTACTAATCGTATTTGTTTTTGTTGTTGCTTTTAAATTAGAGATCAAAAATAGTATTGTTGCATTTTGTTGTTGCTTCTGTTGTTTGTGTCTTGTGTGAGCCACAACATTATCCTTTAACGGCTCGTCATCATTTATATATCATTATCATTAATAAATATACACATATATATACATGTACAAATGTATATATATAAATGTATATTTCTTTTTTCTATTTTTTCTATTTATTTAGCGTGTCTTCGAGATTAGCTTGGCATTCCGCTCAATTTCAATCTCAATAACCTCCTCCTCCTTCTTTTCCTTGCGTTTCACCCGGAGGGCTAGGGATTGTTGATGTTATGCTGCTCCATGTTGTTGGTGTTTCTATTTTTGTTGTTGTTGTTGTTGCTGGTGGTTGATCGCTGCCGATGTGGTTTTTGTTGTTGTTGTTGGTATTGTTGCGGTTGTAGTTGGTACTGCTGCTGCTGCTGTTGCTGTTGCTGCGCTAGTTGTTTCTGTAGCTGGTTCTGTTGCCGATCTAGTTGTCTTTGTAGCTGGTGTTGTTGCTGTCGTTGTTGTATAATAAAATGCTGTTGCTGTTGCCGACGACATCCATATATTTTACCCGAAGAGTATTTATAATTGTATCTGTTCAAATCGACAGCTGGACGATTGTTGCGCGCTTTAATTTGCAATCAGTGAACATAGAGGGTGTTCAGGACGAGAACGTGGTGATTGTTCTTGGCCAGTGTTACCACATAGCCCTCAGATGTGATTTTAAGGCCACAGCAACGTGAAACCTGTGTAAGGAATACAATATGATTATGACAAAAGTTTGATAGAAGCTCTCAAATGAGAACAGCAAAAGAAAAGAACATAAAAGCAAAATTATAAAAATAATACACAAAAAGCAGAAAATCTGAACAAACATCATTTTTGTTATCTATAAGAGTTCAATAAGTATCTGGAAAATGAATCTATTGATTAGCGGAGCTGAATGAATAACATGTCTAAAACGTTGACACATCAAGCTATTCGATATAAATATATAATATCATAATTGAGCCTTCAAAAGGCAAGGTAAAGTTAAAAATTTACTAACCTTGACGTGGGGACACTCGAATTCAGACTGAAGAGCCCCTTCGCGTGAGTAACAGGCCACGTGGAAGCGATTACCGTGGGAGTCGCCAATTAGAACATCGCCAGCGTTGGATATATCAATGCCATTGGGAAAGCAGGTGACTTTTTCATTGCCAATGCGATAGAGGAAGGTTCCATCCTCTTGGAAAACAGCCACGCAGTGACCCTTAAAGTCGCACACATAAAAATCGTTGTCTAAACGAGAAAACAGAACAGGGAAAAACAATCAATATATAATTGAAACAATTTTCAACAGGTAAATCCGTATAAGGCTTTGCCTTTACTTACCGCGTATGGCAATATCGGAGGGTTCACGCATATAGTCACTGCAATCAAACCAACGCACCAATTCACCCTCCTCGGATATGACAAAGACAGTGGGCGATACACTGTCGACGGCCACAATGTGACCCTTGGCGGTAACAGCCAGGCCAGCCACGATATCAATATATCTATAGAAAAGATACAAATATATAAAGAATATATTAGCTGACATAAATATTTAAATATGGGGTCTCTCATCCGTTTACCTGATAGCTATTTTACGCATAAAGTGTCCACATTTGGAGAATATTTGCATTCGTGAACGCTCATTGCCGCGATCGCAGACAACGAATTTGCCATTATTATGCATGACGGCCACCTTGCGTGGATACCAGAGTTGTCCCTCCTCCTTGCCGGCAACACCAAATTGAAATTTGAGGGCACCCATTTTATCGAAGACCTCGATGCGATGATTGTTCGTATCCGCCACAATGATCTCCTCATCGACACCCAGGCAAAAGCCATGGGGTGAATTAAACTGACCCTTAGCCGTGCCCAGTGAACCAAATTTGCAGCGTATCTGCATTGGTGTTGCCTTATTGCGGCCGGTGACAACGCTAGTGGTGCCTGGCGGTGCCACAGCATGGAAATTGTTAAGACCCATATCCTCCACGCCGCCCACAATAGGATTCAGTGTCTGCAAATTGGGCGATGTCGCTGCCGGCATGCAGAAATCTGTTAAAATATAATTTAGGCACGTTGAGCTTCCGTTCGACGACAACAAATCGTGTTGCTCGTCTGTTGTGTGTTGGGTTCGTGGTGGTGTTGGGAGTGTTGGATTTGGATATTTTGTTGGTGTTGTTGTGAGTTGTTGGGTTGGTTGGTTGGTAGATTGGGTTGGTTGTCGCAAAAAGAAAAACTCAAATATAAATAAAATAAAAAAATAATAATAAAAAAAAAAACAAAGAGCAATCTTCGATTTACCGAAGCAAAGATTTACCTTGCAGATAAAAAGACCAAAAAAATTAAAAAAAAAAAAAAAAACCCCTGAACCAAGTTTTCGAAAGATCAAAACATGTGGTAAGGAAATCATCTGGCCGATGAGAAGCTGCTTTTCTTTCTGTGTGACTAGGATGAGTACAACTCCCACTGCATACTTTTGGGAGCTGGTGGAGCAGGCAGACCTTATTCTTATATACTTGAACTAATTCGAAGGAAAATATATATTTTATGATTTTCTATTTCTGAGATTCTATCAATCTATCTGCGAGAGCATGTAAAATCTTTGGAGGCACAACAAGCAACTGGACAAAACGGAATATATAAGAGCATAGGAATTTGGGTTTATAACTCACCATTGTTGTTCAGTCCCAGTTTGGCCAGGGCCTGAAGATTGTTAAGAGCACGTTGATCACCAGACAAGATGTCAGCCAATGTGATGGGCTGTGAAGGCGTAACCGATGAGGCGGGTATCACCGCCTGTTGATGATGAGAAGCAGTGCTATTGGTGCCACCACCAGCGGCAGCGGTGCCAGCATTCGTATTGTTACTGCCAACAGTTAAAGTATCGTTCATGTTATCCTGTATATTCTCATTGAGGCTGGCCAAGCGCGACAGATTGTACTCGAGCATGCTGAATGGCTGCTGTTGACCACCATTATTCATGCTTAGATTGTTGAGGGCACCCAGGTTCATGCCGACAGCGGCATTATTTGTACCAGCATTGAGATTAACATGTCCAGATGATTGCTGTACAATACCCTGAGGCGTTACAAGCTGTGAAATTGGTTGACCGACAGGCATCGATTGTGGTTGATGTAGACCCTGTTGTGGTTGCTGCTGCTTCTGCTGTTGCTGCTGCTGTTGTTGTTGTTGCTGCTGCTGTTGTTGCACTTGTTGCATCACCTGCTGTTGTTGTTGCTGCACTTGCTGCTGTTGTTGTTGCTGCTGCTGCTGTTGTTGCTGCTGTTGTTGTTGCTGTTGCTGCTGCATTGGCTGCTGCATTTGTGGCGGCGAGTCTGGTGGCAGCGTGCTCATCATCGAAAAGTTTGTCATCACTGAGGTATCACCATCAAATGAGCTTTGCAACGATGATGGCAATGATAAAGGACTAAATACTGCTGTTGAACTAAGGCGACCCTGGGCAGAGCCGTTGTTGGTTGCTCCATTACCGCCGCCACCGGTCAAGCTGCGGCAGCCGGCGGGCATCATACCAACTCCATGACAACCTGGTGCCAGATTGCCAGGCGGTGGTGTATGTTGTTTGGGCGTGGCTGACGGTGATGGTGTTGCCACCGACAATGCATTACCAGCTGCTGTCATAGTGGTCATTTTAGTTGACTCGGTACGGAACTTGCCAAACATGTCCCGAGCGAAGCGCTCAAACTTATCAGGCATACACTCGAAATGCAACTGATAGTTGGCATCATTTTGGGGCGTCTGCTCCATGAGATATTCGCACTGGGTACTAATAACGGGCTTAAGCAGTAGAAACTCAACGGCGTTTGCCTTGTCCATGGCACGCTGACCAAATTGTACGGCCTGTTGGAGCTTACCCATATTGTTCTCCAGATTCTGCATTAGATCCATTATCTTGAGCTCACGCTCCGAATGCAAGCGGCCCAATTCATTCAAAAATTGATCGCGTATTTGTTCGAGCATTCGCTTATACAACTTATATGCATCATCGATCTGTTGGCGCACATTGTCGTGCTGTGATTGCAACTCGGTTAAAGCGCAGCTCAGATTACCGCCAGCATCGTTGCAGTATTCAGCCTTCTGAAGGGCATCATGTATGGTTTGAGCCATATCAGCGCGAACCGTTATTTCAGAATCCTTTGCGGTTTCATAGTGATGATCGTTGCCCTTGTGCTCGCTGAGTAGACAGTCATTGCAGGTGGGCACCTGGCACGTGAAGCAATAGTATTTGAGATTCTCATTGATGTGCTGTTGACAGCAGATGGGCTTATGTATAATGAGCTTATCGTCCTGGCTGTTCTTCTGCAGATCCTCGATGCGGACCACATGATGGTTCTCAAAGCAACGCATATATTTGTGCGCATTATCGCAACCATTGCATAGAAAGTTGGCGCAATCGTTGCAGCGAGATATGGCCTCCTCCTTGCTCTTACATGATGTGCACGGTATATGCTCAGATTCGATATTAGTCAGATCTAATATATTGGTCACAATAAAGTCACAGGTAAGACCCTTAATGCCCTTGCTGTTCAGTTGCGTCTGCTGCTTGCAAACGGGGCATTCAATCGATGCATGCAACCGATGCTCGCTACCATCAAAAGATACCGACGAGCAGCTGGCCGCCGATGAGAGTGAAGCAGCGGGCGAGCTGGCGGATGCTGTGTCCTTAGTGGCAAGCAAATTTTGCAGACAATCCTCACAAAATACATGGAGACAAGACAAAATGCGAGGCAAAACCAAACGCGAACTAAAACAATTCGTGAGAGATATATTTTTCCTGATATTAAATATTGACAGTTTAAGGATCTTTTGTGCAGCTTTAAGTTTATCGATAGCAAAAAAAAGTTTATATCGCTAGTCGATCGGATCGTTTTTCTCTCGATATTAAAATTGGTTGTAATTTGCTTACAACATATTTAAAAATGTATGAATAGTATGATAGTATGATATGATTCAATAACACCTTATCTGTGTGCAAACGTTGTGTGGTAATGATTAAAATGTGACCAATTATCGATATTATGTAGGAACTTCCAAGTTGCATTTGGCTTTGCAATGTTCAAGCAAAATTGCATGGAAAACAATAGATTGGTAATAATAATATATAATTGCAAGCAAAGTGTGCGCTAGATATACAGTAGAAAATCGGTTTAACGACCATGCGATTTAACAGAAGCAAAATGAGAACAAAAGTAACTAAAACTTGAGAAAATTTTACGCACTTCAAGTGAAAAGTGGGTCAAAGTTTGTACTTGGCATTGCGAACTTTCCGGATTAACGATAACTTTAGTAGTTAGTATTAGTTAGTTAAAAATCGGATTTATACTGTATATGTCACAATATATTATCTGCATACTCGATTTTTTTTTTATTTTTAAAGTTAGTAAGTTAGTTTTAAATTCATTAAAATCACACATTTTGTATAGACTAGGAGCGAGCGAAAACCGATAGCTATAAGCTTTGTTTTCTATCGATAAAATAGATATATGTAAATGACACTCACCTGCAAAGCTTGCAGACCTTGTCACCATCCTTAAGCAAGGAACCGCACGTATCTTCCAGAGAATCGAGTTCAGTAACGCTCTTAGCATCAAAACCATGGCCCAGCTCCTGGCTGCTGCCAATGTTGCTATCCACATCGACCACCAAACCGAGTCCGGATGTATTGGTAGTCGATGGTGCGGTCGTTGATACCATTGAGGCAGCCGAGCTAATGCTTGACGAACTAACACTGGCCACATCACCGGTGCTCACAATGCTACTGCCCTTTCCAGTGTCCGTGTCCGTACCAGAAACGGAACCATTGCTGCAGCTACTGTTGCTGCTGCTGTTGTTGCTGCTCGTGCTGCTGCTGCTACTGGTACTGCTGCTGCTGCTGGTGTTGCTTACATCGGCGTCCTCCAGCACCGATGATGAATTCGAATCATTGCACAGCGTTGTACTCAGCGCTCCACGCTGTTGTTGTTGGTCATCAATTGTTGCTGGGGCCAGCGTCTGGCCAAGCTCCTCCAGCAGCGTGCTCATGTTGCCTGCAACTTGCTAATTAACGGTTCTAATTGTCCTTTAAAGGGAGGTGGGTAAAGTTTTCCGCTATTTGCAAATTTCTCTCAATATTATATATATATATAAATATATATATATATATAATTTTCCGTGTGCAGTTGTTGTTTGCTGGTTTACTTTTTGCTCTTTGCGTTTGACTTTGTAAATTTTTGGTTTCAAATCCTTTGCGCTTATTTTACTATTAATCTTCTTATATCTGCATATCCTTGTTATTTCTGTTGCTATTGCTGTATTGCAGCCAGGCCAATTGCACAAGAGCACAAGAGAGAAAGCGAGAGAGTCGATATATATATTTGCTTCTCTTCTGCTACTGCACTCGTCTCACATACAAACACACACACAGGCAACAGACGTACCAAAGCAACAGCCAGGCAGGCAGGCAGTCAAGGGACAGAATCAGAGAGAGAGAGAGAGAGGTGAGACTTAAGAGAGTGCGCGCTCGCTTGCTCGCTGTACTCAAATATCCATAAGCTCACGCACACACACATACACAACCAAATTCTGTTTTACTTCTTTGCACTCCTTTTATTTCTTATGCGTGCGTCTGCTGTTGATGCATTATCAAGCCTCTTTTATTTCCGTTATTTCTCTTCTTTCTGTTGATGATCTTTATATTTGTTGTTGGCTGCGATCCGTTACGAGGTTCCGTTATAGCAATGAATTGCGTTTAGTTGTTGTTGTTGTTGAAGAGTGTTGCGTAAATCACGACGAGAACGAAGACGAAAACGACGACAATAGACGAAGGATAACACAAGAGTCGTTCTGCACGAAAAAATGAACCGAAAGAAAAATTAAATACCGTTAATAATTCAATGAACGAACAAAATGCCAATGAATTGACTTGAACTTAACGGTTAATGCAATATCAAAATCAAACAACATAAACACTTATTAACTAGCGATTGACTTTGAGAACGTAACTTCGAAGTATCTAACTACCCGACGAAACGCGAACCGACTTAAAAATAATAATAATAATAAAAAACAAACAAACAAAAACGACGACACGCCTAACACAGAGAGTTTCAAACGAGAGAATAAAACTGAACGGGAAGCATAGAGTCAAGTGTTGGCACTAAAGTAAATGATGAAATGTTTCGTCTCTGCGTCTCACTTAGTCATTCAAAAGGGGAATGAAGGGTTGTAAGGTGTACCAAACAACAGACGCAAAATGTTTTAACTCCTTTTGCTTATGCAACACACTCAACTGCCATACATATCTATCGTTTTGTAGCATACTTTTCGAAACCGTTAACCTCTATTTATGATTTATTTATTACTTTATGTTCACTTGAAACAAATCCACTCCTACAAAAAATGCATTATTGCATTCAAATTTAATTTATCCACATCAACATAATTAATATCCCCCTCTTAAGCATCGTTGAATTTATACTTTACATGTGCATTCGTTCATTAAAATAGAAAGACTTCAACCAACCTATTCAAATTATTTGTAAGCGCTTTTCAATTGCAATTTTCCAGGAAACCAGTGTTTCCATTGAAATGTTAAGGATGTCACAAAGAAAATATGAGCATCAAGTTCTAGTTAAAAAAAAGAGAGAGAGAAATGTACAAACGACGTGGCGAATTAAAACATGCTATTTTTTTTTTTTTTTGTTTTTTTAAACTTTTGGACAATCACATTTATGTTTATACATTTAGTTTTCTATTAGGAACTAAAGAAGAAAAAAAAAATTTCTTCATACCCCAAATTTAAGCAGCTGATTCTACCAGTATAATGATTTTTTTGCATCCTATTAATAACTGTAAATGCGATTTCACAACACACTCGTTTAGCTACTTTTGTAATCGATCATAAATCTTCGTATCGAAGATAAATGTACACTGCTTCGGGATGAATGCGAATCGATAATTAACGCACGTGCCATCGATAGTACATTACACATACAAACATAAGCACAGGCAAAAGCATAAGCATATATGTACATGAAAAATTGCGAGTCGCAACCCGGCGCAGGCGCCTGCGTATATGCATGTACGTACATACATAACTATGCAGATATGTATTTCGAAGTGAAGCCAATGCCATTTGCAACAAATTCAACTGTGATTTTTTTTTGCCTTTTATGCACCACTTTTTATTGCTTGTACGCAACAAGGACATCACGTTAAAAATCCTTGAGCTAGGATTGCGCACATAGTTGTATCTAGGGCTGAATACTATCACAGTGAATTGGGTCCA
The DNA here is from genome assembly GCA_035045065.1 of Hirtodrosophila trivittata. Lineage (NCBI taxonomy): Eukaryota > Metazoa > Arthropoda > Insecta > Diptera > Drosophilidae > Hirtodrosophila > Hirtodrosophila trivittata. Next base: position 60,795 of record JAWNNK010001028.1, on the reverse strand, counting down.
GCCACAAATCTATATACACTTTTTTTTAAATCATATATATACATAAAAATTATATATGTATATGTACATAGACATAGAAGTACACGCGGGTTCGAACTAAATTTTGAGTAATGCCCGCAGCGGATGTGTCGCGAATTTAAATGTTGATGAGTAGCCCTCAAAAATATAGGAAAAAAAAATTAAAAAAAAAAAAAGGAAACGCTAATAAACTAACCACAACAAATCAGCTGCACAAAACAATTGCAACAATGTATGTACATAAAATAAATAAATACAAATGTACATGTATTTTCATTTATACACACGCGCGCATACACAGCACAGACTTACACATACACATACGCATACACACAGCCTACACACGTGGTACGCAAAATTCGAGCGTTTTGTTTACGAGAATCTGTGCGCGACTGTCGACTATGCGCCCCGTGCAATTGGAAATGGGCATAAGAAAGATGACTTCTTCCCTTGCCCCTTTTCTATTCAATCGACTTTGTCAAATCTGCGCAGCTGTTATTTTTTTTTTTCGTTTTTTTTCTGGCAGTTCGTCTTTACGTACTTTTTTTGTTTAAACGTTCGTTCTCGCTGCGCGACTCTCGCTCTCAATTGCGACAGTTATTTTCAGTGCAGCCGCGTCGCAAGTCGCGACCCATGTGGTTTGCGGGTTTGAGAGCAAGAGAGAGCGTCTCGCACATGTGATGGTATGCGCATGCCCACTCAGAGCAAAAATAAAAAAAAAACATTGGCAACCTCACACACATACACCCTATAACGCATACATGTACAAATACGTAGGTTTCTTCGAAAATTAAATTTCTTTAAAAATTTCTGAAAAATTCTATTTTAAAATGCGCTCTTTACACTAGATCATAAAATGTATCCCCTGCTAATTAATGTGACCATGTCTAAATAGTAACTGTAGATCAACTGTTTTTTTTTGGTTTTTTTGGCAATTAAAATAGTACGCGCCCGCTCTTTTAAAAGTCGGTACTTTTGGACTACATACATAAATGCAAGTGTATGTAAGTATGTACTTCGTAGGCCTGGGCGAGTGTCTTGGCGTGCCGAATGGCATATCGAGAGTTCTTAATGTGAACAGAGGAAAGTGGAAAGGAGGAGGCATCACATTGTACACACTTGCAGCTGTGGCCACTGTCGTTGTGTTGTCCTTGAACGCAAAATTTCCACTCTACCGCCCAGGTGCTTCTGGTCACACACACACAGCACACACATTCACTAAGTCCCTCAATTGTGTTCACGTCGAATGCAGTTTGGCAATAGGATTGGCATTTTATTAATTATACTATTGCAATACCTTTTTATAAATTTTCACACGTTTTTTCTTCTGCTCGTTACGATTTATACTTTTTCGTCGCGCACACACGCACACACACACAGCACTGCTGTCCGCCGCTGCTGATTCTCGCGGTTAGTGATGGTTTTTATCAAATCGCATCGATGAAAATGATTTACCGATAGTCTAGAACGATATCTTTATCATTTGTGCAAATTCTGATTCGATTCTTGCAAAACTCAAAATTGCATAGTGCAAAAAATTAAAAGTCTATTAAGCTTATTGCTTTAAAGGATCTTCAAACGTTTTTAAATGACTTTTTTTTATTAAATCAGAGGTTTATTATTAACAAGAATTATATGTATATAAAGATTAAGATATATGAAGTAAATAGATGTATTTTTCCAAAATTCAGAAACAGTGTATTTAATTCCAAGCTTCTTTGATTGAACTCTCTTAATCTGCATATTTTCTAAGACAATAAAAGTTAACTATAAGATATATTTTTGTTATATTGTTTTCTTGATTGCTTTCCATAGTTGCGTGATTTTAAACTTATCAAAATAAATTAATAAGCGTAGCTGATTTAGCAGTACCTGTTAAATGATTGAAGAAAATACATTCTCTGGCAGCACGTTAGAAAGCATTCGATAAATGTGAAATCAAATAAAGCTTCTGCAATACTTTCGATATTCTGTCACAATTATTTGCGAAAATTAGTAGCAGGTACTGAATTATATCTGTTTGCAATTATCCAACACTAGAGTAGAAGAATCGGGAATACTGATTGCACGTTGTGTGCGGCGCAGCAGAAATTTTATTTGCAAATAATTTATTAACGCAAACTAAAAAATGTCAACTGCAGACAGCACGACTGTTGACCCTGAGGACAATGATGCAATTGTCACTACTTCAACGCATCAACAACCAATTTTTCAAGACATCAGTGGCGAGCAGACGGTGGAGTTGGTAGAAATTGATTCGGCATGTATGAGTTGCTTTCAAACGGGCGTTACACGTCTGCTGCCCACAAAAATACCCTTCTTTCGCGAAGTTGTGTTGATGTCTTTCAAATGCGAACACTGCGGTTACGCAAATAATGAAATGCAATCAGCTTCGGAGATACAAAGCAATGGCGTTCGCATTGATCTGGAGGTGAGAACTCCTGCAGATTTAAATAGACGTGTTGTGCGCTCAGACAATTCCAGTGTCAAAATACCAGAGGTGGAATTGGAAATTCCAGTGCAATCGCAGAAGGGTGAGGTTACAACGGTTGAAGGAATCATTGAGCGCACCATATCTGGTCTCTCCCAAGATCAGGAGAAGCGTCGTATTGACCATCCATCAGAGGCTGACTCCATAGATGCCTATATCGAGCGCTTGCATCAGTTAAAGCAATTGGATCAGCCGTTTCGTATTCTTCTCGAAGATATATCCGGAAATAGCTTCATTGAGAATCCACTGGCTCCGGCCAGCGATCCGCAATTAAGGACATCGCACTTTACACGTAGCACTATCCAAAATCAGCAATTGGGTGAGTTTAAGATCTTTCATACAGCTAATTCTATATATCTACGCCAAGTGTTTGTTGGCGATAACACAGCCCTTATTTCCCAAATTTAATTAATTTCCCTGTTAAACATGCAGGTCTTTACGACCAAAACCATGAGGAACAGCATCTTTTGAAGCCCATTGCTGAAGATGAGTGGCCCATTGAAAATCTGCAGGGTGAGGTGCTTCAGTTTGCCACCAATTGTCCAAATTGTCGTGTGCCATGTGAGACTAATATGAAATTGACATCTATACCGCACTTTAAGGATGTGGTTATCATGGCCACAGTCTGCTCCAGCTGCGGCCATAAGACAAACGAGGTTAAGTCTGGCGGTGGTATTGAGCCGCAAGGTATAAGGTTTAAGGTGCGCATTGTTAGCAAGGATGATCTATCACGCGATGTGCTCAAATCGGAGACATGCAGCATGTCTATACCAGAATTAGATTTGGATGTGGGTCCCAATGCCCTCTGCGGTCGGTTCACCACTGTTGAGGGTCTGCTAGTGGCTATGCGTGAGCAATTGGACGGCACTCTATTTCATGATTCCGCTGATCAACCGGCTAGGCAACAGTTGCAACGTTTTCTAGATACTTTTGACAATGTGCTAAAGCTGGAGCATGTCATCACATTGGTTTTAGAGGATCCGGCTGGCAATACTTATGTGCAGTCGCTCTCTGATGGCGAAGAGCCAGACGAGAAGCTAATTGTGGAGAGATACGACCGAACTTTTGAAGACAATGAAGATCTGGGCTTGAACGACATGAGAACTGAAAATTATGAACAGGACGTGTGATAGAATAGATATACAATTACACTTTAAATAATATGCATTTACTAATCCAAACAAATGTGTTTCATTTAATAAGGGAATATATGGGAAACATGGAATATATGGTGAAATTTTCATTATATGAGACTACCAGTCTGGAGTCTGGTTTCAGAAAAAAACCAGTCTGAAGTCTGAGTCTGGTTTGAGAAAAAAAGCTTATCGACCAAAATCCTAATTCGTTGGGAGTATGAGTTGAATAATTTCGATGGCAACAACGATAGGTATCGAATGCGGCAAGTGGAAACAACTCTTAGCGCTCTGCCGATATAAATCGATTTTTGACAAGCAATAGTCCTAACTCCAGCTGTTCTGAGTCTGGTTTGAGAAAAAAGCTTGTCAACCAAAATCTTAATTCGTTGGAAGTATGAGTTAAATAATTTCGATGGCAACAACGCTATGTAACGAACGCAACTAGTGGAAACAACTCTTAGCGCTTTGTCGATGTATATCGATTTTTGACAAGCAATACTGCCAACTCCAGCTGTTCGAAAACGGGTAAATCGAAATCGTTTGGTACACTGTCAGTGGCACCGACTATTCTATTAAATTCAACTTTTTCTTTAGTTACTTTAATCGAAAGCGGTTAAAATGCTCTCGAATTGTGCCGCAAAAACGCTGACTGCTGTTGTAAGTATTGTGGCACGTATGAATTGTTGGTCGCTGGCAGCGAAATGCTAGTTAGCCAGTGCCAAGTTATGTAATTTTTCGCCCAAAAACAATAACATTGTCAATCGCGTATATTTACAGCGGGGCAGCCTGCGTGCCATAGCCACCAGCAGTGCACAGCGTAGCGATCATCTATTCGTGCACCGTGACACTCCCGAGGATAATCCCAGCATACCCTTCGAGTTCACCGCGGAAAACAAGAAGCGTGTGGACGCTATACTTAGCATCTATCCAGAGGGGCACAAGCGTGGTGCAATGATACCATTGCTGGATCTGGCACAGCGTCAATACGGCTGGCTGCCCATTTCAGCCATGCACAAGGTAGCCGATATTCTAGGCCTGCCGAACATGCGCGTCTACGAGGTCGCTACCTTCTACACAATGTTCATGCGTAAGCCGACGGGCAAATATCACATCCAGGTGTGCACAACTACACCCTGCTGGCTGCGTGGCTCCGACGCGATTCTGGAAACCTGTCAGAAGCAGCTGGGCATTGGCGTTGGTGAGACCACAAAGGATAGAAAGTTTACCATCTCTGAGGTGGAATGCCTCGGTGCTTGCGTTAATGCGCCAATGGTGTCCGTCAACGATGACTACTATGTGAGTTTAACTGAATTCAATGTTGAGGCATACTTTTAATTCCAATTCCGATCATGTAGGAGGATCTGACTGCTAAGGATATGCAGGAAATTTTGGCTGATCTTAAAGCCGATAAGATCTCTCCACCCGGTCCACGCAATGGACGCTTTGCCAGTGAACCGAAGGGCAAGCCGACGTCGCTATCTGAGGAGCCGAAGGGTCCCGGCTTTGGTCTGCAGGCCGGCCTTTAAATTTGATCGATCCCTAGCTTAATTTCAACTGTACACGAAACAAGTTTCCTCTTTTGTGCGCCTTAGGCAAAACGGCAGATAAAATGCAATAAACCGTAACCTAATCGAGGTTATTCATAAATATTTAACGTGTATCAGATTGTGATTATTATAATATATTTAATACTATAAATACAATCGATTCAAATATGCGTAGAGTGGGTATAGCTATATATGTATATATGTACTGACAAATTAGTTATAGATCGGTAAATTATATTCCAAAATTTGAATTATCTAAATAATTGGCTAAGGGTTAGCAGTTAATATGGACAAACCAAAGTTTATGGCAGAGCATCACCGCGTCTTGATTCTCAGCTGCCTGCAGGAAGCTATAGCTTTGAGACCATTAAGGAGTTCATCCACCCTGGTTCTGCTACGATTAATAGCAATGATTTCAGTCTGCAGATAAAACGAAGAATAACTCTTGCTAACAGATGCTACTTCGGGCTCAGTAGGCAATTTTATAGTAGAGCCCTGACAATTACACGATCGGATGAAGTTGCGCTTGGAGTGTTTGAGAGAAAAATTCTTCATAATATATTGGCGATACCTATCGTCTCGTGGAATGACAAGCTGTATGAGCTGTACGACGACGTGGACGTAGTCAGTCGGATGAACACACAGAGACTTCGCTAACTGGGACACATTGTGCGCATGGAAGGCGAAACTTCAGCTCGTAAGGTTTTCGATGCGGTAGTAGGAGAGGCAGAGGAAAGGAAGACCCCGGATACGTTGGCAAGACCAAGTCACCAGAGCACTGGGTGATCTTGGTGTTGCCAATTGGAGAAGACCCGCACAAGATAGAGATGCGTGGAAGCAAAGTGTGCATCAGCCTTAGACCCGATCGGGTTGTTAAATGCCATATAATAATAAAAATCAGAGAAAGCATAAGAGATCAATGAATGCAACGGAATATTTGGTGCTGATTCTGTATAGAAAACTACAACGTAACGTGGACAAACCAAAAATTTAAATTTTTTATAGTTTTCTACATACTTGTTTCTTTTTAAGGATGCATTAAGTCTGTGCAAATATATGTTAATTATTATCATTAAACAAAAGAAAGCAAATCCGACCGAATAGAATATATGTATTATATTCTTGATCAGCATCAATAAGTGAGGCAATGTACCCATGTCCTTCTCAGAGAATACAAGAGCCAAAGACAATTGGTATGCGGCTCCTGTAGATCAAGTTTACGTAGATCAAGTTTATTTCAAGTTGCAATTTCTTCGCCTCCGATCAAACAGTATTTCTTAGCACATTTATCAACTGGTAGTTTTCATTCTTACAACACTCTCAATCCATGTTCAAAAGTTCAAGGAGATCGGAAAATAAACACAGAAGTTATTTAAGAATTTATTTAATGATGGTATGCAGCAGTGCTCCCAGATAAGCTTATTTCAGGCTAGATCTAGCATATTTGAAAATGGCTATAAATCTAGCTTGTTTCCAGTTAAGCCTAGTGCTACTATTATAAATTCGGAATATCAGCAAAGCTCTTTGATATTAAACAGCATGCGGCTTCCAAAACCATATATCAGCAAGAAGCTCAATAGCTTTTAGCTTATTTTAGCTTTTTACTCCACAGAATCTAGCTTATGTACCTGCAAGCACTGCTCTGCAGCGACGTCGCTTGCTCATAAACCGATTTAGCATCTAAATGCTTGGTAGCAATTTAAGCTCCAAATTATGATCTCCATTTTGATTTCGATGATTTGCTTTGGCTGTGAAATTAACGTAATATGCTCTATATTTGTTGGCGTCGTACGTCTGGAGTTTTGATTCGAGTCCGGAAACGTTCGATTATCTCCTTATTGTCATTCTCTGCATTCGCATCGTTTTGTTAATTTGCTGCGATTCGCGGCAATATCGTTGCTCTGCTACCCGTTTCGCTCTTTGTACCGTTTGTTGTTACCCGTTTCGCTCTAATTCATATTTCTCTATATTTGTTGGCGTCGTACGTTTTGTTAATTTTCTGCGATTCACGGCAATATCGTTTCTCGCTCGCCCGTTTCGCTTTTTATACCGTTTGTTGTTACCCGTTTCGCTCTAATCCATTTAACGGTCGCTCCGCTGAACATTCATATCGTCTTATTCATTTCTGATGAATTCTTATGCTACCCCAATGATTTTTTTTTTGGTTTGAAACTTCTTCAATGATCGAAGGGTTTTATCAGAAAAAAATATATAATAAATACACAATTGTTGATTATTAAAACAAAGTTTATTTATTCTTAAATAGTTGATTTAATTTATAATCAAGACATTTATTGCTCTTAAACGAATGTAGATTAAGTTCGAATAAACTTAATGGGGAAGTCAAACTTAAAGGCTACAGTATATTGGATTTATAGCTTAGGCCTACGAAACAAAAAAAAGGATTACATATTATTATGCATACTTTGAATAACTTAATTGTAATTGCTTTTCTGTCCACGAACTGTGTGAAATGTGTTGTGTTGATTGGGATGTTGTTGTGTTGGGTCCGGATATATATATGCAACGAAATTCAGAACAAGGAACGTGCTACATTTAGTAAACGAATCCATGTTTTCGTCTTAGACTTAAGCTAAGTGCTTTAAAATTGTAGTTTAATTTCGATTACTACTTCGGGCATTGATCTTTCTCTTAATCGTGTTGTGTTGTATTGTGTTTCGCCAAAGTGGTGCCCTTTTTCTTTCTTACTCCTCGCCATAAAAAACACTGTGCGTGCGAGCGAGAAAGCATTAAAACATGGGACAAACAAGGAGAGAGATAGATTACGAGTGTTGGACGCGCTCGCTGTCTTACCGATTTTTGCCAGTAGCCCGCTTGGAAGAGCGTTCAATGCGATTATGTAAATTGCTACGTGGAGTAGTCTCATTTACCAGACGCTTTGTTTTCTTCGGAGATTCACGCAAATGTTTTGAATCGACGTTGCGTTGCTCCTTGAGCTGTTTCTTAAATTTTTCAATAAGACCCGCACAGGACAAATTGGATTCTGGCTCCCAGGTATCTTCCCTGGCACCGAAACCCTTCCAGCGTATACGATACAAACCACCCTCTTCATTATCTTCGACATAGTCGAGAATACGCTCAACTGCCCACTCTTTTTCTGGATCCTCTTCATCTTTGTTGTTGCTCTTACGTCCAGATTTAGAACTTTTAGCAGCGGCCGCTTGCTTCTTAGAAGCGCCAGCTTTCTTTGCAGCGATCTAAATTTTCCGATTCGTAGTTAAAAAAAAAATGTTGCAGTTAAAAATACACAAAAAAAAAAGAAAGAAAAAAAACAATTAAAAACAAAAATGAAAAAATTATTTTCTCTCACCTTCCTGCGATACTCTTCGATTAAATCATCGCAATTCAGTTCAGCCTCTGGCTCCCAACTATCGGCATCCTTTCCGTATCCCTTCCAACGCACGAGGAAATACGATTCGCCGCGCTTCGTTTTGTGACCCATAATAGCGTCAACCTATGCAACGAACCAATTGGGTATAACCGATTGTGCAGCCTGATTAATATGTATACTCACTTCAAATTCTGCATCCTCTTCTTCTTCTCCCCCTTCTTTTTTTTCGTCGTCCTCGTCTTTAACCTTTTCAGTGGACTTGGCTGCTTGTTTTTTGTTATCGTTCTTAAAAGGCGTGGGGGTCGGGGAGGAGGGCGCTTTACCCTTAGATTTGGGCGTCTTCCGTTGCTTTTTGCGCGATGATGCATTTGAGCTGGAGCTCTTGCTGCCATTTAGTGGCATATCATCACTTTCGTCCGAATCGCTGACGGTCTGCACTGACATTTTAGTTGATGCAGTTGAAGCCCTTGCCCTTTTCGTTGCAGGCTCGTCAGCTTCCTTATTGATTTCGTTCTCGTCATCGCCCGAAACGCCAGATCCATTCTTCGGATTTTCATCCGAGTCAGCATATTCAGGAGTTTTTTTCTTGCTGCCCTCCGAGGAGTCGGCTAATTTTTTTTTTCCTAGTTTAACCATATTTTTTTTTTAAATTTTTGGAAGATGCGGACTTTAAAGAACTGTTTCGACTTGTTTTACCGCGAAAAAATCAACACTTATTTATATATCCACCGTCGCGACAGTGGCGACTGTACAATGGTGGTGGTAAGTTCCCGATGACACCTTCGATACCATTATAATTATCGATAGTAACGAATAAAACATGAATGTTGAGATTTTAAGGGTGCAAACAATTTATTTAAATTTAATATTTTTAGCTATTAATATTATGCTAAAATTTAACACTGAAACCTTTTAATTTAAATTATAATATCGATTCGTGCTGCACTTAAATGCTTATCCTATCGATAATGTTATGTTATCAACAGCCACATATATTTTATGCTGATATCAGTACCGATTTTAACAACTACCGATAACGATATTTATCATTTGGCACGTGTTGCCGCTCGACACAAACAACATATTGCCGTTCTTTTAGTGTTGTGTTTTTACATAAAATAACCATGCTTGACTCAGATAAACGTAAACGTCCTGCCAAACCCGCAAACAAAGATGAGCCGCCCACTAAAAAGTCGCCCATTATTAAGTCGACCTCTAATAAAAAGCCGCCGCCCAAAAAGAATTTCAATGGACCAGGCAATCCGAACAATAAATTCAAAACCGCTGGCAAAGGGGGCTTTAAAGGCAAGGATAATAAGTTTGCTGGCAAGCAGCAACCTGGCAAAGGAGCGGAAACTACCGAAAAACAAGACTGGACAAAATTCAAACAGGAAAAGAAGGACCTTAAACTAAAACGTAAAAGTACCCGGGACACATATGAAATAACACAGGAAGTCAAGAAGATCTACGAGCAACTTAAATGGTAAGCTCCTGACATTCATAAACTGAAACTGATTAATAATTGTTATAATTATTGCAGCCGTCGTACACAGAATAAGGACAAGTTAGTGGAGCAAATGTACAAAATCCTTAACGTTGGTGAGACAATTCCCAAGGTAGCCAAGGCTCACGATACAGCGCGCGTACTGCAGTGCATGCTTAAGCATGCTGCACCCGCACTGCGTGCTGAACTCTCCGACAAGCTGATGGCACAAGCCGTGGAAATGTGCCAGTCCAAGTATGCACACTTCTGTGTCCAGCGCATGCTTAAGTATGGTGCACCTGCCACCAAAGCGAAGCTGGTAGACAGCCTGATGGGTTCTGTTGTGCGCCTATCGGGGCACAACATTGCCAGCAAACTGTTAGATCACATCTACCTAAATGGCACGGAAAAGCAGCGGCGTTACATGCGTCAGGAGTTCTACAGTGACCTGTACAAGAAAGCCAAGGATGACGATGTCAAAACGCTGAGCGACACTTACAAAGATGCTACCAACATGAAGGCTTCCATAATGGGTGCCGTCAAAGCCAATTTGGAGCACATTGCCAACAAAAAACTGGTGGATAGCTCTCTAGTTCACGCCGTTATCCTTGAGTATATGCACGCGACTGACGAAGAAAAGTTGGAAGAAACAGTCACCGCCTTGGCTCCCCTGATACCGCACATGCTGACGACCAAGGATGGTACTGAAGCTGCAATTATTTGCTTCTATAAATCCACACCGAAAAACCGCAGAGTAAGTGCAACATAACCCACAATATCACATGTCAATCTTAATACCTATTGAAGTTTTAAGGATTTTGTGTTTGTTTTGACTATTATTAACCGATTCCTTCTCGCACATCCATAGGCCATTATTAAGAACATCAAGGAGTTTCTGCTGAAGATAGCTACGCACGAGCATGGTCATGTGTTCCTCATAGCGCTTTTGAATGCCCTGGACGACACGAAGGCCACCAAGAAGGCCATTTATGACAACTTGCATGGGGATCTTAAGACGCTGGTGGCCAATCAGTATGGACGCCGTGTCGTTCAGTGGTTGGTTGCGCCCGGTGACACAACTTGCTTCCATCCAGATTTCATTAAGACTATCGATAATGGCTTGGCCTACGGTAAGAAGGAAAAACTGGCACGTCGCCAGGAGATTCTAGAGCAGATCGAGGGCCCAATTGCCGATGCAATGGCTGAGGATGCTGCCTTTTGGTTGTCTGACAGTCACATCGGATTGGTCACTGCTGATATACTCAACCATAGTAAGTCTAACCAAACTTAAACTTAATCCCGAATCCCTAATTAACCACATTATATTAAAGTAACTGGCGAGAACTATAACAAAGCTGCGTCAGCGCTGGCTCCGGTGGTCGCAGAGGCCGAGTGGCGCGTCTCAGCATTGCCAGGTGATGGTGATGCTGCTGGGCAAGGCAAGAAGAAGAAACAGCCCCATGATGTGGAGGCCATTATAGCCGAGGCCACAAAAGAACGCAAAAAGAAGCAACTCGAAGCCGCACAACAGGCTGTCAGTAGCGACGAGGAGAGTGAGGCAGAGGAAGGTGCTCCAGCGAAAAAGCCAAAAGAAGAGCCCAAACCAGTAGAAGTGCCCACAGTTGTTGGCATTGAGGATGCTGGCATGCATGTTGTGCTCAAGAAGATTATCAAGAATGACCAAAAGAAGGAGGGATCTCCATTTGGTGTCCAGTTACTCCGACATTTATCCATCGATGTGGTAATTTAACAATTGTATAAATAATTACGTCCGGCACTTAATATCTTTTTCTGTTTTATAGCTGAAATCTTGGCTAGGCATTAACCGAGCTTGTTTTGTGCTCGTGAAGCTGGTGGAGGATTCGCCGACCTTGTTGAGCAGTTGCCGTGAGGCCATTGAGGAGGAGCTGAAGGCGCTGCTGCTCGGTCAAAAGTCATCGGGGGCCAAAATATTGGCCACTAAACTGGGTTTTAAGCAATAGAATTATATATATAACCTATATATATATATATATATATATATATATATAGATATCTATTGGTTAGTTTTAGTTAGTGATTGTGTATGAAATTGATATAAAAAACAGTTATTTCTTGCGCAGTAGTACAATTTGGTTTTATTCTAATGAGTTCATGCAGTTTTCTATAGGTTATTAATATGATAATAATGGTTACGATTTGCGCAATATGATGTGCACTCCGGAGTCGGTCTCTACAGTGCCTGACATTTGACCCACATTAAGTCCAAATGCAGCTTTCTCAAAGGGCGCTTGCATTTGACCTAAATAAAGATTGAATGGGGTTAAGAAAGTTGGATTTGACTTGAAATTGTGAATATTGTGACTAACCGCGTCCAAATTTGCCCAGATCCCCGCCACGTTTGGCCGAACTGCAGTCAGAATAGCAACGCGCAAGTTCCTCAAATGTGGATTCGCTGTTGATGATTTTATTTCGATAGACTTCGAGAAGCATCTGGGCCTCCTCTTTGGTGCGTGTTATGTTCTCTTCGCGCCACGAGCTCGGTCGTCGGCTGCCCTTGTGTTTGACCAGCAGGTGAAGACATTGAACCTCATCTGGCCCATCACTAGAGGAGCTTAGGCCGCCAGCTTTTTTTGCGGGCTCAGTAGGTTGATCCCACTGCGACTCCTTTGTGTGCACGTTGAGATAATAGCTCATACCTGGCGCATACACGATATATACATAATTATGATTTGCCGGCTAAATGGACTTGGATAAAAAAGCAACGTCATTAAGTACCGGTTGAACGGCTGGTGCGCTTCTCCCATCCTTCTGGCAATTGTTCAGTTTCAGTTTTCATCTAATTACTATATGTTATAACTTCAGCTTCACTTATTCACTTAAAGTTTACAATAAAATTATACCTCATCGAAGGATAAGTAGCGAATGCGATAATTTATCGAGTCCAAAAATTTCCATCGCTACTTGAAAGAACTGGGACGCATTCTGTTAAGTGAAGTCTTTTATTAACAGGAGGAGTTGTAATGCTATTCCTGTTAACTGGAGGAGTTTTTATGTTAACTTAAACAGATTCTGTTACTGGTTTTGGATTTCTTGTATGTTGCAGCCAGAGTATTTTGGGGTGTGCTGCTGTCGGTCACATCGTTTTGAAAGTGCAGTCACACTGGAAGCTCAGTTTATAAATTCAGCAAACATTAAAAACTCGAACGGCAAAGAAATCTTTAATGCAGATTGCGAATGTAATTGTTTTTTGTTTTGTTTTTATCCGTAGCTTCAACGCTGCTTCAAGTTAAAGTGCATTTAATTAAAAGCTTTAGCTGCTCTATTACAGAAAACTTACTCCAACTAGAAAACAGACATTGTTTGTATGTATGTGAGTGTGCGTTTGTGTGTGCGGGTAACCCGAAGAAGTGACGTTTACAGCAAAAAAAAGTCGGTCTCGTCAAAATTTGTAGTGAAATTAAATAAAAACACATCGTTGTCCAGTCACACAAAAGCTGTCCATGGCTGTTTGATCTAAATTTGATTGAAACGACGACGTTGCTTTGCTCGTCTTGTCTGCAAATTCGCCATCTTCACTAAAAATACCAATAAGAAGAAGAAATAACGGTGAGTACTGAAGCAGGTGTATTTACTATTTACTTATGTTCTGTAAGTACACCCACAATAACATCCACATCCACGCATAATTTAAGTTCATATTAGTATATGTTAATATGTATACATAATAATATAATATACATAATATATATACATATGCGAAAGCTTGTACCTTTATAAACGTCATCAAATGGCAAAAAAAACTTTCTAGTTAAACTACATTTGTTGCTTTATGTTGCTTTTATTATTCGTACTTTCCTCTCGTATTTATTGCCATCGATTGCACTTCTTTTTTACCGCGCATTCGTATAAATTTTGTCTTTCTGCTTGTTTTGCTGTTTGTTATCCTCAGACAATAACAACAACAACAAGAACAACTACAACAAGTGCCAGAGGTGGGCAGCCTCCCAAATTCCAATTGGAGAAAATTCTTTCTTTGCGTTTTTTTGCTCGCTTTCATACCCAATACTCATTTCCTACCACATCAGCTGCTTTGTTGTTTTGTTGTTGTAACCTTGTGTCTTCCAATTTAACTCCGCCGTTAGCTCTTGCTATCTCTCCATCTCTTTTACTCTCTGTGCGCAGCGTTACCACCTTGCATGGGTGTATGGTCGAACATGTGTGTGTTGTATGTATGTACATATGTATGTATGTAGCCTGCGTGCGTTTTTTTATGTTCTGCTTATTTATTTATATTTCAGACTTCACATATAAAGCAGCCACTATTAATACATACACATATGTACATATATAGATGCATACCCTATTTGTTAAGAAGTTTAAAGCGTTTCTAGTGTTCGTACATCAGTATTTATGTGTGTGTATGTAGGTAGATAGGTATGTAAAAAAGTTGATCTTTGTTTTCCTACTATTTTTACACTTATCTGCACAAGTGTTTCTGCCTATTATGCATATACACGTACATCAAATAATACTTACGTACATATACATAAATGTATGTAGGTTATAAGTGCGCTAGTGTAGGTGTATTGTCATTACGGTTATTTGGCTTTTGCTTTTATTATAATTAATAATGTCGAAGCAGCTTTTTTGAAGCCTTTGACCTTCACAAAAAGCCGCGAAAATATGTTAAAAATGATTTGCACTTGAGAAATGTGCCACGACGTGTTTGCGACTCTACCTGAGTGTGTGTGTGGCAGAGAAGGGGGAAAGAAAACAACAATAAATAAGTTAACAATAAGCAATTGTTAATGGTTAAGCGAAACGTAGCAAAACGGCATCATAAAAAACAAACCAAAGTTAATACAAGTATATGCATACAATACATATATATATATATATATATATATATATTCACAGGTGTCCACATGCATGTGTCTGTGTGTATGTATGTATGTGTGCACACAATTGTCCGCTTCTGCCATTGTCCCGGTGTCCGTTGCAAAAACCGTTATGTAAAATGAACAACAACAACAAAACAATAGCAAACGAATTGCGCTAAACATGTCTCCGCCACGCCCCCGTCCCACCCCTCTTCAATCAAGCCCCTTCCCATTTGTTGTTTTTTTTTTTGCTTGTTGCCAAAATCGCTTCGAAAATTTTGTTTGTTTTCTGTTTCGACTTCTTGCACTGCACTAGCACATTCATAATGTACATATGCATGCATGTACATCTATGTATGTACTCTGTACACTTGGATGTATGTTTGTGTGTCATTCTGTTACAATATGTTTCGGCATTTTGAAGTTTGATAATGATGAATTGCATTTTTTTTGGGCAATTTCAATTTGTGTGTGACTTTTGTGTGTCTGTGTGTGTGTGTGTGGTGTGTGTTTCAACGTTTCTGTCTACACTCGCTATTTTAGTGTTGTTGTTTCTGTTGCTGTTTTTTGTGTCGTTGTCGTAATACCGTTACAACTTTTTGGCCTCATTTTGATGATCAATTTTTATTTCTTTGCATTTCCATAGCAAAAGCTATTATCTCCCTCTCTTTCTTTCTTTCTATATCGCCCTGTGGCACTGCCGATGTTGAAACGTGCGGTGTGTGTGTGTGTGTGTGTGGGTGAGGGTGATGGAGAAGGGGGTCGGGTTGTAGCAGATATAACAGCTGTACAGCCCATTTTCTAATTGCTTTCTTGCTGTTGTTTTTAGGTTTGTTTTAAATCATTTTTAAACATTTCAAACTCTTAACAATGTTTTTATTCTTTGGCAAATTTACATTTCCCTTGTTACTTGTGCGTTGTTCATTGATCACAGTTCCACCCATTATTCAAGTGATTATTCATACACATTATATATGTACATGTGTACATACATATGTATGTATACATGAATCTGTCATTTTAATTTAGCTTCATCTGCATTTGAAGCGATTAAATGCACAATTATTTTATGCATATTATATACTATGCATATGTATGGGTGTGTATCTATGTGCATAGAACTAAGCAAGTGCTGCAACAGTCTCCTTCTCTCTCGTTCCCTCTCTCTCTATCTCTTTTTCTTTCTGCCTGTCATTACCCTGGTTGCGCGACAAAACCCAAACCGCTATCAACTTCAGCTTGTTTCGAGCTTTTCTACATACGATGTATATAAATGTACATATGTAGGTATGTCTATGTACATGTGTGTATGTGTATACGTGTATATATTGGTGTGGTGTGGATGGGCTCTTTACGTTTCTTTTGCCCATTCCTGTTATCAATACGTAACTCATTAGCTTTCCAGGCACAAATAAACTTTAAAACTTTAAAAATTATGAAAGCAACTCTTTCAAGTGCATTAAGTGCATTATGTACATAAATGTATGTAAGTATGTACGTATAGAGCAGGTGACCTTATCACTTCTATACATACATACAGGGAAACTCTTAATGCTCAATTGACTTTACGTTCAAATATTGCCCTAATTCAATGCCCTTCGAAGAATAGCACTTAACCTGGCTTCAATACTCTTTCCATAAGAACTGAACAACAACGAAACGAAAAAAATACAGAAATATCTTTTGACGGGCACAGTAACAAAGTGGGGTAGAGAGGGAGAAAGGGGTAGAGGGGAGAAAGAAGGAGCGCAGGCAAATAGAATTTAATTAGGTAACCGTGTGCCTCTAGCTGGACAAACTGTGGCCACTCAGGGCGTGGCGTACACACGCGACAACTGAGCTGACGTCGCACAACCAACGCCTCCTGCACCTACACATATATATATATATTTGATATATACATATATATACAATATATATTTGCATAAGTTTGCTTTTAATTAGCTTAAAACACTAATTATATAAAGTCCTAGGCAAATTTATACATGTATATACGGTATGTAGGTGCCACTTGACAGGATTTATTAGGACAGGATTAAAAAACGAATAAAATGAATAAAACGAATAGAAGTAATATAGCGTTTAGAGCGAATAGTATAACGAATACTTTTTATCTGTATCTCTAGCTCTGAAAGTATCTTATATATTACACAGACTGAACTTCAATATATAAATATATAATTAAGGGTTGAAGATTTCATCACGTTTGAGTTACATTCTGTAATGAGCCTGATGCATTCGTTGCCACAACTCGAATGCATTATTCATCTTAACTTTGAAATGAAAAAGAGGAAAATATTAACAGAATTAGTCACTGGTTACATACCCTATGAATTATATATATATATATATATATATATTGTTTATCTTATCTATATGAGCACTTTTTGATTCGATGCCAATTTAAGCATCAACGTAGTCGTATATGAAAGTTATCCTACATAACAAAAGTATATAACCTTGATCTGATCTTGTTTGAAACTAAAACGCAAAACCCATTTTCAGCTGTTCTGGATACAAATAAACTATTTTTATAGATGTTTACCTATATATAATATAATACTTATGTATAATCACCACAGCTGAGCTAACGGACCATTAACACCATTATACGATATACGAATCGATTACCAGAAATACCTTTATTTATATCTTACAATCAGACAAGAAACATTTCCAGAAAAGAAGGTGATCAAATAATCCCCACAAAATACAGGGACAGACATCTCGTCTAGCTGAATGCCAACAGAATGCATCTTAGCTACTAGTTTCTAGGCTCATTAGCCATGTTAATGCCTATTTGCGTCTCGTATTACTAAATAGTATTCCGGCTGGCAACAAATAAATCCATGAAAGCCTGAAAAGATTTACAGCTAAGCGACAGATCAGTACATTGACAGACCACATGATTCACCTGGCAGTTAACAACTCCAGACATTCTTTCAACAGATTTTAACCCCCACCTCCCACTTCTTTTCTTTGCACCCAATTGCCCTCCTTTTTATTATCTCTGCTATAAACCTATATAATTATTTATAATTAAATAATATTTGATTAACACTTACCTCGAAATAACTGAAGAGTTCACAAAGAAAAATTAAACAGGTTAAAATAAATATGAATAAATAAATATGTATATAAATGAATAAGAACATAAATAAATAAATAAAATATAAAAATAAATAATTTAACTATGAATACATGTAAATATATGTATGAATATAAATATAAAGTATAAAAATGTGCATATGAATATGAATAAGGAAATGAATAGCAATGTGAATACGAATATAAATTCGAATATAAATGCGAATATAAATACGAATATAAGTTCAAATATAAATATGAATATGAATACGAATACGAATATAAATTCAAATTCAAATATGAATATGAAAATAAATATGATTAAATAAATATGTATATAAATGAATAAGAACATAAATAAATAAATAAAATATAAAAATAAATAATTTAACTATGAATACATGTAAATATATGTATGAATATAAATATAAAGTATAAAAATGTGCATATGAATATGAATAAGGAAATGAATAGCAATGTGAATACGAATATAAATTCGAATATAAATGCGAATATAAATACGAATATAAGTTCAAATATGAATATGAATATGAATATGAATACGAATACGAATATAAATTCAAATTCAAATATGAATATGAATATGAATATGAATATGAATATGAATATGAATATGAATATGAATATGAATATGAATATGAATATGAATATGAATATGAATATGAATATGAATATGTATATGTATATGTATATGTATATGAATATGAATATGTATATGAATATGTGTACAAGTACGAATACAAATATGAACACGCATATGAATATGAATATTACTATTTTACGAACTTTGTGATAAAATTAGAAGAATCCATGAGAGCACGTAGAAAATTTTAGAGGGTATAAGAAGTCTGTTACCAATCGACACTCGTTTATTGCTTGAAATTCACACAGTCAACGATATACCCTTTGCAGTATTTTAATACGTGGTATCTCGCGGTAAATTTACTACATACAAATTTAATTCGCAGTGGCAGAACGCAGAACGCAGTCACCATCCACTAGCAGGTTTCTGACTAATTCCCATCTGAATGCTGCCTGCTGCCTGAATCTTCAACTGGGTGACGAAGGCGACAGTTTGAAAGGGTTTGCGTTGGCGGTGGGGGAAACTGGGCGGGGCACACACGGGAAAGCAGCCAGCAAATAAAATGCAATTTGTACAAGTAATATACAAACGTACATAAAGAATATTAATGGCTAATACAAACATTACACACAAGCTTATAAATATATGTATTATGTTTATGTGTGTGTGGGCTGCTGCTGCCTAACGGTAGACACACACACACACGCAGACGCATACACACACGCAGACGCATACACACACTTGAGTATATTTACTTGACTGACTCCAGTGGCCACTTGAAACCGCATCCGAAATGAATTCAAGTCGTGTTAGCGTTTTTCTGCTTCTTTCTTTCTTTTCGTTTTTTTTTTTTTTTTGGTTGGCTTGATTCTTAGCTTTTAGCTGTTGCTGTTGCTGCTGCCAAGGCGGCCGTTAAGTCTGCGGGGCAGTCAACGACACATACACGCACACACACACACATACTCTTACTTATTCGTACATTAGCAGACATGTGGCGCACACGATATGTACATAGATTTGTATGTTTGAATGAATCAGACTGGAAATAAGTGTACAGGCACATTATCCATGTACATACATATATACATATGTATATATGTATAAATATATATACATACAATATGAAATGTTGGCAACCAGTAGAAAAGCTTAAATATTAAATATCATATTTATACAATTAAAGTTTTTTTCCTTCAATACTCGCGAATATTCCCATATCTGCCTATATATATATATATATATACACATACCAGTAGATACATATGCTATTTGTAACAACTTAATTATCATCTACAATTTAATTGTCCCATTAATTAGCCACTATTCATGCATACAATCATATAAATATATATTGTGTGTCGCCTACACAAAAGTTTTAACCTCCGCCCCAAACTATGCAACAATTTTTCTTTAAACTTCGCCAAAGCCCGTTACAGTGGTGTCCAAAATAGTTGTACACATATGCGTGCTTAGAGTATGTGTCACTTGTTTGGGGCTTAGATTGTTTCCGTTCAGATCAAAATTTATACATACTGTATGTATGTAGATGTACATCTGTGGAAACATACAGATAATTATTTAAGCACGCACACAATTTGCCCTTATTGTTTATATGTAACTCTTTATTAAAAGCTGCTTTTGTGTTTTCCAGCCACTCATATTATAATTTTAGCTATGTACAAATATTTATGCATATATATCCATCACAGTTTGTTTACGTACAGTCAGAATGTTATTATAAATATGACAAGACAAACTTGATCTCTGTATGGTTGTCAGTTGGACCATGGCGGCTTAGAGATTTTATGTTTTGTCATAAAATAGTTTAATTAATTCTGTGAATTTTAATTAAATAATGTGATTTGTTTATGATTATTGGTGCATTGATATCAACAGTTAAAGCTCTACAGACGGGCAGATCCAATATCTTTCTCACTTTTATTTGTAATTCTTAAACGAGTTGGTTTCATAGCTTAGATTCCTGCCCAGAAGTTTTATTAAGCATCAGAAGTTTCATTCATCGTTTTAATATTTAAAATTGAAATAGATTATTAAATATTAAGGATAGTTTAGGAAGGATAAACTTGAGTTGCACATTTAGATTCAGTTAAAAATAATATATGCAGGAAATCATATTATAATCCAAACAGGCAAAGCATAAAAACTATTTTTTTTAATATCTTTTTGGATAATTAAAGATGACGCTAATAAAAAAATATTTCACATAAAACGAGAATTAATTTTGTTTATGTGTTATGACCCATAAACTTAAAAATGTATAAGCTATGCAAAAAACTTTTTTATTCGTTGACTTTGCGATGTGATATAGTTTGCTATGCTTTTTGGCATGTTTATACTGTATAGTCTCTATCTCTAACTTTCCCTCACGACCTCGAGAAATTGCTTGCAGAAAACACCGGAATCGTGCTAAAACTCCAACTGTTACGGATGTTCCCATAGCTGAGTTACAACCCTCTAAAATGAATCAATGGTTAATACGTACGAGTTAATAACCACTTATTATAATATAGACTTCGTATAGGAATTAAAGTCATGAATGGAAATTTTGTGGTTTGCGACCTGTTTCAACACATTTTAGCTTCGATTAACAGTTGCCGAAATTTCAGCAATATATTTTTACTGATTATAAATCGAATTTGAATAGTTGCTAACTAATATAGTTAAAAGAGTTAAGCTACAATATAAGGAGCACTCGAACGTTGGCCCCAGCTTTGATATCTGTTCAAATAATTTTTTTTATTTACCAACATACATATGTACATACATATGTATTGCTATGTAATGATTATAAAGATAACCATGCAGTCCATTCAGTCCAATAGATTGCCACCAAATCCAGATGTTTTTCACGTGCTATACATAAACGTACTCACGTAGGAGTATGAGTATGTGGCTCCAATCAGCGCCATATAAGGAAACCAATCTAATCGAAAATTGCAGCTGATCGATACATATACATATATAAATCTATATATATTAAGGTTATTTAATAAATAGCTAACATACTATGGCACCAACAGAGGTTATTTGGTCTTGGTTTTACTTAGAAATGTCGATCATTATTTGTCAATCAATATAATAAAAGTCTTTTTATTAAGCTCAGAGATATGTGGGTATGTGTGTGTGTGTGTGTGTGTATGGGTGTGTCTACCAATGCTTATCAGTTACAGGAAGCTGTTACGCTGCAATACGATAAAAGCAGCGATAACATTTTGTCTATGATTCGCTTGTATTACGTTTTAATAAAATTTATTTAAAACAATTTCCTGTTATCCACTTAACAGCTGCCTAACATTATAGAAATAGAGAACAGTGTGAAGGCATTAGCCATAACATAGATATGCCAAGCAAATGTTAAACATATCTACAGCAGCTGGCAGCTAATTGGAGGCAGAATCAATACACTTTTAGTCGTGAGTGATTCTAATTGGAATATAAATATCCAATAGGAACATGAGTTAAGTGGTTTCCCTTTCTTCATTTAAACGTTATTTTTAGGTATTAAAAGTGTCGCAATTTTATTTATTTTTGCATCAAATTGAAGTTTATCTTGAACACTTTTCATAAAAGTTGCAACTATTCAATGAGCAACCCTCGTTTTGTTGTTGGTGTAAATTGTTTTTGTAGTACTTTATTTATTGTTATTTTTGTTGTGTGGTTTTTCTTTCTATAAAAGTAATTAACAGTACTCGTAGCCCAATCAATACCAATCGAAGTTAAAAAAAAAAAGAAAAACAAAAAAAAAATACTCATACAGTCTTAAGCGATTACTCAAGTAAATTATCAAGCTATGTATAACATATAGATACACACATACTTCTACATAATAGATAATACATATAAGAGCATAGAACACTTACAATCTTGATAGATAAATTCATTAACCAGTTGTGGTCATTACATTGATCAAGCCCGGAAATATCTCCGCCTGAATGGGTCCATAGTCAACAAGCTCCCCATCGACGGTTAGAATACCGTTATTGCCAACTGGCTCAATGCGAAACGCAGTCACTGGCACCACCACAATGTAGGGATCCTTCTCCGTGGGCAAGTGTGTGCCACTGTTCATGCTGAGCAGAAAGTTGAGCAACTGTGAGCGACCAACGCCGGCTCGTATGATCACCAGATAAATGAGACCATCATTCAGTCGCGAGTCCGGTGCAAAGAAACAATCCGAGGCCAGATGCGTTGTACATGCGGCATGCACCATCACAAATTCACCTTCCTCACAGATCCAGCCCTCGTCGCTGGGCAGCGGCAGCTGGATACCAGGCATTGTGCCTGTGGGTACAAGTTCCTTGAACTCCGCATTGGCTGCCTCGATCCTCTGTGCGACACTTATGCGACTGCGATTGGAGCGTGAGCTCTGACCTCCTATGGAATAGTAGGCGGTACGTCGTGAGACTGCCGAATGCCAGCTATCCGCATTCTGGCGATAGACACTCCGATCCATAGACACAGCATCAGCAAACTGATCGCGTTCGCCTTGATCTGTGCGCAGCAGTTCATCCGGTAAATCCTCAAAGTCATCATCGCCGTTGGGTAGATCCTTAAACTCGTTAGCTTCTTGAGCGTTGATGGGCAACGAGTGACGGGATGTGGCAGCTCTTTGGCTTTGTCTGACATCAACTTTAGTGTCGGTCTGTGTAGGAGCTGCTTCTGTTGCTGTTGCAGGAGCTGGTGTTGTTTCTCTTATCTGTGAGCTGGCTGGCAGATAAATAAGTTTACCCTTGTAGCTGCGCAGCGTTATGAGCCGCTTAATGGCCCACAATGTGAATCTTTGGGCGCCAATCGATCGCAGCCTTTCGCTCTCAATGTCAATGTCAGCGATAAGGCCCCAGCCGACAGATAGGAACGAGTACATCACAAAGTGTTTACTGCGATGGTTCAACTCGACGCGCATCACATCCATCGGTGTGGAGCGTCCGGCCATGCAGATGAGTGTTGCATGCAGTATGGGTTTCGGATCGTATGGTTCATTGCAGTGGTGGGCAACGCTTTTGGCCAGACCATTGCCAGATCCGCAGGGTATAATGCCCAGCGATAGTTCGCGGCATGCACGCCTCCAGTCCATGCGCTCCATCAGCCCGTTGAGCACCTCATAGAATAGACCATCACCGGAGGCAACCACAATGCCTGAATATCGTTCCAGCAGATCCTTGCGCGTGCGCACAAGCTCCTGCGCATACTGTGCATGTGTTGTTACCTGAAGATCGTATTGGGTGTCCGCTTCGCGCAGTAGTGGAGCCACCTGTTTCTGGAATAGTTCACGTCCCTTGCCCGATCCAGACTTGGGATTAAGCAGTATAAGCAACTTCTTGCTAGCACTTCCTGCTGCCGCTTCCAAGCGCTGCTTGTACTCACGTATCCGGCGATGCCACAGCCGAGCGGTGCTCAGATTATCGGAATATTTATCATTTGAGCGGAAGCGCAGGATGCGCAATGTTTGGACTCGTCTCAGGGTTTCTCTTTCTTTAGATATGCATAGATATACAGGTAGGCACTGTTATCCAATTGGGTTTGGGTCTTCTCGCCTTTTGCTGCCTGTTGCTCCTCCGACGGCTCCTCGTGGGTCTCATAGTTGGGATTCTTGCAGGAGTTGAGGCCGCCGCGTGCGCGTTTCTTCAGCCTTTGACCACAACTGGAGCCAATGATATCGTCAATGCGTATCAATTGTTCATTAATGTTATCATTCTGGGTGGTTTCCCGCCGCAAATAGACACCATCCCGGCAGAGTTTCACCTGGATTTTGATATTCTGTTTGCGTCGTCGGTTCTCCACATAAAATATTTCGCTCAGCTCCGCCTGCGTTTCCAGTTGCAGCTCCGCTGACTCCGTTTCTGAGTCCGACTGTTGTTGTTGTGGCTGTTGTTGTTGTTGTGCCTGTTGCTGTGGCTGTTGTTGTTCCGGCTGCTGAAGTGTTGCGGCTGCATTGGCTGTCATGGCGTTGCTTTGTCTCCGATGGCTCTCACCTCTTTCAACTCGTTTTGATTGTGTTTTTAACCTGTTGGATGACACATGCAAAGCATTTACAACAACGGTTATTAATTAAGTAAACACATTCAAACACACACGTATACACACACACACACACACACACACACACACAGACAATCAAGATTGGCTTTGTTTTTTTTTTGTGTGTTTTACATTCATTTAATTATTTTACCTTTTATTTTTCGTGTGTTTCTCGTTAGCCGCTGCTCTGGTCGCTCCTGTGCGCTCGTCTCCACGTACCTCCACGTACTGAATGAACTAACCTTTTTGCGCTTTGGTTTCACTTGCCTCAAACACATACTGACACACACACAGTAATACACAAACATTCGTATACCCATACACAAACACACACGCACAGCCAAACGTTGTTGTGTTTCGAAATCTAATCAACACGTATCGTATTTTGTATCGATGTTGTGTGTACTATGATCGTCTCATAACTGTATTGTATATATATATGAACTATATATAGAGCTAATAATGTTACTCTTCCTCTCTCTCTTCCCCTCTCTGTTTCTCTTTTCAATCTCTTTTCATGTAAATTTCCTTTATTGCGCTCAACTCTACCTTTGTCGATGACATTGAACCGCATTTGCAAAAACTTATTTCGACTTTGAATTTTATTATATTTTTTGCACATGCATTTACATATGCGAGGCACTGTACCCCCTAACGCTTTATAAATCAGTCAGTAGACTGAGCAAACATCATCATCATCATCAACATCAACTTTATTATAGTTACTATAATTGTTGTTTGTTAAGTCTTATTTATGTGCAATTTTTGTGTGCGAATTTTATTTACACTTCGTTTCACTCACGGAAGCATTTTTTGTCTCTCTTTTTTTCGGGTCGGCTGGATCTTGATTGATCTAAACATGACAAGTTTCGTGTTTGGTTCTTCTCACTATAATATATATGTATATTGAAATTGATGTAACCCATGCAACCGTTTACCCTCTCCCACACACACAGCACATACAGACTTGACGCATTGTTATGGGAAGCAACAAGTGTTTGATTCCCCTTAAACGATATTACGTATACAAGCACGTAACGTTTGGTTAGCGACCCGTTAGCTCAGACGCTACATCGATCAGTTTTACACTATTATACATACATATATATTTATTTTTTCTTTATTTTCACCTATTTATCTTTAGATAAGTCTAAATTTTAGTTCTTTAACTACGTGTCAATTGATCGATATACAATATTTTTTTTATTTTCTTTTTGTTTTATTTATTTGCTGATAAGAAACCAAATGTTGTTGTTATTTATGAATCGGTTGCTCAATATAACTATATATATATACTATATATTATATTATATATATATGTATAGAAGATGATAAAAAGTCTCAGTTTCCTAGTGCGATTTTATGATACAAAGTCCTTAGCTGATAACTCAGTTATCGGCAGTATTACGAACATATCTAATGTTAGTTATTCAAAGCATTCCACTGCGGCGTGATTAGCGCCACATTCAAAGCATTTCGACATAGTTTATACAGACAATGTCTGGTATTCATATTCATGAGTGTGAATAAACTCTGCATTCGAATATAATAGAGAACAGAAAACATTCTTAGACTTGCAGTCGGGTCGATTTAGACATAGCTTTATATTGAAGTCTTTATATAGATCATATTATGACATTATATAGATCATATTATGACATTATATAGATCATATTATTTCTTTACATATATCATATGTCAACTAATACGATATTCAGTTTTATGCGCATTGACGAAGCCATTTCTAAATTGTTGCCCAAGAATAGTATTTATTATTAGTACATTATTGTGTTCTATTTGTTACAGTTATGATGTTCTTTATATACCTCGATATTTTTATATAATTTAATAGAGTTTAGGCTGTTAGCATTTAGGTTAATGACTCTAGCTCATCTAGTCATTTACATATTGAATATATATATATAATATATATGGCAATTTATTGAATTCCCAAATAGCGTGACGATGTTTTAAATTTGAAAACGTGCTATTACTCGCCATTACATTACGATATACATATATATATATATAATCCGAATATATATATATAATTATAATATGCATATAAGCTTATAATTTATGTGGGAGAAATGGGAAAAACCGAACAATGAGAACGTGTTTCTTACATGGACTATTGACTATATTTATGACTATAACTACAAATTTGTGTATACAACAAACACAACAAACAATGAAAGGTCAAAATTTGTGAGGATATTCTATTATTGTATACCCTTAACCCATTAAAACCCCGCAAAAAATTGGTGATTACTCTTATATATTAGATTAATTATATATATTTTTAACTTTTCGGATAATCCTCCACATATTCTAATGAAGATCAGAAGAAATTTAAGAGAATATTTATCATAATACAATCAGAGTAGTAATACAATTCAGGTAGAGTATTTGTTAGGATATATCATAGTCGGAAACACTCGCCTTGCGCATTTTAACTAGTTTTTATTCGAAACACGCGTTACTTATTTAAGGCTACAAATACAACTGAAAAGTATTTATTGTGCCCTTAAATCTTATATTATATTATATTGAAAGATCTAATATTTTATTTATTTGTTTTAAATACTTATAAAAATAATACTAAAGAAATATGAAATGAAAAAAATATAAAAATAAATATTTAATGTAATATATTTCTATATAATATAAACAATGAACAATGAATAATAATTAAATAGAAAATATAAATTTGATATAAAGTATAAAAATAAATATTAAAATTAATATAATAATAAATGTAAACATAAATGTAAAAATACAAATAAATAAAAATGCAAAAATAAATAAATTGAATATAAAATAAAAACAAGAAAGTAATATGAAATAAGTATTAAATGAATATTAAATTAATATTAAATAAAATTAATAAATAAAAATAGATGTATATATTGTGAGATATGCAAGAAGTATGAGGAGGCCTGGCACTTATTTGTTTCACAGACAGATTTTTGTCTAATTACAGTTATCAACTAAAATTAACTAACTCCCTTCAACATAACTTTAATTGCAACATAAATCTGTGTGTGTTTTCAGTTAAGTTACACACAAAGATATAGAACATTTGTAACTGAATAATGTTAATTGTGCTTCGACAAGCAAACTTCATTTACTGCTCTTATCAATGCTCTGTCGCATATGTGAAGTAGTTACTCACTTACTTACTTAGTAACTTACTTTACTTCACTTTACTGAACCTTTGCGCGGTTGCAGATTACTTGCCCTTATCTGGGCATATAAATTCGACAATACGGTCAGGGATACTCCGGCAGGTACATACGCAATCTGACCGCCTACTCGTATGAATGTAGACCATTCAGATATATAAACAGAGTCGATACGCACCCAGACACATGCAGATAAGTGTGTATATATACACTATACACATATGTATGGCTATACTATGTATATATGTAGACAGTTGTTGATAACTAGTGGCAGCAGTGTTAAGAGACGTAAAAGCCCAGACTGGTTTTTATTTTTTTTATATTTTCTTTTATTTTGTTTTGTTTTGTTTTGATCCATTTCTTTTTGGGTCGCTCGACTTATGAACAATACAAGTTAAACTTTAGGCTAATATCCAGCAGTTGTTTGCATTAACTTGTGTCTCTCTGTGTTTGTGTGTATGTTGGCTCAGTTATCAGACCCACACACACAAACACACACACACTCCGGCTGTATACAGATAGAGAACTCTTGAATTCAATTCTTAATGACAACGACAACATCTTTTCAGTCTTGTGTTTCGATAAGTGCGATTAAGTTGTCAATATTTTCTTTTTCCCATATTCGTTTTTACTCTCCTATATATATATATATATATATATATATATATAGATACTATGTATATATATAAAAGATTTCATATAGAACTAGAAATAGAATAAATTTGAGCTGACCAAATGTTATCAATCAAATGCTCATTGCCAATGCGTATTGTTTCGTATTGAATTACAGAGCGGAAGGAGCTGCGACAAGGAGCTAGGCTGAGCCTAGCAATGCATCCACGGAGCTATCGTTGATATCACCCCCAAGGGACTACGGCAAACACACAAGAACAGCAAAATAAATAAAGAAATAGAACGGCAACAACAAACTGTGCAGTGTACAATTTGTAACTTAAATAAGTTTGTTAGCAACGAGTCCTGCAGCTGCAACGAAGGATAACGAGAAGGAACGAAGTGCAACGATATTTGGACAAGGAGTCAAGGAGTCAAGGAACGAAGTCAAAAAGGCGAGAAGGCAATTCAATCAAAACACAAGTCGAGTTGTCCTGTCAGCATCTGTATTCAGAGATGACACTGACAACAACTGCGACGCCACCGGAGAGCAACAAAAAAATGGAAGTGAAGGTCTCAACAGCTGAAGAGAATCTACCCACTTCTGAAATGGATCTACTGGCCAAGCTGGAGGCGGCCAACAAGCTAATCGAGAGCGATGCCAAGAGCCTCAACTCTCTACACTCAACGCACAGTCGCAAGAACTCGGACACGAGCCAAATCAGCCTAACATCAAGTAATATTATATATATACTATACCTGACCCTATATATATATTGACTGATCTCTTGTTTCTATTTAAGGTGGCAATTCTGTTGCCGAGGAGGATATATGGACGACATGGGCTTCCATATTAAACGACTGGGAGGGTGCTCTCAAACGGAAAAATCCGTGCGTGCGGGAGCTGGTGCGACGCGGCATACCGCATCATTTTCGTGCGATTGTGTGGCAGCAATTAAGCGGCGCCGCCGATATGGATAAGAAGCAATATGCCGAGTACATTAAGGCGACATCCGCCTGCGAGAAGGTTATCAGGCGAGACATAGCGCGCACGTATCCGGAAGTGGATTTCTTTAAGGAGAAGGACGGTCCCGGCCAGGAGGCACTTTTCAATGTGATTAAAGCGTATTCATTGCACGATCGCGAGGTGGGCTACTGCCAGGGCTCTGGCTTCATTGTTGGGCTACTGCTCATGCAGATGCCGGAGGAGGAGGCATTCGCAGTGCTCGTGCAGATTATGCAACAGCATCGCATGCGACATATGTTCAAGCCATCGATGTCTGAGTTGGGCTTGTGCATGTATCAGCTGGAGAATCTGGTGCAAGAGCAAATACCCGATATGCATCTACACTTCCAACAGCAGGGCTTCCAGACGACCATGTACGCTTCCAGCTGGTTCCTCACGCTCTACACGACCACGTTGAATGTTAA
Organism: Hirtodrosophila trivittata; assembly: GCA_035045065.1. Classification (NCBI taxonomy): domain Eukaryota; kingdom Metazoa; phylum Arthropoda; class Insecta; order Diptera; family Drosophilidae; genus Hirtodrosophila; species Hirtodrosophila trivittata. Next base: position 30,948 of record JAWNNK010001028.1, on the reverse strand, counting down.
CCTAAGCTGCCGCATCATGGACGTCTTTCTCAGCGAGGGCATGGAATTCATATTCAAGGTGGCACTGGCGCTGCTGCTGACCGGCAAAGAGTCTCTCTTGTGCCTCGATATGGAGGCCATGCTTAAGTTCTTCCAAAAGGAGCTGCCGGGTCGTGTCGAAGCCGATCCCGAAGGTTTCTTTAATCTGGCCTACTCGCTTAAGCTCAACACAAAGCGCATGAAGAAAATGGAGAAAGAGTATCAAGACTTGAAGAAGAAAGAACAGGAGGAGATGGTCGAGCTGCGACGACTCCGTCGCGAGAACTGTCTACTGAAGCAGCGCAATGAGCTGCTCGAGGCCGAGAGTGCCGAACTGGCTGATCGTCTGGTGCGTGGTCAGGTCTCTCGTGCCGAGGAGGAGGAGACAAGGTAACGCAGCACTTTCTCCGCCACTTATCGATATTTATATCGAATGATTTAATTGCAGCTTTGCCATTCAAACGGAACTGATGCAATTGCGACGCTCCTATCTGGAGGTCTCACACCAATTGGAGAATGCCAACGAAGAGGTGCGCGGTCTCAGTCTGCGACTACAGGAGAATGTAAGTAGTTGCTAGTCCTTCGACGATATATACGATCCTTCGGCTAATGTCGGTTGTAACTTGTAACTAAAAACTGAAGAAACTGCTTTAAGCCGTGCTAATTCAACCGAAAGCCGTTGTTAATCATTTCTGTATTTCTTTCTATTCTGTTTATTTCTTATGGTTATGGTGCTTAAAAACAAAATATATATCAAAAAACCGATAAACAAACCCAAAAAAAAAAAAAAACGTTCGCTTTCCTCAATGTCCACAAACCAAACACACACAAAAAAATACACACAAAAACTACATACGCATAGCAGAACGTTTCAATCGATAGCGTAAGTATTCTGTCTTGAGGCAAATGTATATACTACTATGTACCTTATATACCTCTATACTTACATATATACTTATATAAACTTATATAGTATTTAGGCCTTCTAAATCTCTTATTTACTTGCTTTGAAGTTCTCTTTGCATTTGCGTTAACTGCATGACCTTCTAACTAACCTTTTGTCTGTAAACAAATAACTTTCCTTTAACCTATTTTGTTATTATTAATATTGTTTTTGTTATTTTTCTTGTTAATTAACCCCTTTGTTATGTGCTCTAAATCTTAACCCTTACTTTCTCATACTACTTTCTATTATAACAAACATTTATATTAGATTAACCTCATATAAACGTTCACATCGTAAGAGTTATCGATTGTTTTTAAAGCTTGAATTGTAAAATGTATCGATATACGTACGTCTGCATGCAAATTCCTAAAAAACAACTCTAGTTGTGCCCATTTTCTTATGTCTTTCCTGTATTTATTTAGAATAACTCGCGACAGTCGTCGATCGACGAGCTGTGCATGAAAGAGGAGGCATTGAAGCAGCGGGATGAGATGGTCTCCTGCTTGCTGGAGGAGCTGGTTAAGGTGCGTCAGGGTTCGGCTGAGAATGAAGATCAGATACGGAATTTAAAGGCCAAGGTGGAGGAACTAGAGGAGGATAAAAAGACACTACGTGAAACAACGCCTGACAATTCGGTAGCACATCTGCAGGATGAGCTCATTGCCAGCAAATTGCGCGAAGCGGAAGCCTCATTATCTCTCAAAGATCTCAAGCAGCGCGTACAGGAGCTGAGCTCACAGTGGCAGCGACAGCTGGCTGAGCATCAGCGCAATGAGCAGGCTGCCGCCTCCGTGGATTCCACGCCCAAGAAACTGCTTACGAATTTCTTTGATAACTCCAAGTCAACGGAGCACACACAGAAGCTCGAGGAGGAGCTCATGACGACGCGTATACGCGAAATGGAAACGCTCACTGAGCTAAAGGAGCTGCGACTCAAAGTTATGGAGCTGGAGACACAGGTGCAAGTCTCTACGAATCAGCTGCGTCGCCAGGACGAGGAGCACAAAAAACTTAAGGAGGAGCTCGAAATGGCCGTTACACGCGAAAAGGAGCTGGCCAACAAGGCGCGTGAACAGCAGCACAGGTAAGTCTTCCATTGTTATCTAAAGATTCACCTAATATACAACATTCTTTGGTTATTTTAGATACTCGGACCTGGAATCTCGCATGAAGGATGAACTCATGAATGTCAAAATTAAATTCACCGAACAGAGCCAAACTGTTGCCGAACTGAAGCAGGAGATCTCGCGACTTGAGACAAAGGTAGATCTCAGACACCTTTACTTATCCTGATCCTATCTCAACTTCTTTGTTTTGTCCTTTTTAGAACTCGGAAATGCTCGCCGAGGGCGAACTGCGCGCCAATCTCGATGATTCGGATAAAGTTCGTGACCTGCAGGACAGGTTGGCTGACATGAAGGCGGAGGTTGGTATTTTGCCCCCCTGCCCCAATCAAAAAACTTACTTGGATCCTGTTAGATGTTTATTTTCGGTTTCGGGCTTTCAAGACTATGCGCACCCACCCATCCATAATGCCAAATCAATGCGCCAAGCATAACTCACACCTCCACGCAGACACACCCGAACACACATACAAACTAACTGTGTACATTTTAATGCCTATAACACACAACAAACTCACACACACACACACACACACTCACATACTTGACTGTAACCGCAACTTCTCCTTGCAATCCAAATGACAGTCAAAGGGTGCAGCTGGTCAAACCAAAAACTGTTCCAGTTCATGCTAACTGCTTAAGCGCCCATACGCTTCGATGTGGCAATCAAAATTAGTTTTTCTTTACTTTAGCAACGTTTTTGGTTATTGTTTTTCCGCCATTTGTGTTTTCGTATTTGTTATATATATTTTTTTGGTATACTTTTTATGATTTTTGGTATTTTTGGAAATGTTTAAGATAATAATCTTGTTGTTTCTCATTGAATCTCTTTCTTCAACTTCACAAATACACACAAAACGCATGGCGTTTATAGTATCCCACGCCAATAACCAGCCCCGACACAGAACCGTGGAAATGGATAAGCTAAGCTAATCGAAAACAAAATGAAAGCAAACAATGAATCAAAACCATCAAAGCCAACATATATCATCATCATTCCAACCAAAAAAAAAAAAATACTGAAAGAAACAACAAAAAAAAGAAATAATCATCTACGTTCAATCCCAGTTACAAATATTTAATTCAACACAATTAACAACAAACGACCAAAGCAAATATCAGGTGTCTATAACTATGCCCCTCATTCTATCACTGTTTATATATAGTTATATATATATATATATATATATACCTACTTAGTATAGTTGAACTACTCGTATCATACGTGTCTAGTATCCTTTTGTATTGACTCTATTTTCGATTGTTTTTGATCTTGCGTTCATACATATGTGTGTACTAAGTACCTACTAGGCATTGTATTTATATATATATACAGTATTTACAATCCATTGTATCCATTGTACCTCTGCCCGCCCCCCTTTTTGAGCATGAGCATGCATTCCTTCTCCTTTTCCTTATCGTAACGTATCTGCATTTAGATTCCTTTGATATTCTTCGATTTTATGACGTATTATGAATTGCATGCTATAGAAAGTTGAATGAACGTTATTTATTTCGAATTGCATGGTATCAAAATTAAGCTGTATTCTGTTTTTATTTCTACCCATTAAACATATCGGTACTATCGATATTTATCGATACACTCGATATCACACAGAATGATCGCCTCTTCCCCAGTAAACCCTTAAAATCGTCTTGGCAAAACATACACACAAACACATATATAAAAAAGCTATTTATTAAATGTTTTTCATGTAAATTGAGACTATAACTATTCGATTTTATTATTTATATCTGTACAAAATTTCATTATATATAATACAGATGTATTATAAGTTGTGTTTTTCTCTTTATTTATATCGATCTGTGAATTTAAATTGACTCTCTGTTGCACCTGTTCAAAGAAAAATATCTTAAAGTTAACCAAAGCATATTGTCAACTGCCAATCTAGTCAGGTTTCACTGTATTTCAATTCTTATCGCCTTATCGTAGAGACCCAAAGCTTTTTATGGATCGTTCAGAAAATCTTTTCGTTTAGCCAAGACGCAAACCTGCGCGCAAAAGTTGAGATTAGAAATCAATAAATACAAGTTTCAACTCAAATCTTACACAATAAAAAGTTATTTACATATTTTAAATGTTTAGAAATTTGTAAAATTATACAACGAATTTAAATTATTTTGAGCAACAATTCTTCTACTTAACGTAAAATTATTTTATTATATAAACGAGACCAAGAAAGGAATATCGTAAAAAAATAAAATTTGTGATAAAGTACCATTTGTTCAGTTATGGAAATTATAAGTTGTGATAACTTTTGATATAAAAGATTATTTCCTAATTAGCTGAAATGTGTATAAATCCTGCTCAGTTTTCAGTTTAATATCAAATTCGCGAATTTCTATTGCTCTTTTAATTTATTTTATTTGTTAAAATGATGCACAAAAATCGCTCACACTTTACATCTACCTGTAAAAAGTGAACATAACTCATGCTTGCCTACTGTATCTGTCTTTATCTGTATCTATATCTGTATCTTTCTGTTTCTGTATCCGTGTCTGTATCTCTATCTAAATTGGTGTTAGAAACTCCTATTCTTTTGGAACTTGTCTGAAATATTGTATGTACATATACACACACACACGCACGTTCACACACACACAATGTATTGCACCCAAAATTAACAAAGAATAAATTAACTGTTAACACAGCTGCAAAAGTAACAGCAAACAAAGCAATAAACAAAAAACATAAATTAATTAACCGGTCGAACATTTCCGCTGCAGCTGACGGCGCTTAAAAGTCGTGGCAAATTTCCGGCGACAAAGCTGCGCAGCGCCTCCATACAATCCATCGAATCGACAGAGATCGATTTCAGCGACCTCAACATGGCGCGTCGCGGGAGCACGGAGCTGTCCACATAACATAATTCACAGCAGGCACAGGAAGCGGCACACAGTACGGATATAATCATTGCATGCAATTATATATATATATATATATATATATATACACTTATATATATACATATATATCGATATATTCATTAATATTCATATATATAAGTTATGAATTATGTGCCCGGTCACAATTCGGCTGTGGTGCATCGAAGGCCAACAAAACCTAATTAGTTGAAATTCAATTATCTATTTATAAAATCATGAATTATGTTTTAAACAATCTTATGCTTTCCCCCGTTTATATATGTATTTATCTATCCATCCATACATAAATATATATGTATATATATATACATACACATATATGTTATATGTATACATTCATATATATGTCTTTCCATATATTGCTGTTATGTTTTAAAATACCATTATTATTTATTTATTGAGATGAATGTATAGTCTTCTGTCACATTTACCAAGTACATGCATAATTATACCAAGCAGCTGCTAAACGATACATATTGAATGTATTTTACTTACAAGTATTTGTATCTAACCGATATTTAAAAATGCAAATTACGGATTTTATGTACCCATTTTTAATGTAAGTTTTAAATTGTGAAGCTAAATTCTATGATAAAAAAAAAAAAAACAAAAAACGAAAACAAAAACAAATTAAGAAACAACTTTTAAATATATATGGTATATATGCATATATATTTTGTTTTTAAGATCAGTATATACTATACTTAAAAGTCTCTCAAGCTATCGAAACAGTTAGCTGGTTTTTATTTTTCGTTTTATTTGTATCGTTTACCTCTTGAAGCTATGTATTACTACCACTAGAATACTATTGATATTTCTGATAGTTTGTAAACACATTTTCAACATATGCCCAAAACGAATTTGTAACTCCTCCTTCTACTCCTTCACGTGTAGTAGACGTAAGTTTAATTGATACAGAACCATAACGATGTGCGAAAATCAAACGAATGTTTGTTTCTTTTTTGTATCTCTTTTGTTTTAAAAAATGTTCTCAAACAATTTAAAAAAAAAAAAAAAAAAAAATTATGTAACAAGCGTTGCCAAATGAAATGACAAAAAACAAAACTTTGTAACTATTTCAAATAGTACACGAACCAGAACCTCGAGATGAGCAATGATTTGCGAAACTCCCTTAACATACGATATTCAAATACGATATTCGGTTAATTCCCAAGCAAACAATATGATAACGATGTATTAGTTACACACATACATTTATATATATATATATATACAAATAATTGATATTTATATTGATATCCGTATAAAGCGCATCAATTACTTACTGAAAGTTGCCTGTTAACTGGACTCTCCAACCTATCAACAATTTTGGCAGCTCGAAAAATCAAAACAAAAAATATATATACAAGTTAACAATACACATACACACACACACACACACACACACACACACACACACACACACACACACATACATGCATACTATACAAGTATAGTATGTAGTTAAGGTTGAGCTGTTTTCCAAGTGCAATAATTATATCTATATTGAACGTGTTTGTTTTTTTTTTCTCAACAATTTTTGTTAGTTTCTAAGCATTTGTTTTTAGTTCTTTTAACGTTCTTATTTTGTTACCGTCTTTTTGAACACAAAAGTCATTTGTTTGTAACTTACCAAATGTATTTTTATGCAATGCGCTTCCATAAATTAAACGATATCCTTTGATTTGCACTTTATTCCTCATGACAAGACCAGATACATTTGCATACATAAGCGTAGTCTTAAGATCGAAAGTGTCAAAAATATAATAACAAACACACACACACACACACATACATACATACATATGCACATATACATGCAAACATTTACATTTATTAAGTTGCTGCAATAATTCTGTTTATTCTTATTAAAAAAAGATTCGTATAAAAAATTCTCTATAAAGAGTTTCCAAATTGTACTTACATATAGAAATTGAAAAAGATATATAACATTTGTCTGAACTAAAGATTGGTCTTTGATTGATCTGGATCTGCCGCTGTTGTCTAGAGAATGCTTACTTCTTCGAGTGCTGTACAATAAGTCAGTATTAATATTTTCCACGTTGTTTCAAAAAACAATTAAGCAATATTTGAAATGCGCATTTTAAGATTTTTCTTGCCTCGTTCGAGGCGCACATTCCCAGTTCCACAAATAAAACGATATTCAGTTCTTGCTGATCTCTCTCTAACAATGGCAATGGGCTTTGGTTCGACAACTTTCAGTATAATCCGCACTGAAGCTGTTTAGTAAATGATTTACTAAGTATGTACATATGTGTGTATTATTAATATTATTATTATTATTTTTATTATTATATGTTTAAATCTCGACAGCAAATTAATCGTATTAGTTAAATCTGTATTATGTATCGCGCACAAATTTCATTTGCAACCATATATTATAGTTGAAACTTTCTAGGTTCGATTTGCTCTCTTTGTTTTTCCGCTCAAAATGGAATTTTACAGGAAGTAAAACACACTCACACACACGCACACAGCCACACACACCAGGCAACAATACATAAGTAATGGTCAGACATATCTTAATATTACCATAAATATATATGTACCAAACGTCTGTATGCACTTCCATATGTCATCTAGTCATACAGACTTGTCTTTCAACATATACTAAGCCGATCTGAGCTGAGCTGATCTGATCTGATCTGATCTGAACTGAACTGACCTGAACCGACTTCTCATTGAGTTAATTGAACTTGTTGTATGTGTTGCGGTTTAATTAATTACTTTCAAGAATTATTTGAGAATCAAACACAATCGATCAGGTGGTTCAGAGCGGGGTTCAGTTTGCTTAAAATACAGATATACATACATATATATATATATATATATATATAATATACATATAAACAAATAAATCAGCTTCCATTTATATAAACGAAAAGCAATGTTAAAACTAAATTGATTTATAACTGACTTTAATTTTCCTGTTTTTATGGTAATTTTATTTGTTTGTTTCGTTGATTGTTACTTGAAACACACGTTCACACACACGCACACACACATATACACCTACACATCTACACTCTTAAAATAAAGCCTATGTAAGAAACGAAATTTTGAATTAACAATTAATGTTTGTTTTCATATGCAAATGAGGTCGAAACTTACATTTGTATAGCAAATACTATTGAAATATTGTGTTGTAATTGTTCCAAAATTTATTAAAAACAAATAAAACCGAATAAAGTTAAAGACATGTAGTAGTACTCGTATACAAATCAAATCAAAAATAGAAATCTATATATGTATATACATATATATATATATATTTATTTATATATATATGTGCATATAGATACCACTCTGGGGTATATAACTTACTAATCAAAATAATTTGTGAATCGTTGTTAAAACAACAGAAGCGCAAACACTTCACACAATTTACAAGGCTTGAGGCCAGCAAATATAATTACAATTATTAAATTCAGAACATACAGAAGATTCGTATACATTTTAGTATCAATCACAAGGATATATATATATATATATATATATAACGAGTAAATAAAATGGTAGAGAAATTAAAAAAACTTATAACTAAATGTGTTTTTATTTGATGTGTGTGGTTTTATATTTATTATAAAAAAAACTTACGAGCTTCAAAATCATATTTTAACAATTTTATGAGATGTTGTAAAAGTTTGAAAACGAAATCAAAGTGAAGAAAGACATGAAGACCCACGGAAGAATGCCTAAAAAAAAACTGGGACTAAAAAAAATCGGCGCTTGGGACCTGGAAGAAGCGCAAACTTCTGGAGCTTTCAAAAATCTTCAGCTAAATGTTTCGTTGTTATATTATTATTATTGAATACAAATTTTAAATGAAGTATACGTATTTTTTCTAAATTATTACCTAGCAGCTGAGCTTAAGTCGAAAAACTTGTTAAAACAAAAATTTGAAATAAGTTAGAAAATTTTTCCAACTTTTTAACAAATTTATAATACAATTTGTGTATGTGCTCTAAGATTTCGAAACCAGTTAAACAAGGTTTGATTGAACAAGTTTAAGGTTGCATTTCATCAAGACGAAGACTTTTTAATATATTCATTGAGCAACATGCAGCTTGTCCGGAAAACAGTGGTTTTGGTAAGACGTGAGAAATCCACTTCATAAGATAAGCTAAGATAAACAAACTCCCAGCCTCAGCCTGTTTTATATATAATTTCAATATACGATAGTTTTATATTTCTTGGGTTTCTTTTTTTGGTGCTTTATTCGGAAGCAAAACAGACACTCTTTAATAATATTCTGATAATTTCATTTGATAACCTTATAATAATACGAGTTGCAGTGTTCATTTTTACTGCTTTTTCATTATATTTGTTTTTGGTAAATCGGACTCTACTTTTATGGTTTAGGATGCATTTTATTGCTGGTTAGTTGCATATATAAAATCGAGTTAAACATCGAAATAACCTTAACACCTATGTTTGATAGACGTCTTCTTAGGAAGTTTTTAACATTATAGTTTACAAATTCTGATTATAAATAGTTCATTTGGTTGAATAACTTTAATCTGAATACGATATTCAGGCATCTACATGCCAAGTTCATTCATACAGACGAATTACACCCAATAAGTTATTGATTCTGATTAAGAATATATATAACTTTTTTCTACCTAATATATATATATTCCCACTGCGAAATAACCTGTTTATGCATTTTAGTGGCTTAGAAATGTCTTCTTTTATATCTTTTTCTTTTTTTGTATTATCATTTTTAATATTAATCGAAATGAAAGAGCGTAGTTTATTTTTTTAGTGCATTTATTCAACTAAGGAGTATATGTATGTATTTATTATTTATCTTTTATAACTCGATTTAAGCTAAATAATATCATTAATAGTTATGATACCCAAGGAAAGGGCATTAGCTTGTTGTGTACTTGCTGTTTTCAGTTTTCGTACTCTTGCTTCGATTAAATAGTGTTCGTCTTTTGGTGGGGCTCTTGTGGTGGATGTGGTTTGGTGTGGTGTGTGGTTGGTGGCTATACTTGGTAATATTCTGGGCCCGTAGGCTAGTGGGGGAGCAATCGTTTGACGTACAGCTTTAGACCTACTTCAACCTGTTTTAATTCATATCTATAACCTAACAACAATGATCAACAAACAAAAAAAAAACGTTAACGGCTGCTTAAGTTTAACTCTAATTCAATTTTGAATCTAGACTCGACAAAAAAAATACGTTGGGTATGTTTTGATTGTGTATGGCTAAGCCTATGGTTACTCCGCCTGTGGGTTGTGGGCGGGTCCAGGTCCAGGTCCGGGTCCGGGTCGGGTGAACAACATCATATTGCGATGCGATTGCTGCCAAGGTCTTCTACTCATCCAGGCAGATGGTGCGCAAAATGGCTTCAACCACCGAGTAGGGATCGCAGTTGGAGCTGGGACGGCGATCCTCGAAGTAGCCCTTGCCGTCATCGTTAACGCCACGGGGTATGCGAATGCTGCAGCCACGGTTGGCCACACCGGCACTGAAGTCATTGATTGAGCTCGTCTCGTGCTTGCCGGTGAGACGACGGGCATTGTCCTGTCCCTGCTTGGGATCGTAGGCGCGAATGTGTCGCTCGTGGCACTTGGACAGCTTGGCTACGGCCTTTTCAATATCCCGAATGCCGCCATCGTCGCGCATCGCCTTGGTCGAAACATTGGTGTGAGCGCCAGCGCCGTTCCAGTCTCCTGGCATGGGCTTGGGGTCCAAAGTGGCCACAATCTAAAAATGAAGACCGCATATGGATTACGCCATCTGGAATTAGTTGACCCACTTTATACTCACACCAAACTCCTCGGCGATGCGGTGCAAGAGGAAGCGCGACATCCACAAGTCATCGCCAATCGAAATGCCCAGACAGGGACCAACCTGGTACTCCCATTGAGCAGGCATAACCTCAGCGTTCGTGCCGGAGACCTTGATGCCGGCATAAAGGCACGCACGGTAGTGGGCATCGACAATGTCGCGGGCATACACCTGTTACATATTGGGATTGGAATATAAGATATTCTTAGCGGATTGGCCAGGTCAGGGCTTACCTTATTGGCGCCGACGCCGCAGTAGTAGGGACCCTGAGGACCGGGGAAACCGTTCTTGGGCCAGCCAAGTGGATGGCCATCGAAGTCAAGGAATGTGTATTCCTGCTCAATGCCAAACCAGGGCTCCTCATCCGCACACTTGTTGGTCACCTCCAGGCAAGTCATGCGCTTGTTCGTGGCAGTGGGTGTGCCATCAAACTTGTACGTATCGCACATGACCAGAATGTTGTTGCCACGTCGGAAGGGATCCTTATAGATGGCCACCGGATACAGGTATGTATCGGAGTTGCAGCCCTCCGCCTGATAGGTTGAGGAGCCGTCATAGTTCCAAATTGGCAGCTCTGTATACGGATAGAAAATGCGAAACAATATTAATACGAGTAACTACGTTTCGGATCATCTGTGCTCTGCGGTCATAGAATGGCCTCGTTTGTCAGTTAGCTTTCAATTTACACACGAAACGCGATACCCTTATTAATTGCTGGTAATTAACTTCCATTTTCACTTGCACTTGCGAAAATCATAAACGCGATTTCCTGTCGTTCTAACCTACAAAGTTGCACTCATATATATATATATATATGATATTATAATAATCCACATCATTTAATAGTCATACGCAAATGACTGAAATTAGTTACGACTACTGCGCACTTATGCATTAAATTTCACAACAACAACTGGAAGAAAACCCAACCCCAACCCTATAGATGATCATGTGAATTCTGAACCTGCCAAACAACTGCTGGAAACTTGCGCTGCATTTTAATGTGCTTGCCGCTGTATATACTTCTATATATATATAATAAAATTTCTCTAGTCACTCTGTTCCACTCCTATAGATTCTATATATATTTTTTTCTCTTTTTTTTTTCTTTTTTTGGTGTTTTTAATTAATGGCAATTAATAATTTCTAGCATGAAAAGCAAAAAATTAAATTTTTTTCTACAATTAAAAAGAAAGGCGGCTGCGCCGCGGGGCTGGGTGGAAAAAGCTGGTATTAAAACAGTAGAAACAGCTCATCGTTAGATGTTGTGTTACCTTGAGAGCCCGTTTCCATTTACAAACTGAGACGCGAAGCTCAGCTCTAAGTGTCTATTGTATCTATTGTGTCTATTGTCAGGGACACGGGTCTAGGGCATGGTTGGAGAGTTATAGTCTAGTTGGCCAGCTGTCACAAGGATGTCCAGTAATTGCCGTAATTGTCCAGTATATCGATTACATAAACAATTGCTCGCAATTTTCATATGGAATTAGGTTCCTTTAATGCCGAACCATAATGCATAATTAATGTGTTTGTGCACCGCAAATTGCAGCTCATTGAATTACTGGTACTTGGTAATTGGATTTGGAAATCCCCTTGTTACCGCATGCAAATCGCTAGCAAATAATCATTTGACATATTTTCAAGTTCATGACACACACACACACATACACATACACACAACGCCTACGAACAGAAGCGTTTAACCAGAATATTGAGGCACGCGCCGGCAGCGTGCGATATCAAGAATATATTACGCATACGCCACGTTTTCTAATTGCTGCCTGATGTTGCTGTCGCTGTGCAGTGCGAATTTTTATGAAACGTGTTGACATTACTCACACCTCTTTCTCTATCTACCTATCTATCCACCTATCTAACTATCTATCTATCTACCTATCTATCTATCTATCTATCTATCTATCTATCTGTTTGCATCTGGACTCTCTGTCTGTGCTCGTATATGCGGACTGCATATGGCCAGTTATCAGAAATGATTCTAAATTAGTTGTTGTGCGCATTAAATCATTTTCATGGCAACCGCTTTTAAATGCTTGATTCTTGTTTACTCGAGCCATAATAAGAGACAAATGACAACAATGGAATAAAAACAACTCTGAATGCTGGACTAAAAGATACCCTGTATTCAGTTCTTCAGAGTAAAAACTGCCTTTGTTGGCTTATGACACTTTCTGCATACCCTTTCCTAGCTTCTAATGTTTACAGGGTATAACAAAAGTAAGGAAACTAACGAATATTCTTAATAAAACTATTTTCGTAAACATAAAGAAGGAAATCTTTTTCTTTCATAAAACAAATCTCTAATGGAAATCTCTTGTTTTCATTATTTCTTATGCACTTCCTGAAAATGATTTGCAGCTTTGCGATTTCGAAACGATTCATAAATTTTGAATATATTTTGTTCTATGACAGATCTTAGAATTGAATAATATTATTGAACTATATTTAAACTAATTCATTAGAAATGCCAATTTCAGTTGTTAAATTGTTAAATATTACGCATACGTCGCGTTCCCCAAAACATAATCTCGCTCTTTCATTGGCTCTTATCAGTTTTCAGTCAGTTTTTTATACGCGTGCACTCCCCTTCCCCTCCTCCACATATAGTCGTAGTAAATAAATAATTGTGAATGCTTGGCAAACTCATTAAAACTTAATCAATTATCAGCGTAAACCCCTTTTAAGTTAGACGACTTTATGAACGAAATCGTATTATCAGACGCGTGCACTAAACTTCTATTATTAAATCCATAAAAATCATAAACTTATGTGCGCAGACTTTAAAGCCAATGCCGCCTAGACGATGGGCCTGTAACAAAGGTTAAAGTTAACGTGTGCCCTTCATAAACTAATTTGATCTATACTTTGTTATAGTTATAAAATATTTAAGTACCTACTATAAATGGCATGGTACAAAGCTCAGTGCCAGTTCCAGTTCCAGTTTTCTAGTCAAGCTTTGTCTCTTAATCTTAGCTAATAGTTATATCAATCTGATCAAAAGAACTAGACGATGCTTCTTGTTCTAGAAACAGGACGATGATAAGAGAGTTTGTCTCAGTTTGAAAATAGATCTGATGCAGCTGCTGCTAGTGCAACTGACATAAATCAATCAGACAGACTGACAGGCACTCACGGCTGCCACTAGTCGCACCCAAGATAAGATTAGCTGGGAAACGAGGCCGAGTTCAGGGTCAGTCTTTAGGGCCAGGGTCGGGGGTTAGGGGATGCACGTGGATACTCACCCTTTGGGCCTGATGGTATGAAATCGAGCGTACGATCCTTGCAGCGCAGATCCTCTCCTGTGCCATCAATCCAGACGTAGGTGGCCTGCACGATGTTCTCCTGGAGCGGCAGCGTCAGGTAGCGGTCCAGAATGGTCTTGTTGATGCGCGCATTGGGCGAGTCTTCCAGAATTCTAGCAGACATACTGTGGGTTTAATGTGGGTGATGGTACCAGGCGACAAATGAGGTGAGAGTGGAAATTAAATGAAGATTCAACGATTAGCCTCAACTCAGTTGCACACTCGGGCGGTCTCTCTGCACACCTGTTTTTTAAATGTTGCTTTTCGGGCTTAGGGCTCAACTCTGGGTATCTATCTGGGTAAGGAACTGTATATATATATATTTATATATATATTAGAATATGTTGTTATTTGTGGCTAGGGATGTAGCGCGCGGAATCGTTACTGGAACACGACTAAGCTGGAATGCGTTATTCCAACTCAATTTATAACGACAAACTAAAACTCAACAGCAGCAGCAACAAATTGTTATTATTTCAACTACTTACAACAAACTAAGCGCACAGCCGGCGGACGAAGCAGCGCAGCAGCAGCGGCAGCAGCAACAACATCGAAAAAAAAAATAAATAAAACAAAAGCAAAATGCTGTTGTGGCCGTCGACGCAGCGTCAGCGTTGGCGATGACTGCGACCGAGGCAGAGGCCAGTGACAGGCGTGGCAATGCGCTTACAGCCCACCACCTACCGGTGCTGCTCTCCCCTTCGCCTCTACCTCTGCCTCTGCCTCTGTCTCTACCTCTGCCTTTGGCTCTGCTTACGTTGCGTCGCCGCGACGCTGGCGCATGCGCCCGTATAATTTGTAATTCTTCTTCTAGCTGCTGCATGATCGACAGCAACAAAAAGTCCCAGTTCCGGTTAGAGGTGCGCACGTGTCGTATACGTAACGCGCTCTGTCAAACCAATACCGTATACGTACAGAAGCCGTGATTCCAACGATATCGTATCAGGAATTCCGGTTCTCCAGGAAAGTGTTTTCCATTTAAAGCACAAAATTATGTTTCATGTTGGACTATCTAAAGTCTTGGACAAACTTCTACTTGGGAACTGCTCCTCTCATAGCTCATGCTATGGACTAGAAATGTGAAGCGTGTGATATATATCCAATATCGGGGAAGTATATTAAGAAGCCCAAATCTCTTATTTCTACTCTTGTATGCCAGAGGACAGGTTCATCCTAGAAATAGCCCTTTCAACAAAAGTCTGTTCAGTCATCCCTGAAGAAACGAGAAATCTCTGTGAAGCTACCTCAATATAATATAATATTATTTCCGTTTCGTTGTAATTACTTATTTAATCTAATCTAATTTTAATTTACTTATTATTGATGTCAGTTTTTTTTAAATCTTTAAAAAAATTATATTTAAATGCAAATAAAATATAAAACAAAACCTACGCACTTTTGAATATATTTGAGGAATAGGATAGGAATCCTTTGTAAATGTCCGTGAGAAGAAATCAAGAAAAATGCAAGTTTTATAAAAATGTTAAAGGACCAATCTGTAAAAGTGTGCTAGCCCTTTGTATCTCAGGACTTAAAAGGTATTTCCTTATTACATTTTTATATTTATTCATTTTATTATTTATTTTACACTACATTTTTTGATTTATTTGCTTGCTTTTTTTTTATTTAATTATACATTTTTTTTTATTTTATTATGCCTTTATATATTTATATCTTTGTTAAGCTATTTTTATATTTTTATTATGTTTTTTTTATCTATTTCTTATATATATATTTTCTTATTGTTTTATTCACTTATTTTTTTTATTTATTTATGTACTACATATTTATTTATTAATCTATTCATTTCTTATCACGCTGCCGTCTCCAAGTCCTATGTCGTCATAGATTAGAATAACGTCAGTTTTTCGCGATGTTCAACGTCATTTCTATCTGCTCTTAACGGTACTATGTGAACGATGTTTCGCATTTAAATATGACAGCCTAATACCATATGCAAGGACGTAGCCAGGGGGAAGGGTGGAAGTGAGAACTGAAGATTTCTTAACTAAGAAATTGTTCGCGAAATTTCTTGCAAATGTTTTTATTTTTTTAGCTACTGTCGAGAAATATAACTCGTATTTATATTGTGATATATTAGAAAATTAACATGAGAAAATTTACATGAGCTCAGAAATAATTATTTTATATTTAATTATATTTATTAATGGGTAAGCTTTGAACTATTTAAACTGTATATTTTATTAGAGTGCTCTGAATTGATCGATCAAATATTATAGAATATTTCATTTGTTTATAAATTCATAGAAATCTGCTATTATTTTGCCATACTAGTTACGCCCCTTTGTGAATACTACGCCCTTGGCCACACTTGGTCTACATAGTATAAGCCTTAGCACGTAATCTACATTTATCGTTGTTGTATTACTACTCGTAGAGGTGCTCTCATGAGTAAATAAATAAAAGTTAGTATGAATACATTCCTGCTGAAGCCACTTGAACTTTTACAGAGAATCGGGAAAACCAACAGAAATGGTATTAATATTGACGAATTTAATATTTAATATTAAATGCGAAACATCAATTCAAAAAACTGAAGTCGTTAAGGCAAAAATATAATATCATATATTAAAGATGTAAGTATCTAGCTTAAGTCAGCGAGCACCTCACAAACTAGAACTACACCCAAAAAACTATAATTTATTTTACATGGAGTGCCCTACTATTTCAACGGAGCATTCGACTAATTGAATAATGAAATATATCTTTCTAACTATAGAACAAAAAACCAAAATACGATTGCTAAATAATTGTCTACAATAAAACTTTAAGCTTCCTTTTTTTGCGTCTAAATAAATCAATTTCAAAATATTTTTGTGAGTTCGAAGCAATCGATGATCAAAGATTCAAGGATCTATCTATCTACCATCTAAATTTGAGTCTCAACTCACTCCTTGACTGAGTTTTCACTCATTTGCCTGAGGTGCCACTTTGGCTGACTGTTCGTATCAGTTTTTACCTGTTGCCGACGACGTCTTTGATAGCTTTAACTACAGATATGTATGAATGAGTGCTGAGTATGTAATGGGGCTTTTGTTTTCCTATTTGAAGATAAAGTTATAATAAAAACTTACGAGGTATGCATGTCGCAATATTGTATTTTATGATGTGTGAGTTCGGTTTTGTTCTCGGCAGGCAATAAGCCCAGAAAGCTGTTCTGTAAAATGAATCTTGTAATAAAACGTGCGATGAAACTCAAGTTGACCGAGTCTCTCTGTGTGGCTAGCGACCTTCACGAGTACGAGTACTTTTATCCGTTTCCGATCACAATTATAAGTCGAGTATTTGCCGGAATACTTAAGAGACGACTTTGTCTCCTGGGCACAGAGTATTTATTTAAACAGAAAGACAAAGTTACGACTGCGCAGTTGTTGGGGCGATTGATCAGCTTTTATACGAATAGGTTGCTTGACTTCGGATATATACAAGTATATGATATGTATATATATAGTAGGCATCAGATTTGGAGGTGCGATGTGAGGCTCTTGATTATTTTTATGGACGCACAAAAGTGTTAATTACTCTTTCAAGATTCTCACACTTCGACTGGCCGTCTAGACTGTGCCCTGATTGCCTACCTGTCTGGAGCAGATATATATATATATTTATATTATATTCATGTAAATCAGATAAAGGTCAACAATTATGAACTTCAAAATATTTTGGAGAATAATACTTGTTCATTCGATCTGCTTTCTCGAATATCTTTTTATCTTTTATTATTTCCCAAGCTCAAATTAGCAGCTTTTATGTTTTCCCAAGGGTTTATCAGACGAGTTTGTTGTCTTTTTTTGTGTACAGATTTACTTACCTGAAAACTGTATTTGTAATATATACAAATTAATCTGGAAGTCAAACACTGAGAAACATATTAGTCAGACAATCTAAAAATAAATGTAAATAAAAGCAACCAGACGGCCGGTCAAGCTTCGCAAATAAAAATACCTAATTTTATTCTCGCTCTTAATGAACAATTAACAAGTAAACATTTGCACAAACAAATGCGTACACTTAAAGAAATATATCACTTGGATGTTAAGAATATTTAACAAGAATTTCCATAACGATTTTTAGATCAAAACTATTTCAATTTTTCTCTTTAACATGTAAATAATTTAATAGAAACAGGCAAAATTTATTTATTCTTTTTTTTTTAAATAAATTCTTCTTAATTTTAGAAGTGGGTTTGGCTTAAAAAAATAATTTTTCATAAATCTTAATAATACAAATAAAAATAGAAAATTAATAAAAATGAATGATTATGAAATAATAAATTATACAAATTTTGCAGCAAAAATTAAAAAAAAATTGAATTTATACAAAATGAGATTTTATAAATTAAGAGATATTATATAATAGTTCATCTCGTTATATAATAAATTCAAAACAACTCATATTAAAAAAAAATACTTTTAAAATATTTCAAATCTATATTTTATTGACAATTGTAAGTTGCTATACTGTTTCTTGCAGTGTACTTACAAGGCGAAATTAAGCAAGCAAAAATTAAATGAATTTTCTATTGATCGATCGCCGACAGACAGCTGCGCCTTGCTTTACGTCTCACGTTTCATCCGTAAAACCGTGTTCGGAGTCGTTTCACGTGCATCGCACTTGCGCCAGATTTCAGTTTTGGTTTGGCAATTTACGTGGTGTTTGTGAACTGAAATGAACCGAATCGCACTCAGCTGCTCACACTCAAATCTGGTCGCAAACATTGATCCCTAACTCGTGGGATATCCTGCAAATGGTCAGACAGAATGTTGCTGGGTGAATGCAGCTGAACCCAGTGAACCCACATGGCGTATGAGTAATTTAGACAAGAGTCGAATGGGAAAATTAGAACGCACAGCAGTTAAAACTAGTCGCAACTAGGAAAGTTTCTAAATAAATGTTCAAGTTATTATTGCGAGCTTAATTGGTATTCATCAAATGCAAATTTAAGTGGGGGAATACTCGCATATATCAGCTGTAATACAATGCCCAGCACATACTTAATATATATATTTAGAATTTAGAATTCTAAAATTATTCAGATATAACTAAGTTTACTTAGTTATGACTCTAAGCATGACCCTGATAAGTTACAAGGGGAGTCACCAACGATCGATTCGCAGGGCTTATCTAGGCACACCTACTTAAACTTTGCTTTTTATTGGATCACTCTCACTGTGACTGTGACTGGGAATGTGAAAAATAGTATATCATACATAAAACAAAAATAAACGCGACACTTTTTATATGGCCCCAATTGGTGAGCATAACTCTATTAAGCAATTTATGCTTTAAACAGTTGAATTGCTTAACTTCTTTATGGGCACTCACAGTTCTATAATAAACTTATCTAATGGTCATATGCATTGTGCTGGTGGTGACAGCACCCATTATCCACTATCCGGAGTCAGACGCAACGAATCACCACACGACGAGTCATTCAAGGGCGCATATCATGAAAGGCTTGATCGCGTGATCGCTATAAACCCAGAGTACCCCAGTTAGAGCAGTTCCAGTCTGTGCTCTCTCCTGCTAAATTTAAGCTGTTTTTTATCAACATTAAGAACAATGCCAGTCATCATCATCCGCCGTAGTCAATTGACTCCTCGGGTTGCCTCAATTTGTTGTAATTGGATTGCGTGCGACCACAGTTGTTGCTATATTCCTATAATAATTTCGCTTGTTGCAGCAAGCGACGGGCAAAAGCAGCGGGCAGGTGACAGTTTCAGTGCCAGTGCCAGTGCCAGTGCCAGTGCCACTGCCAGTGACAGTTGCCACTGCCTCCCCCCATCGGGCAGTTTGCTGCGATTTAGTAATAACCACAAAATAGATAAATGGTGTGCCCGGTCAATTAGCGTTGATTCAATTTGCGAAAAAAATGCCCGTATACTCGTAATTCCGTGTGCAATCTTCTGAAAGCCATCGCCGAGCCCATCAACCAGTCCAATTTTGCACTTTATGTAACTCTTGTTTCATTTTTATCGCCATTGTCTTCTACTATTATTATTATTATTGCATGATTAGTTCTAGTATTAAATTGGGATGTGTATTGTCTAACACCCGTTAGCTATAAAGCTGCTAACATTATATCATCATTCATCCCAGATTATCGATATATCAAACACATTGAACTCAAACCGAAGCAAACTTTAATAGTACGTTGACCCACCAATAAATATAGGAGCAGTTTTTTTATTGCTGAACATCAAAATGTCTACAGGTACCAGCATAAAACATCGAAATGTAGATGCCAATACTAGTGTCTTCCTTTGGGGTATAAATGGAATATATTCTTCATAAATTTCAACAAATTCTTCATTAGATTTATACTGTACCAAGTATTGGAATAAGATGAGCGCATACACATAACGGATTGCAAATTCGATATGATAATATATGGGAGTCTCCATTATCACCAAATTCAGCTATGAATCTTAGTATCTTTATTTATTTATATATTTAATGTCAACTATTAACAGTCGGGAGTAAAAAGATTAAAGTAGAAAAAACATAAATTACATTAAATAAAATTGAACTTGAAATGAAATTAGGAGTTTAATATTTAGAACTTTATATTTAAAATTAATTTTGAAGTCTGTGGGGAATGTATTAAATGATCCAACATTTGCAGCGAGGACTGAAAAGTACCCACAAAAACTCAATCGGATGTATATACACATATAGTGATATATCCACACTTCACCCTTATTATAAAAAGACACTCTTCAATTGCCTTTCATATGCAAAGCCTCAAACACTACTACCGAATTATTGTAGAAAGACACTTTGCAGGTGTTATTCAACAAACATTCCCACGGAAAATAGGAAACGCAGCACAAACCGATCACGCCAGGTGTGGACATTGATCACCGAAAAACGTAGACAGAGGTTTGCTAAGCGTTGCAATCCAAAGGAGAAGTTAGTCAGATTTAGACCTTCAAAATAAGAACTACTCTACTTAAAAATTGTAAACTTGGTGAAGAATAATTAAATTAAAATCATTTTTTTTAAGTAACCAAATTACAGAACATTTTATTGGCGCAGCCGGTAGGATTTGAAAAAAGTGTGTAAAGTCGCGATACATAGTTCATTCGTGAGGAAGACCGCTAAAGGACAACTATAGTCCCAGGCCAACCAAGAACATAAGTGAATCGGAGGACCGCTAAAGGACACTTATCGTCCCAGGCCCACCCAAAATCCCAAAGTTAACTCGCAACTGGGTCAATTGTATTGATACTCCAGTTTACGAAAAATTTTGTTTTTAAACATCAAAAGCAATCTACAAGTACAACAGTGGCATTAGAACTCTCGGAACTTCACTTGAACCAAGCGCTTAATCAACTAAGCAAAGTGCCTACGTTCGATCGGAACACCTATCAATTAAGTGCATTCATACGGAGGATCGACTACATTCTACACTTGTTCGCAACGAGGGAAGTAAGGCAACAAAGCATTTTGTTTGGTGCCATCGAAATGCAGCTAACTGGAGAAGCTCAAATGACATCACAACTCCATCAAGCTAGGACCTGGATCGAACTCAGGAGAGTTTTAATCAACGCCGTGTGAGGAACTTCTGAGAAGACTCTACAACACAAACTTCAACGGGACTATACGTAAGTTTGTCGAAGAACTAGAATATAAAGCATCTATAATATCCAATAAGTTAATGTTAGAAAACAATCCAAAGGAATCATTATTATATACCAATGCAATGAACAACACCATCAAAGATGTAATCACAAGCAAATTACGGGACAGATTAATCATGACATTAGCTAGATACGATATAACAACTATATCAAACCTTAGACAAGTAGCACAAAGAGAAGGACTATACGAAAACAACATGACAGAAAAGCCAAAACATAATAACAGCCGTAAGAACACAGGATATTCAAATCAAAATTTCAATCAAGTATCCAATTCAAGTGTGCCATGTGCACAAACCAATTATCAACTAAAGCAAAATAAGCAAGAAGATAATGGTAAATTGTATGA
This sequence comes from Hirtodrosophila trivittata, assembly GCA_035045065.1. NCBI lineage: Eukaryota > Metazoa > Arthropoda > Insecta > Diptera > Drosophilidae > Hirtodrosophila > Hirtodrosophila trivittata. The sequence continues at coordinate 8,796 of JAWNNK010001028.1, read as the reverse complement.
GCAATTTAGGCAAAACCTAAATCAAGGGAGATCGCAGAACCGAATTAAAATTACCCACAAAACCAGGTAGCCACAAGCGGACCTAATCCGCCTGTTGAAAGACAAAGAGAAAGAAGCCTCGGACAACGAAACTCAATAGAAAGCCCATATATTCTAATCATAAGGAACAACGTCCTCCTGAAATGCATTATAGAAACAGGTTCAACAATTAATGTTCTAAGTAAAAATTATTTTAACACCAAGACACATCCGACCAAAACAAAAGTACAGACCATAAATGGTACAATAGAACTAAAAACCAGTATAAACTTCGGGCCAAGCTAACTTTGCCCAACCCATCAAAAATTCTACATTCATAACTTTTCAGAAAATTATGATTTGCTGTTAGGTAGAAAATACCTAAAAGCAAGCAAGGCAAAATATGACTACGTAGACGAAACAGTTACTTTAGGTAATTACGTATTTTCATATTAATACATTGACAACGAAGACGAAGAGGACGAGGCCGTATGGGAGCGCCCCGATCCACACATAATAAACGACGAAGCATACAACTACGCAACTAACAACGAATCACAAGAAGGAAACGAATAAAGATTAGAACAGGTTCTATGTGAATTCCGTGATATTCTTCAGTACAGGGAAAGTGAAAATTTGACTTTCACGTTATTCAAACCAAACACGAAGATCCCATTTATAGAAGACCGTTCAAGTACGCGCAGATGCACGATGAGGAAGTGAAACGTTAGCAGCACAAACCGATCACGCCAGATGTGGACATTGATCCCCGAAAAAGGAAGACAAAGGTTTGCTAAGCGTTGTAAAGATCACTTGGCCAAAACACCAACGTGAGAGACCCCAAAAACCAAGTGCACAAGGGCCAACGTGACCATGGCCCAAGTGCATGATCAGCCAGCACATTCCAAAGACGGAACCATCGTGGGAACGTCGAAGGAATAGGACACCATCGCTAGCAACAACCAGCGACGTCGGCAGAGGCCAGCGGCAGAGGCAGCTTTTAGATACTAAGTACAAACTTTGTAAAATCAGTCTTAAGATACCTTTCGGTGAATAAAGAATATTTTTTTATAAAAAATAATACCGATAAACTTAATTGGCACCCGAGCAGGGACATGAACGCGCGGAATAATTCGAAGGACGATAAAGAAAAAAATAATAAAAACTATCAGTGAAAATATCCTTGAGCAAAGGTGCCTCTAAGAGCCACAGCTAAGGAAAAGAAACATTCGAATAGTTTAATAAAAGTGAACTACGGCGATAAACAGTGAACATCAATCTCTCACACCAAAAAGTGACAAAAAGACAACTTTACATCCTTAAAAACGACCCACCAAAAAGTGCCTTAACAGCCACAAGAGGGTGAATACAAAAATAAGTACACAAACATTTTAATAAAAGTAAAAAATTGAAAAATTACAATCACACACAAGAACAGTGACAGTGACAAACCTAAGTGAGAAAAATATTTGTGGTTCGTCGTATAAAAGAAACTTCGTTATCCGATTGTCTGCCAGAAGACCGCCAACGGCTTTGTTGTACAAGTTCGCAGAGCGCCACGAAATAGGATCCCGGAGGTGCCTTAGTCACCTGCAACACCGTACAGGACAAACGGGACTTAGCCAAGGGGACATCGCGGGAGATCGCCGGAATGCTGTTAGTAATGTAAGTCTTACAGTTAAGTGCAAAAGAAACAAAAAAATATATTACAAAAGTGGAAAAAAGAAATTTTAATAATTTTTTAATTTTAATGTTAAAAACTCGAAAGAATAAGAAAAATTTATTAAAAAATTTATTTAAAATTTGTAGATAAGAAAACCTGAGAGTGGAACACTCGAGAAAAATTTGTTTACCACTAATAATTATAGAAATATGAGAAAGCATTAAGAAAAAATAAAACAAGGTGAAAAAGGTTATAAAAATATATGAGAGAAAAATAACAAAAAGTAAAATAATAAAAAAATAAACACCACCGAGGAGTTCGGCATAAAAAGTCCAATCCTGCGAATCCCAAGGGACCCTCCAGGATAGAAGGAACGAACCAGCCACTGGTTCTTACGCAATAAAAACATAAATAAATAAAAGCAAATACACTCACGCAAACCAAACCAAATTCTATAAAGAAGAAATTAATTCAATTTACAACTTGAAATAAATTTCATAAGAAGGGAAGAATTTACTTTGCAACTTGAATTACACTTACACCAGAAATAAAGTGTATAAAAATACGAAATTTATTTTATCATCTGAAATATATAGACAATAAAACTTAATTCCACATAAAAGAAAACGTTTATCCTATAATTTAAGCCACATTCATACAAACCAAACTCTATATAAAAGAAAATATTTACTTTATAATTTTAAGATTCTGAAATCATTTGTCACTTGTGTTAAGCACTTGTTACTACAAGAAAGAACCGTTTCTGTAAAATTGTTCATTTAACTCAAAACAGTAGTCATCATGCGAGCAGATTTGTCCGATGCAGAGGCTGCTCTCAATTTGGGAGCAGACAATCCCAGTCGTCCGTTTGCTCGACCAAGTAGTCGCCCAGTTACCAGTACTCCTATAGCGAGTTCCGAGTTAAAGGACCTGATAGTAAACATGATCAAAGAAACGTTAGAAGGTGGAGATTTAATTAGGCAGGCCGTCAATAATGCGGATAAACCAGATTCCTTTTTTAATTTGCCGGTTGCTAGACCTGACCCACAAATAACGAACGAAAAAATACCGGAGGTGATACGCCTCATAAGGGAAGTTTCTGGAGATAGGAGCGCCTTCAGCTCATGGAGAAACAACATTGATAGGATCATGAGTCTGTATGAAGGCAGAGAAGATACGTACCAATATTATCCAGTCACCCTTGCTGTACGCAACAAGGTTGTCGGAGAAGCGGACGTAGTCCTTGAGTCTTATAATACGGAAAGCGATTTCCAAATGTCTCACCTCACATTATGCAGACAAGAGAGACCTGAAAACTTTAGAGTACCAATTGTTCTCAATAGTTCAAGGTCGCATGACAGTGAGCGGGTTCTATCAAGCAGTCTATCACCAGCTCTCCCTGATATTGAACCAAATAGGTGTTCAAGAGGATTCGAACGAAACGATAAGAGCATTGACTTAAAACTATAGAGAAAAAGCGCTTGACACATTTGTTAGAGGGCTTAATGGTGATTTACCGCGCCTGTTGGCAATGAAGGAACCAAGGGATTTGAGATCACGCGTTGCATCTGTGCGGTCTTGTAGAGAACCAAGATTACAGAAACGCATTCACTACAAAAGTGAGACAACAACCCCCACCTTTACCGCCCAGACAGTCACAGGGCCAACACCCTAACAAATATGCAAGGCCCATACAAGATAACACTGCTGTTCAACAAAAAAACTTCGACCATAATTTGGTCGACCAACCTACCGACCACCACAGTGGAACTCTGATAGAAACAACTACGGTAACAGCAACCAGTATAGCCAACATCAGGCTTATAGGCAAAATCCAGGGCCACCACCAAGACGTTTCGGAACCTAGACCGACAAATTGATTCCTCGGTACGATCTAGAAATCCTAATTACATAAGTAGACCACAAACGATTGAGACGACAGGTAAACGACCGCCACCTTTGAGCCACAGTGGCCCAGCCCAGAAGTTTCAACGAAATTTCCACGTCACTACAGGGGGCAGCGAACAACAAACGTACGAGGACGACTCAACTGACACTTACGAAACGGACTTAGAAGAACAAAATTATTTCAACATAGTTGCACAGGAAGGGGCTGACGAATTACCAGACCAATTCCCAGATCATAACGACTCGTATTACAGCTACGACTCTGCAGAGGCCGCAGAAGTCCATTTTTTAGATTAGATTTCTCCTCGTTACCACACTTCAACTGTGTAACGAGGGATGGTAGGGCACTCAAATTTTTGATAGACACAGGATCTGTCCAAAATTATATAAATCCGATAGAAAATGAAAAACCCTTTTTAGCAAGTTCCGTAGTCGGACACAAAAAGATAACTCCCCATACATTTTTAAACCTTTTCGGGATCCACGGCATTCCTATGAAGTTCTTCCTTCTACCGACTCTTACGACTTTCGACGGTCTTTTGGGTTGCAACACTATGAGACAAATAGGAGTCGACATTTGTAATACGGGGGTCTACTTAGTAATTAACCATAACTATAGAATCAGAATCAGATGGCTTCCTATCGGGACGATAAATACCATAGAATTGAGGACCGATCATATGACTCACGACCAAAAGACAAGTATAGATTATTTGACAAAAGCACACGAACAGCTACTCGCAGATTCCGACAAAAAACTCACGTACGCAACCGAAGTAGTTGGCGAAATCAGGACTTCATCCGATTCGCCAGTATACAGTAAACACTACCAATACCCAATTTCATTGAAACAAGAAGTAGAGACACAAGTCCAGGAATTGCTGCGCGACGGCATCATAAGACCTTCACGGTCACCCTATAACGCCAGTGTGGGTCGTCCCAAAAAAAACTGACGCATCAGGGAAAAAGAAATATAGAGTAGTAATTGACTATAGAAAGTTAAATGACATAACAATTTCCGATCGTTATCCAATCCCAGAGATTGGAGAAATTATAGCACAGTTAGGAAAAAATAAATTCTTCTCAGTTTTAAAACTAAAAAGTGGTTTCCACCAGATAATCCTCAAGGAAACAGATATCGACAAGACAGCTTTCGCCATCAACGGTGGCAAATTTGAATTCACTAGATTACCGTTCGGGTTAAAGAAGTCCCGTGCAATCTTCCAGAGAACTCTAGATGACATACTAAGAGATCATATCGGTATGATATGCTTTGTGTCTATCGATGATATTATTGTCTTCAGTAAAAACGAAGACGATCATGCCAGACATTTAGAAAAAGTCTTCACAACATTAGAAATGGCAAATATGAAAGTCCAAATCAATAAATGCGAATTTTTTAAGACAGAAGTAGATTTTTTGGGACTTACAATATCCCAACATGGTGTTAAAACCAACGCAAACAAGGTCAAGGCAATAGAAACATTTTCAATTCCGAAAACTTTAAAGGAACTTCGCTCCTTCTTAGGACTTTCAAGTTATTACCGACGATTTATTCGGGATTATGCTAAGATAGCTAAACCCTTAACAACCTTACTACGAGGTGAATACAGTAGACTCACTAAAAATATATCCAGCAAAATAAAAATAAATATGAATAGAGGAGCTATAGAATCATTCGATAAATTAAGGAGAGCACTTGCCTCACAAGATGTAATACTTGTGTATCCAGATTTTAAAAAGGAATTCCAATTAACGACTGATGCATCTAATTTTGCTATTGGAGCAGTATTAGAACAAGAGGGTAGACCAATTACTTTTATTTCTCGCACTCTCAATAAAACGGAGGAAAACTATGCTGCAAATGAGAAGGAAATGCTGGCAATAGTTTGGGCTCTTCAGAGTTTGCGGATGTACCTTTACGGTACTGCAAAAGTAATAATTTACACAGATCACTTTGACTTTCGCTTTAAGTAGCAATAATCACAATGGCAAGTTGAAAAGGTGGAAGAGTCATAATCATGAGCTAAGGTACAAACCAGGAGTATCGAACGTAGTAGCAGATGCACTCTCTAGAAACCCAGTAAACACACAAATTAACAACACATCGGCAACAGTTCATAGCGACGAAAGTTCAACACACAATCTAATACCTTGCATAGGAGTTCCAATTAATGTATTTAAAAACCAAATCATCCTACTAATCTCGGACGAAGAAACTTAAGAATTTACACTCCCTTTCCCCACTTACCATAGACACGTAATAAAACAGAAAAACTTTTCAGAACAGGACCTAGTAAAGATATTAAGGAACCGGTTAGACCCCAAACTAATAAACGGACTTTTTACATCAGAAAGAACCCTTTGCACTTCAAGTCATACAAAGTGAGATATACGCAACTTCAGGTAGAGGATGTGACGTCAGAAACAGAACAGAACGACATTATAGCTAAAGAGCATGCCAGAGCACATAGGAGCCCCATAGAAAACAAAATACAGATCCTCAGTAAATACTTTTTCCCTCAGTTGAACAAGAAAATTGTAGCAATAACAAAAGCATGCGAGACGTGTAAAACGTCTAAGTACGACCGACATCCAAGTCATGTGGAGTTGCAAGCAACTCCGATACCAACCTATCCAGGACAGATTATTCATGTAGAATGTAAATTAGTACTCATCGCTTTGGACAAGTTCTCGAAATATGCACAAGTGCGACTGATAAATTCCAAAGCGGCTGAAGATCTGAAACATCCTCTATACGAAATTATGATAGCCGACGGAATGTCAGAACTAGTGGTCATGGATCATGAGAAAGCTTTAAATGCAGCTTCTATTAAGTTCCTAATAGAAGACCAGTTAGGGGCCAGAACGTACACCACACCACCATACAATTCGACCAGCAACGGACAGATCGAAAGATTCCATTCAACGTTAAGCGAAATCATGAGATGTCTCAAGAAAGACAACAATAATAAGAAACTTCGGGGATTTATTACTAAAGACTGTACAAGAATATAACCAATCCATACACTCCACTGTAAAAGATAGACCCATAGAGATATTCTTCGCAAATAAGAGGATTAGGGTTCCAGCAGAACTAGAAACGGCCAGGGAACAGATTACTAAAGAAATAAAAAACAAACAAAAAACCAGACCTGACCTACCATAACAAAAAGAAACAGCAACCAAAAACCTACGAAGTAGGAGAAGCGTACAAGAAGGAAATAGTAGCGGAAGACAGGAATACGACTATAAAGACACAATCAGGAAAAACTATTCACAAAGACAAACTTAAAACTTAAATCATTCTTTATCCCGACATAGGTTATTCCTACCCGTATGTCTGGGTATGACTACAATACTTGACTACTCCACGACGCAACTGATATCACTAAAGACAGGACTTACTGCGCGAGTTACCGAACCAGTGGTGTCATCACTGTCCATCACTGATTCGGCCACGCGAAGCACACCCCCGCCGAAACCCCATAGAACAACCTGACACTATGTTGCAACGAAACACTTAATACGACAGCGTTTTATCGACATCCGGCCAAATGCTAAGTCAGCATTTGGCCACCCACGACCACACTTCTCGAGGCATAACATAAACAAAATTTCTTACTGTTAGAGCTTAAGCTAAAAACATTTTGATAATAAAAATTCAGATTGGATTCACACTTAAACCAAGAAAGACGTCTCTTTTATTAACAAACCACATTACATTCAAACTTATCAAATAATTTCAACCAACGTTACACGGCACGATTGCAGACCAAGAGCTGCTCCCCCTTGTGTAACTCGCGACAGAACGGTACGTTTAAAATCATTCACACTTTTGATATGACTAAATACGAGGAAGCATATAAATTACTAAAAAAGACAGTTGACAACCATACAGCTGCGAAGTCTGTATATCCCTTTTTAAATTACGAAATAGAAAAAATAGGTAACGACATATGAATGTTAAGACCCCACAAGAAGGTAAGTAAAAGGGCTATTAATGCCTTAGGGTCGGCCTGGAAATGGTTAGCGGGTACTCCCGACCACGACGACCATCAGATAGTAATAGAAAAGATAAATGAACAATTGGAAAACAGTAAAAAACAAGTTATAATTAACAAGGAACTCAACAGTAAGATAAACGAACTAACTAACATGGCAAACAAAATCATAAAAATAAGAAAAGAAAATAATAATATAAATGATGAATCATTGACCATTCTGAGATATCAACTTCAAATATTTAGAGACGATCTAACTAACGTCGTACACACCATAAACTGGGCTAAAACCCATACAATCAACTCTGTGATCCTTTCAGGACAAGAGCTTGGAATAGTACAAAATATGCTTAATGAAAATGAAATATTTTTTGTCAATGTAGAGGAGTTATTAGAATTTGCCCAGATTAAAGTGGCCACTGATGACAAAAATATAATCTACATAATAAGTATACCCAAAATCGAAAAAACAATATGTAATTCAATGATAATAAAACCGATAAAAAAGTTAAATGCTGTTATTGAAGTAAAATATAACAAAATTATAAAATGCAATCATAAATATTTTGCATTAAAGAGCGACTGTGAAGCTCATAGTAGTAAGATCATATGTAAAAAACAAAATTTGTTAGATTAAAGTAATGACAATTGTGTAACTGCCCTGCTGGAGAACAAACCCTCTGATTGCAAGTGGGTAAATAGCCAACACGTTCCAGACCTTGAAGAGATACTGCCGGGAACCATCCTGCTCAACGACTACCGAGGACGGGTAGTAATTGATGGCGAAATAAAGGAGATGACGGGAACTTTCATAATAAAAATTGAAAATTCGACAGTCAACGTGAAGGGAGACATCTATTCAATCAGTACCAGAACCTATGCGGAACCAACGCCCCCATTATTCCAGTTAATGAATGCCAGGAAGACCGTCGAGGAGGTGCTATCGTTACAAATGATGAGAGAACTTCACATTAATAATACAAGAAAACTGAACCTACTGGAGGACCAACAAATCAACGAAGAGAGTGAATATAACACTTGCGAGCATACTACAAGTAATAGCCACAATAGCTATCAGTAGTTGGGTCGCCCGGAGGTATATCATCCCCCACTGGAAAAAAAGCAGCAACACACCGGAGATAGAAGCAGCAGCCGAAACCAATGCAACAAATGTCAAACGCTTTTACATCGCGTCCGAGGACG
>JAWNNK010001027.1:0-180797 GCA_035045065.1 Hirtodrosophila trivittata | reverse complement strand
CTATTTATACGGACAAAGATTCAAGATCGTTACGGATCATAGACCGTTGACTTGGCTTATGAACTTCAAAGAACCAAATTCGAAACTAGTTCGATGGAAGCTTCAGTTACTAAAATATGACTATGAGATAGTATACAAGAAAGGTTCTCAAAATGTAGTAGCTGACGCTCTTAGCCGCGTCACTGTTGACGTGAATATTAACGACATCATTTCCTCTACGAGTAAAAATACTTTTAATACAATTTCTATATCTAACAAACCTTTAAACGAATTTAATGTACAAACCATATTCAAAATCGAAACACAAGCAGAAACATTGAGTTCTATGCCTTTCAAAAACAAAATGAGAAGAACGATAATAGAGACACATTACGATAAGGACAAGATGACGAGTATATTAAAAAAGATTCTTAAACCTCATAAAACATGCGCTATTTTTGCACCCGACGAAATCTTCAAAATTATTGAAGAAACTTTGAAAGAATATTTCGTACCAACCCAACTATACAAGATTATTAGATGCGTTACCTTATTAAAAGACATAACCGACCCGATCGAACAACAATCTGAAATACGTCAATATCACTTAGCTAACAATCACAGAGGAATAGACGAAACAGTAGCTCATCTAAAAAGATCTATATACTTTCCATTATTAAAAACCAAAACTTCGCATATTATTAATGACTGCGATGTCTGCCAAACACTCAAATATGACAGACAACCACTGAAACTAGAATATTCAGAAACAGAAACCCCGTCATCCCCTACGCAGATTATACAAACGGACATTTATACGATTAACGGAAAGTCAATAAGGACTATAATTGACAAATTTTCTAAATTTGCTTCAGGTTATACAATTCCGGCTAGAGACAGTCTAAACATAGTTAAGTCTATGAGAAATTTCCTCTTTACATTCGGTATTCCGAAAAAAATCATTTGCGATCAAGGCTCTGAATTTACAAACAAACTTTTTAAAGATTTTTGTACACAATATAATATATCAGTACATTTTACTTCATTTCAACAATCCTCAAGTAACTCCCCTGTTGAAAGATTGCACTCATCCCTGACAGAAATATATAGAATAATTTTCGACAAAAGAAAAACAGAAAAACTTTCATGCGAAAACGAAGATATTCTTTTCGAAACGCTGACGACATACAATAACGCAATACACTCAACAACAAAGTATACACCCTTCGAAATTTTTCACGGAAGACCTCACTTACTAACTCAGGATGTCTTTCCCAATAACGAGCACGACTACCTTCAAAGACTTAACGAATTCCGGAATGTTATTTACCCAGACTTAAAAGAAAGCATGGAGAATAGAATGAAAAACAGAACAACAAAAATTAATGAAAATAGAAACCCCCCAGAGCCTCTAGAAGAAGGCGAAACAGTTTTTAGAAAAGAAAATAGAAGAAATAAGTTAACACCTCGATTCACCAAACACAAAGTAAAACAGGACAAAGGTGTAACCTTTATTTCACACAAAAACCAAAAGATTCAGAAGTCAAAAATTAAGAGAAAAACAAAATAGTAATTATAGCCATATTTTACAGATTTTGCTGTGTAACAGCACAAAATATCAAACTACGACAACTGGAGGAACATGACAGAATCGCGAAAATAAACCTGGGTAAAGCAAGAGTCATACAATCTTATAAACACTTACTACACAAAATTAACATACAAAACTTTTTAGAAAACACACAAAAATTCGAAACATCATTAAATAGTTTAAGACAAGTAAAATTCTCAGGAGAAATTATAGATAGCTTAAAGGCAAAAATTGATCAATTAAAACTAAAAATAAATACTTTATTACCTAAAAAAAGCGAAAAGAGAGGCTTAGTAAACGGTCTTGGTAGTATGATAAAAGTTTTAACAGGCAATATGGACGCAAATGACGCCCAATCCATTGATAATAAATTTAACGTTATTACAAAAAATGAAAATCAAATTACAGAAAAAGTAAATAAACAGACACTATTTAATAAGGAAACGATTTTAAGATTCGAAAACATTACCGAACATATTAATCAAGAACAAGAAACAATTAATACTTTTATTAAAAACTATAGAAATAATATATATAAAACATTAAATGAAGAACATAACGAAATACATCTTCTTCAATACATTACAAGAATAAATTTTAATATAGATATATTGTATAATCATATAAATAACATAGCAGAAAGTATTTTGCTAACTAAGCTAAAAACAATACCGAAGTTCATACTATCGGAAGAAGAAATTAGGTCTATAAGCGACTTCATTTCCAATCAAAATGTAATTTTAGAACCAGATGAACACCTATACAGGTTATTTACTTTAGAAACCTATATTAGCGATTACAATATAACATTCCATGTTAAAATACCTATATTTAACACACAAATGTACAAGTTAGCACACATTCTCCCTCTGCCAATACATCAGACCAAATTCTTAATTGTACCTAATTACATCCTGTACGACCAAAACGGTCAAATTTTATACCTTGAAAAGAAATGCCCAAAAATTCATGAAACCTATATATGCGAAAGTACACAAGTCAACATCTTTTGTCTCAAAGGCATCCTCTACGACCAAACAGCAACATGCGATATCAGGGACGTCGGTCAACAAGAGATTATCAAAGAAGTGGAGCAACGGCACATATTTATTTTCATGCCAGAAGCCCTTCACTATCAGCGGATCAGCAATATTAACGTTCGACAACTGCACCATCAAAATTAACGGCTTAACATACGACGATACTGAATTGGAATTCGAAGAAAATACAGAACTCTCCATAGAAGCATTTTAACTGATGAACATAAACAACACGTTTGAGGACATCAATTTACAAATACTTCACATACAGTCATTATCGAGCCAAGACGACATAATTTCCATGAAGACTTCAGCGACAAACCACCTCTTCGCACTCTACACACTCTTCGCTACTTTGGCCGTATCTTCAATATGTCTTATATCGTATATCTTTTCACCGGTGGAACCACCACCGATTTGCGTTCCGGCCATTCCTTCGATGTGGCCGTCACTTCACGCCAGGGGGGGAGGAGCTACCGAATCTACCATACAGGGTATATACGATCCGGTCCCACCATCGGCCACTTAGCCTTAAAATATATGTAAACATAAGAATTCACCCACATAAACCTAAGTCAGCATTTTAACACTTTGTTGCAATGCCGACACAGCACCTTGGCAGGATGTTGGTTGCGACAGTTCTAGCTTAAGAGACTTGAACTGCAGCAACAGCTGCATGTTGCTAACAGATATATATATAAATCTTTGTATACATTAAGCTCAATGGAAACCTAAGAAATAAAGACGAGTTCAGTTCATTTTTGACTAGAAAAGCGAGAGGTTATTGTATTTCTGTAAAAAAGACCATTGGACAACTGTCCATTGAACAACGGATAGAAAACCATTGGACAGCTGTACAACTGGTAACTCGGGCACCTACATTTTTGAAGGGCGCCAAATACTCAAGATGATTTTGTCTGCACCTTAAAATATCTTTGATCCGCCCCTGGGGAAAGGAGATAGTCAAGGGCCAGAGACTGTTTCGCTGAAAGATTTAATTTAAAATAAAATAAAATTAGGCAGTCGGTGACAAAAATGCAACTGTAAAATTGCATTGTATGCGTGACGCATATTTGGTTTCGACTCTCAGCTAATTAATCAGATATTTCGTGGTATGTTCTTTGTATCTACAGAGTCAGGCCCCAATTGGTATGTTCTCTCCGCTTTTGGGTGAGATTCATTTTCAAACAAATACCTGGAAAACTTACTAATGTTGCATGCACCCAATTACACGTGTATATATTTTCCTTTGGCCGTGTGAAAATGCATACAATATCGTATTACTAGACATTATTATTACAATATATATATTTTTTAATATCGCTTTATTTGCCATTTTTATATTTACATTTTGCCTAAAGCTAGCTTAACATGATTTGATCAGAGTTTAGACATTGTCTTTTCAGCTGAGAATAATATTAATAATACTATTTTTTATTTACAAATGGGGGTATATTATTATATATTTATGGAAAATTGGCACAGATTAGACAAACCTTAAGAAATTTAATGTTTTAACTTAACTACTATACTTACTGACTACTTGGGGAACTATTGCTTAATGCGATCTTATTATTTTTCAGTAGCGTCGGATATGAGATTTTACTTTCATTATGAATGTTTATTGTTGCGTACTTTAGGATCATTTTGAGTATTTTATTTTGTGTAGTTTGAATTTTTTTTGTGGGTTTGGGCACAGCTTCCCCAAATCTGGCAGCCATATAACATCTTTGGAATAAATATTGTTTTGTATATAATTAATTTGTTGTGTAATGATAAATTGGATTTGCGGTTGATAAGGGCATACAATATGCAGGTGGTTTTATTTATTTTATCTATGGTTTTGGTTATATGCTCATTAAATAGTAGTTTTTGTTAAGATGGATACCTAGGTACCATTCAAGATATGATGTGTTGAGTTTCAGTTTTTGGTTTGGAAGGATACATGGCTTTCGCTTTTTGGAAAATTTTTGTTGTTTTTGCAGGGACATTATAATTATCTATTCCCAATTTGTATCTTTTTTTTTTTTGAGCACATATTTTATTTTAGGACCTGATTAGCTAAAAAAGAAGCTTATGTATCGTATAACTGGACATTATAATTATCTCTTAACAGTTTGTACTTCTTTTTTTCTTGTAGAGAGATTTTATTTTAGGAGCTGATAAGCTATAGAGGAAGCTTATTACGGAGTTAGTTGTAAATATGTTAAGAAAATCCTATCAAAATAATGTCTGAGTTCTATGCTTATCCATTTGAGATCTACATGTTAGATAAGCTTCAAAGGTTTCTGGGTAGGGTATTTTCTTGTCTATACATAGGGTATATTCTAGTCTATACGTTTCGTTCTGAGCACGAAATGTTTTGTCTGTATGAAAATGTTCCTTTTTTGTACTAATTTCTAGTTATTCATTTGGTTGCAACATTCATTTCGACAGTCATTCACACACACCGCAGCCTGATAATGGATGAAGTGTGTGTGTGTGTGTGTGTGTGTATTTGTGTGTGTGCGTGTGGTAAATGCAGTCTGTCCAAGCGGACTCAAGTCGCCTTTTATTTATCAGCACTAGAGCAGAGCCAGAGCCAGAGCCGGAGCCGGAGCCGGAGTTGGCAGTCGTGTACCCTTAGCCCTAGACGGCAATGGTTTTGCTACTGACGAAATGGCTCTGGAATGGCAGTTACGCCACTGACAAAATGTTACTGAATATATGACAAAAAAAGGTCATACGAATATCAAAAATGAAACGAAAATGACAGAAAATTCTCCCTTGCCCTTCTGTTCCTGATTTTGCAAAGCCACGACGAGTCGAGTTCCCATGGGTTTTTGTCTGCTTGCAAAAACGATGGATGAAAGGATGGTTTTCTGCTCTGTTGGTGTGGGGAGAATGAGTCCAGGTCCAGGACCAAGCGGTAGTTGCTCTTGATGAAAGGGTTCACAACTATTTTCAAACTATGTATTTAGCGCGCATTATATGACCTACTCCTTTGCTCCACTCCTTTCGTTTAGCGCTCGTGCAGCATCATCTTGTACACTGAGAGAAACAAAAAAGTTTTACTAGGAATTCAGTTGAATTATAGAGGTGCTATTCTATTAACTTTATCAATCTCAAGTGATTTGACTTCAACTACATATTGAAATATAACTTTATACCCTTTCTGTTCTTTATTTCAACTTGTTTAAGTTTTTCAGTGTAATTTTCATTACAGTGTAACTTTCGTCACTTGCCTGTTTTTATGATGATGATATGTTTGTTTGCCCCACTGGGGCAATGAACAGTGGCCATAGCATATTTGGTAATGATCCTAACCCGACTAAACTTATGTATAGCCTGTATTTATATATAAATATCTGCCGATAAATATTAATATATGTTTAAATCTTTTACTGGTCTAAGTATCAAACGGAATAATCAATTATTTGCAATGAAAACATTTCCATATATATTTATTTATTGAGGCTTAGACAATAAGTTACGTGATCCACTGTGCTGGTTGATGGTCGTTTGCCATCAGAGGGACTGTTGGCTTGACCCATGACCCCAGCTCAACCCCTGATCTAATGCTGCTTGTGCCCACTTGTAACATATTTTTTGGGCAGCGGATTAGTTGCACGCCATGTTGCCACTTGAAGTGTTTATGTGTGTGGAGTGTCGCTCACACATACACATAAGCACCCACCCACAAACACACACACACACACACACACACACACGGAGAACATCGCATACATATGCACATAAGTATATCATGCGACACTTAATAAAAACAATGTGCTCAACATGCCGCCTTAAATGGAAATCCATTTTCAGTGTTTGTTTTTGCTTGCTTTTCATAGAATTGTGAGAGTGTGTATTGTATGCGTGTTAAGTTATTTAAATGTCTGCTTTAGCCACTGCTTTCTGGTTCCAAAAATGTATAATTAATTGTTTTAAAGCATTTTCCCCTAGTCTGAAACTTGTCACCCACTTTTTGTCATCAGAATGGAGTACGGGTCTTGGGGTCACCACTAGCTGTTACAATATCATTGTGTGGTTTTTGTTTATATTTGAAGCGTTTGCTATGATGATTATAAGTAGTCCTCATCTCACTCTGCTTTAATCGTTTTGGCAATTAGTTCGAAGCTGGAATGAGACAATGGCAAAATATAAATAAAGTAAGTTGGGATTTGAGAAAATAATATAATAACAATCTAAGTTGTGTCTAGCTTTACAAAACCAAAAAAAAGGCGATCAAACCTGGAAGGAATTAGTTCGAAGCTGGAATGAGACAATGGCAAAATATAAATAAAGTAAGTTGGGATTTGAGAAAATAATATAATAACAATCTAAGTTGTGTCTAGCTTTACAAAACCAAAAAAAAGGCGATCAAACCTGGAAGGAATTAATAATTCCTTCCCGGGCGCGTCTCACAGCGTTGCGTTATTTTGGCTTCGGCTTCACTTGTAGATGTTGTTTGTTATTGTTTCCTTTTTGTTGTGTTGGTGTTGTTTTTGTTTGCTTTTTTTTTTATTTCAAACGTGTTTTTTTGTTCCGGAATTTACGCCGACCAGCCAAATCCGACGTTCCAAAGTTGTTGTTTTTGGAGTTGGTTTTTTGTTTTTTTTTTTTTTGATTTTTTCTTGTTTTGGTAGTTTGTTTCTTCTTGAAGTCGCCTAGCATATATATATCCATCTTTCAATCATCAGTATTGTTCAAATTATTCCAATCTTCATATATCTCATACATCATAAATCAACATAAATCTTTTGGTTACTAAACGGCGGCTTTTCATCATATACATTATACATTGTCAATTGGTTTCTTTCTTTCCCATAACACAATTTTAGATCGATTTCCATATATATCCATCTTCTTCTTTTTCATTTGCTTGAACATTTGGTTTTGGTTTTATCCATAAACTTTAGTATTGGCAATTGGCTGGTTCACAGTTCAAAACCTGCGGCACAGTATTTTTTTCAGCTTATCTGGTTATTGAGATATAAACTTTCATTTTATCTCACAGTTTTCGCTCGTGTATTCTCATATATTCCATCCTTGATTTCTAGAGTTTACTCTCCCTTTTGCATTTTGATTCTTGGATTTATCATCCGTTACCCATCATTTTGTATTCAGAGGTTATTTCTGGCCCAGGCGAGAACGCAGTATTAAAAACCCATCATATGTACCTTCTTTGTATTCGCGTTTTATCCATTTTACTTGTTGCCACAATTAGTTGGGGATGTGACCAACCCTTTTCGCTGTGAGACGCTCGACCGCCCGAAGTACGGTACTTCAATTGCGCTATATAAATTACCAGCTGGCGAAATACCGAGTTGGGAATTATATGACGTTCAAAGTAAGTACGCTGAGTCGCATAGTACGAGTAGTAGCTCGCTTTGATGGCGATGACACAGTATACTCGTATTTACGAGATAGAGAGAGAGAGAGAGCAAAAGAACCAGTTTCGAGAGCGAATGCGATGCATGCAATATTCAGCGGCGCAAAACCGAATGAGGTCGGGCAACAGAATGCATTGTCGGCGAACTACGATACTTTGTGGCCTCGCTACTTGTTGTCTACTTAATTGATACACTGAATCGCATGCGCGGAAAAATATTTGCGGTTCGAATAATTGATATACGTATCTTTATGATGCATTAATTAAATGCAAAATGCAAAGAATTTTTCTTTTTATGCAACAATATAATATTTTTGTACACAAAAAATAGGCAAAAAGCATGTCTGACTGCAGAATGTAAACAATTTGTTAGGGTTGAAGAGATTGTATGCGCAGCACTGAGATAGCCACACATACATTATTATTGTTTTTATTTTTCTTTCTGTAAAGATTACATTGAACTTCTTCTATATATTGTGTTAAACTTTTAATACCTTAGCCTGGCTTAATAATCTAATGTCAATCAATCAAGAGCTCTGCCTTTAAGGCAGTGTGCACAATATTCATATTTAACTTATTAATTTTTTTTAATTTGTTTATGTTTGTATCATACATGTCCTTTAATCTTTAATATAAAAAATACTTCTTTATAACTAATATAGCTGCAAAAGTCCTCGGTAAAAGACATAATAAACACTTCTCCCTAGCCGAGTTTCGAACCTGCGACCAACCGACAAAAGCTTCGCAAAGCGCTTTGTTCTGCAGCTCAATCAGCTCGGCCAGCAGGTCCGTAAGAAAGCAGGTATGTGATATAAAAAAGGGGAAAATCAAACATTTTAAATAAAGTTGCTGTCAATATAATGTCTGAGCTGTTCATTAGATGCAGGGAAGGAACAGGGAAATTTAAAAAATATAAGTGAATAGGAAATGTTACATACTAGTGCTCAATGCACTATTACTTAGGTATACGTTTTATTACTTGTCTTATGAGTAGATATTAAACGAATTTGGGAGATTAAAAAAATTTGTTGCTGAGACGGCTTGTGAGAGAATTTTCAAGAAATGTGGTGAAAGATACAAGTACACAGATTGCCGACTTATGTTAAGTCTTTCCAGTGTAAAGGTACGTTTGATTTAAGAGCCTTTAAATGGAATATGCTGATCTGTACGAGCCTGCGTTTGTTATGATAACACCTTTGTGTCCTTTGCCAATGTGTGAACTCGGCTGTCCATACAAGCTACATACCATACATAGACACATATTTGCCACTGTGAGGCAAAAGCATTTGTTGGCCTTAGGCAAAGGAGGTGGAGAGTTTCGACAATTGTTTTGTGAGTTTTTGCTTTGTGTTGATTTCAATTGTCGCCCTAGCACAGTCTATATCACATCTGGTGTGTATAGCTATAGGTATATACAAATATATATACAAATATATATACAAATATACAGGCGTTTATAAGGATACCTTGTATATACATATATAAATTCATATAAATGTATTGTAAATATTTATTTAGTGTAATTTAGTTGCTGTACAAAATGTGTCTTCAAGCGCACAGTTTGCTCAAGACTTTTCACAGCTTCGGTTTTGTGTATGTGACCTACTCCTATGGTGTGTAGTATGCCTAAGACCTAAGTAAGCCGACATCTATACATGGCTGTACGCAAAGGGGGCTTTTAAGGGATAATTTTCCCAACGAATGTTTAAGAGAAATAAGCTTAGCTATAAATAAGTTAATAGAAGTTTAGGCTTGAATCCCCTTTTCACCTACGCCACTGCCCACATGCATAACTCTCTACGATTTCTGCGTGGGAGCAACCAAGTATTGAAACAGTAACAATAATAGAAACAACAGCAGGAACTACTACTACATACTTGTAGTATATTTAGAACTTAACGTGCAGGCCTGAGTATATTTATTTAAAGGCAACAAGCACTTTGCTTGCTTATCATACACGAGCCGGAGCAGTAGTCTGAATCAGAGTCGGAGACGGAGCCGGAGCCGGAGCCGGAGCCGGACTTGGAGACGGTTCCGGCCGTTGCAGCTACTTTGCTATTATTATGGCTATAAACTATTATTCTGCCAACTAGCTGCCTGCTGTTGATATTTTTCTAAATTTAATTGCATTTCTGGTTGCTGGCAGGCTGGCAGGCAGGAGGGCGGGCGGGTGGTTGGTCGGGCAGTGTTTGCTGGCCCAAGTAACAGGCTATATCTGTCTATCTGTCCAGGGCTGGGCAAGCTGACTCTGACTCCGAGCACAAGTAGAATAAGAACGTCAACGACAAGACAACTCAATTTGATGGCAAATCACATCATATGCTTTCCAAACACGTCCTTTCTACAACGCAAAAATTTAAGTCACGAAAACAATTTTGTGAATTGTTGGCGGCCAGTCGTCATTGCATTGGCTGGGTCTGTTCCTGGAACTGGCTCTGGGTGTGGGCTTGGGTCTGGGTTTGGGTGTGTGCCTTGTACCCGTTCCATCAGTTAAACTGTTTGTATCTGTCGCAGTTCTTTAAGAGCAGTCGGAAATGCCCTGAGTGGATTACAGCGCTTTATTGTCCTTGTGCCCTTCTCTCATCTCTCTACTCCCATCTCCCTGCTTCCTTCTCCCTCCTCCGACTTCCTACAATCAGCTCGTTATCTGTCGCGTCGCATCAATAAATAATGCCAAATTCGTAGCTTTATTTGTTCTTCTGTTTTTTTTCTCTCCTCTCCTTTGGACAAACTCAAAACAATCGCGTCTTGAATTTGCATTAAATCAGTTACTCGCCCAGAAACTCATGGACAATCACGTAAACAGGCACTCTTTTTAATTGGGATTCAATTGCTCCAGCATTAACCACTTCCTAGAAGTAGGTACCTATCGAAGGTGCTTCCCAAAGACCTTATATAAATAGCTTTTTTTTTATAATAACTATCAACCACTTTTTCTAATCCCTTGACTATTACTTCTTTATAAATATTACATCTTCGCAAAGTTGCCGCCATTTCAGGGATATTAAACATCCTTCTAAAATATCTATAAAGGATGCCTATAAGTAGGCACCCATAGAAGGTGCTTCCCAAAGTAAAGAGGACCTTATCAAAATATCCTTTTTGTATAATAACTATCAACCACTTTCCCTGTTCCCTTAACTTGGCTTCGTGTAACTATTACCGCTTCGCAAAGTTGCAGCCATTTCAAGGAGATTCTTCTCAAGGATCCTTAAAGAATGAAAGTAAACTCCGTAAGCTTTTATATAATGCAAGTTTTATTTGAAAACTAATGTTAAAAGGCAATTAAAGCGGAATCCATTTTACATGTGTTTGTTGGTCTTGTGGATGGCGTGGTAACCGTTCTGGGCCTGGGCAGGGGCGTTGCGTCCGAAGGGGCTCTTGGCGTTAACCTGGAGAATGTAGTCACCCTTGATGTCGAAGCTGGCGGCGATGCCCATGTAGGCGCGCTTGCCATAGCCATTGTTTTCCTTGTACTCCTGGAGGGAGTTGCCGGCGACGGCGGGGAAGTTGCGCTCGTATCCTGGACGGACAGACTCGGCGAAGTAGCGGGTAGCGCGGAGAGAAGCCTCCACAACGTTATCGGCACCGGGAACACCGTTGGATGGGCCATTAGGATAGAAGTCAACATCAGCAAGGCGGGCCTTGGTGCCCATGCCGTTAGCGGAAGTGTGGATGGCATCAACGAAGTCGGCATCACCACGGGCCAAGCTGGTCAGCTTGTGCTCAGATGTGGCAAACAGTTTAGTGGCATCCAGACCAGTGATGCGGCGCAGCTTGTGTCCGGTCTGACGGGTAAATTGGCGGCCAGCAACGCCGGCAACGTGGGCAGCGGGTCCCTGACCAATCAAATGGATAATCTCCTGGGGTACGTTAGCTTCGTTGGTCAATTGCACAAGGCAGTTGCCGATCATTTCACCGACGCGCTCTACGTTCAAGGTGGCGAATTGCTGGAAGTCATCGATGTTATCGCCCAATTGGATGACAACGAGATCACCGGTCTTCTTGTCGTTCTGGTCCTTGTTCTGGTTGTAACGCTGCTGTTCCCTCTCCTCGCTGCTGTCCTGCTCGTTGTTCTGGCCGGGGTAGGACTTCAGGTTGTAGCGCTGCTCGTAGGCCTGGACCAATTTGCGGTTAGCCTTGTTGACGTGGTTCCAGCTTTGGGGTAGACCCTGGATGAAGATGGTGACCTCATCGTTGCCAAAGTTCTCCTGACGCTTGACGGTCTGCACGAGGTTGTTCAGGTTGAACTCGACCTTCTGGCCACGCTCGCCGATTAAGAATCCCTTGATCTTGCTGGGTTCTGGCACATAGTCGGGTTTCAGGACGTGGTTGAACTTGGACAAGTGATCTAAAAGGAATCATAGATGCTTGTTTCTTGATCCCACTCATTATGTTGTTATAGGTTACTTACAAAGTTTGTTCAGAAGAGTAGCACCATCTTCAACGGTCATCTCCTCGAGACGACGGAGGGTCACTTGCTTGAGCATCGGGAGTTCCTCAATCTCCTTGGGAGACACCCAGTTGCTTGGGTTCTCGTAGTCCATCAGAGAGTTAGAACGCTGGCTAGTGGAGTGAGTGGCCAAAGCCGCACCCATTAGACAGGTCACAACGCACAAAGTCTTCAAAGCATTCATCCTTAATCGAGCTTGTAGAGACACGGGTACAAACTGTACTGCATGATATTCCTTGGATTCCCAGCCCTTTTATAGTCCAACCTAGTCCAGTATCATCAGTATGCACTTGGCATCGAAATGAATACTTGAAGCATGCACCTTGCTCAGCACTTTTCGGTAGCAAATCTCGAAATCTACGCAAAATCGCTGATTCGACATTTTGGCAATTGCTCGAAAACGCTTTTCGCTGCTATCAGTCTGAGCTAGCGGCTGATAAGAGCCAACGAGTTACGTTCTGCTGCACACTTAATCGTATTCATAATTATTATTCACATTATCAGTATGCCAGTGCAAGTCTGACTAAGATTCTCAATGTCATCAATGCACTTGCTCATGAGTTGAATGCACCTTGGTAATGTGACGCTTCGCACGAGCTGCAAGCTAAGCATTACCTGGGGCCACAGCGATAGCTCAGTCTGAGATCAGCGTCAGAGTCTTTTATATATATAGTATAAATTGTATTATACTTAGTGATTATACGTATTGTAAATCGATTAAGTATTGAGTGTATTAAGTATTCAGATCCGACATTTCTAAGTAGAAGCTTTCAATGCAATTTTGTCGTTTGCTGCTTGCAATCGAATGTGCCTAACTTTGGGTTACCCTTAACAGGCACTCTGTTAGGCCCTTATGGAAACTATAACAGAACTCAGTATACATATTCATATTCATAATATACACACATACTAAAAATTCTGCTGTTCTTCCCTTGCCAGCGACCCCTGCTTGGATTTATGATAAATTTTAATACTTTTTTTGGTTTATCCGTTCTTTTTTTAAATTCACAGAAAGTTTTAGGGGCAAATTCATATAATGTTGTGACTTCATGAGAGTTATAAAGTATACATATATATATATTGTATATATATATATGTATGAAATATGTAAAATTTTGCTTTTTATATATATATATCAAATTTGGTGTCTTTAGACTCTTAAAGTCTCTCAGCTTTTGCGTTCGCCCAGAGGAACCTGGCTAAAACGCCTCGACTATAGATACTCATAAATAATATATACATTTTATGATATCTGAAACACCCTTTTGCCCACTTTGAGTGGGTTAAGGGTATATATTTTCGTAACCAGCGCAAAAATCATAAATGAAAGAATACATATAGAAACTAACAGAAGAAGGTCTGGTCTGGACTTCATATGCTCAGCCAGGATATAAACAGAAGTCCTAAGGAGCACAGACTGTGCTCCACAGACTTAATGTAATATATCATTTATACAAAAAGCTATGCAATGTGCTTGGAATTAAAACCAGTTAACTTCTGACCCCTTTTGTTAGCTGGAGAGACTGAGAAGGATGAATTTATGAGTTGAGTGAAAACCCTCTGGCAATGGGTTTTAAAATATCCATACTACAGTTAATTATGTGAACTAGCAAAAGCTAATATGAATAGACAATGAATAAAAAATGTAATTTACATAAATCAGTGAAAATAACTGGTAACCTGCATTGAAATCTCGATTATTTTGAGCCAATAATAGAATAATCATCGCCAGGCCAAATAAAATAGAATAAAACAAATTCATAAATAGCAAAATTAAAGACCCTAAAGTTTGTAAAATTTACATTATATATATAAATATATATATATATATATATATATATATATATGTGTGTGTGTGTGTGTGTGTGCATAATATGGAACATATATTTTTGCTTATGGAAATTAAAAGCCCAAGAGGTAATATGCACACAATAATTTGCTTTATGTCATTTGACATGTCATTTACAGATTTTTTAATTCCAATTATAATTTTGACAAGTTATCCGAATGCGTTAAAAAATTTGTCATCCCATATTATAATTAAAATATGTATGTTAATACGAATGCTGATATCAATACATTTATTCATTTATTCGCTTATTTCTCAAAGAGTAAACTGAAATGATATTAATTGGAAAATGTAGCTTCTGCTCTCTCCACACTCATACTACTTACAAGCTGCACCCCAAGGGGGTAGAAAATAATGAGAAAATCTGAAACTGGCAGGAAAATCATATTAAGTTTGTGTACGATCCATAGGGATGTATTATACCATCCATAGAGACTAAGGTGTGTAAAGCCAGGCATATCGATAATTTTTAAAGGTAAAAGAGAAAGAGATTCCCTGATCTCTTAAGGAAGCCCAAGTGGGAGGAAGTCTAGATCATATGAAGTGTATATGGGGCATATGAATATATATTATATATACCAATTCAGCATCGATCTTAGACCCAAAAGTGTGCTTAGAGTGCAGCTAATGCTGGTTTATAAATTATTCTTAAAGGTACAATAGATGTAAAGTGTGAATAGAGTGCAGTTAAGCTGATCTGGATTCGGGGTATCTTTTCGGGGGAACCCCAAGGAGATAGAAAATAATGAAAGAGTCGGAAACAAGCAGGAAAATCATGTGAAGTTTGTGTAGGATATATAAAGATGTATTATACGACTCGTATTATATTATATTAATATAATACTCGTATATAGCAGTTCAGCATCGATCTTAGCGACTAAATTGTATTTATAGTGCAAGTAAGGCTGGTTTATCGAATGTTCTTATATATATAGTTGGATTCAGGGTATCTCTGGGGAATCCCTAAGGAAAAAGTCGAAAACAGACAGGAAAATCATATGAAGTGTGTGTAGGGTATATAAACGTATATTATGTGTATCTGCTTAGCATGTATCTTAGACTAAAGTGTGAATAGAGTGCGGGTAAGCAGTGCCGGATTTTGGGTGTCTCTTGAAGGAACCCAAAGCGGGGTATTAAAGTGTAAAGGACTACGAATTAGGTTGGAAAATCATATGAAGTGTATATAGGGTATATAGTCACATTTTATATATACCAGTTCAGCATTGATCTCAGTGACTAAATTGTATATAAAAGGGCTTTTGCTTAAAGACTAGTCTAACGATTATTTTAAAAGGTAAATATAGTTAGACTCGAGGGGGTAGAAAATAATGAAAGAGTCTGAAACAGGCAGGAAAATCATATGAAGTTTTTGTAGGATCTATGAATATATATTATATATATACTAGTTCAGCATCGATCTTAGAGACTTAGGTGTGAATAGAGTGTGGGGAAGGCTGGCTTATAGATTATTCTTAAAGATATTAGAGTTGGATTCAGGGATCCATTTAGGAAACCCTAAGGGGGATAAAATTGTGAAGCAGTCTGTAGTAAGATGGAAAATCATATGAAAAGCATAGATTATATATTCCAATTCAACATCGATCTTAGTGGCTAACTTATATATAAAGAGCTTTTGCTTAAAGACTGCTTCGTCGATTAGTCTCAAAGGTAAATATATCAGAGTTGGATTCAGGGTATCCTCTTGGTCAGGCTCTTTGGTCTTTGGTGAGGCAGTGACTTACCTACTCGTTTAATATAGACACTTGAACAGATTATTAATTACAGTTAGCTGCTGCTGCTGGTGACGCCACACCTACCAATTAATTTTGCATTTTGAGGCGATGCCGCAGCGGTGAGTGCAATTTTGCCAAGCGGCCGAATCGAAAGCAGAAGCCGAATGGAATATAAAAAGACAGCTGCCAAAAGGGGCGTTGCGTCGGCCCAGTTAAATGAAGGGTTTCGGTGAGGGGTTCCGGTTTTGGTGTGTGTGTTTTTTTTGGGACAGTCGAAGCTAGTAGTGTCCCCCCGGGCTGGCAATTGAATCTCCGTTTGGCCGCATCGGCCATCGCATAGCAGAAGGGTTATCATTACTTCCACATAATTTAATTTCGGCAGGCAACGACCATTTGCATTTCAATACTAAATGGAAGTGGGTGCTGCGGGGGTGGTGCGGGGTGGTACAATTCTTGGTTCGTCCGCCGATTCGGGCGCTCCACAAATTTTTCTTGCCATTTTTCAAAGTTTTGCCGGCTGCTCATTGCACAAACTGAATTGAATCACCACATTACGAGGACGCTACGCTGGATACCCTTTTGTTATCCCTTACACCACCTACACCCCCCTCCTCCTCCACGACTCTAGTCCACAAAATATCCGATCTACTTTTCTCCATTTCGTTTTAAATTTTTGGCGGCCCAGTTGCTGAGATGCTGCTGCCAGATTTTCCATCATCATTCATAACAAAAGCAGTTGGCAGTTGCAGCAGACTCGCCTAACTTTACCCCCGTATAACCCCCCCACCCCACACACCCCCTATTACCCCATGCCGTACACCTCTTATCCAGTAACTACCCCACGCCCAGGCAATGAACTAGCCCATTTTTTGCGACATTTCCGTTTGCATTTGGCAAGCGGAAACGTCAGGCGCCCATTGGACAATCAAGCTTGGACTTGGACAAGCAACTGAGTGCCACCTCAGTTGTTGTTGTTTCTGGTTGTTGTTGTTGTTGTTGTTGTTGTTATCAACACAAAAGGCATGGTCCGACATTGTTTGGTGTTGATAGCTGCTCATGAATAACAAATGCACACGGCAGGTGGGTCGATCTATCTTTTACTCTCTGTTTATATATACATATATATGATATATATGTATGTATGAGTGTGTTTGTCTGTGTATCTTGTTTGTTTGCATTGTGTGTGTGTGTGTGTGTTTGAGCATACCAAACTTGTTTATTAATTGTCTATTGATTTGTGGCCAACCGAGGGACAAATGGATCAGCCAACGTCCAGCGACCAAGCGACCATTTGACGATTCCGACCAATTTCACTTGCCAAAAAGTGCTAACCAATTAAATCATTTTTATAGCCAAATGCTGTACAAATTTAGTTCAAGCACTTACACACACACACACACCGCACAACCAACCGCCACATATATATTCGTATTGTGTTTTTGATTGATTCGGAGCTAGAGTCACGTTGATAGATAACATCCCATCGATAGGTCAAAATAATCAAACCCCAAACGTCAAATTCAGTTAACAGTTACTGCTAGAACCACCAGCAAGAGGATAAGAGAATCCAGAAAAAAATTGAGAAAATGATAGAATGAGCACAGAACCAACCAAATGGCCTACGCTTCTCGCTGTCAATGCCTCATTCAAATGTCAAATGCATTTTACAATTGCGACCTCTTTCCTACTCAAATTGCTATATATATACAGCAGAACGAATACGAGTATTCACTTATGCGACTATTCACTTATACGACTATTCACTTAGACGAGTATCTATTATTTATTTGCTCTTCATGTTTTTTTGTTACATTTCAAAAACATTTTTTCTTCTTTTGCCTTGGGCATGTTCAATGTGCAAAGCGTAAAATAGCTCAATGATTGTTTTGGGGGGTTAGACTTGAGGGTAGATTAGTCTTGTAACTATGTGGGAATTGTCTCTTACATATGTATATACATAGTTAACCAGCTTTCACATGACGAGAACATATGCACATTCGACTAGCAAAACCTTGGCCCCACTCCATGTAGATTTGGGCCAACATTCTGTGCACTTAGCCAACAACGTCGGGAGTGCAGCTAAAATTAGTAAGAAGTTCGTAAATATTTAATCAATGCAGTTGCTAAAAACCACGAATAGAATCTGAATTAATTTGGTTACATGGAATGTAATGTACACCAGGAAAATTCATTAGAACACATTTAACTTTCGAAGCAATAAATTACATCAAACACACATTAGGAAATTGTTTCAGAAAAACATCACAGAATCATTTAAACCTTTTTTAAAGAAAGCAGAGTACACTAAACAAAGTTAAATCTTTGAGCAAATACAAAACAAATAAATAAAATGCACCCAACTCTCTTTTTAGACGGTAGATACGTTCCTCAGAAATCCGTGTAAAAATAAATCGTGTAAAAAAAGAGGCGTTTCCTATAGTAAAATGGGGTATACGTTCTATGTGATTTGAAAACCGTGTAAGATGAAATAAAGAACTATATTTACTTCGAAAAACCGTGTATAAAATGTTGAAAATTTAAAATTTCAGATATGCATACAAATTGTATGTTCATATGGCATTTTATTGAGCATTAAAACTTAAAATACATAATTCATACTGGTGAAAAATTGGTAGAGCAAGCAAAGAACGAAAGAAATCTGTTAATCCAGAATTAAGGACAGAAAAATTAGAATAGAAATCTAATCTAAAATCTAATTGATAGCACGAACAAGTGATAAAATATTGCGAGCTAATAAACTTTAAACACTTTAATTTAGCAATATTTTATGTAAATATCATGCGAACAAAATGTGTAGGTAAGAGTTATCGAATAAGGGGATTTCCCAGTTACTACTATGTATGTTCATTTCAGCAATGGTGCCAAGTGTTGTAAAAACAAACATAATTACAAAACAGTTATTTTGAAACCGTACTAGATAAAACAATTTTTACAAAAGAAATTTTTTTCAACCGTGTAACTTCAAATCCGTGTAAAAATAAACAGTGTAAAAAGAGAGTTGGGTGTACTGTAAATATTATAAAAAAGGGCTAAAAACTCATTGGTGCTAACGTCCTATAGATAAATATATTCCAATCCTGCAAACCTCAAAGAACTCTTTAGCATAGAAAGTAGACACCAGTCACTGGTTTTAAAGCAATACAGTATTAATACAATATAAAGAACACGATACGCTTAAATTAAGAAAGAATTAGAAAGAAATAGAATAGTCATAACATAGCGATAGCATAGAATCAATTCCTAACAAAGAGCTTAATAAGAAGAGTGCACTCGAGATAGTAAATTAATAATATTAATATCGAAGCTCTGGCAGGGATTCTACTTGTGCTGCTCTTGTTGTTCATCTAAGCCATAAGTATTTATAATTATATTTATGGTGTTCATTATTAATAATCATATCCGAGAATACATCGATAAACTAGAATCAAAAAGGGATAAAATAGAAGCGGCTAAAACGATATCAGCCAAAATTGCTTCTATTGTAGATCTCGTCCTATAGAGGAGAGAACTCAACAGCGATCATAATTATTATACGGGGTACAGGTGATGCACAAGCTCCCTCCACGCGCTCCTCCAGTTGGTAATACCATGTGACCTTCACTTGGTCTTGCCACCGCAGCCGGGGTCTTCCCCTTCTTCCTTGTCCACCAACTACCGCATCAAATACCTTACGAGCTGGAGCCTGTTCATCCATACGAGCAACATGACCCAACCAGCAAAGTCTCATAATGTGAATTCGCTTAACCACATCAATGTCCTCGTAGAGCTCATACAGCTCGTGGTTCCATCTGATACGATATGTACCACTAACATATATCACTATGGAACAGCGATCATTATGAAACACAAAATATAATCAAAATGCACATTGTACTTAAAAAATATATGCATCAATATTTATTTTACTTATTTATTTTAATCAGCTCAATCGATTACAAAAAATAGATTAGGCTTAACTTAAGTCTCTTGCACGTGGGAGTTATAATGCAGACTGATTCTGGACATTAAAAAAATTAAATATAAAGAAACTTTTTCATTTGTTTATTTATCTGTTTATTTGTTTATCTGTTTATTTGTTTATTTGTTTATTTGTTTATTTGTTTATTTGTTTATTTGTTTATTTGTTTATTTGTTTATTTGTTTATTTGTTTATTTGTTTATTTGTTTATTTGTTTATTTGTTTATTTGTTTATTTGTTTATTTGTTTATTTGTTTATTTGTTTATTTGTTTATTTGTTTATTTGTTTATTTGTTTATTTGCTTATTTGTTTATTTGTTTATTTGTTTATTTGTTTATTTGCTTATTTGTTTATTTGTTTATTTGTTTATTTGTTTATTTGTTTATTTGCTTATTTGTTTATTTGTTTATTTGTTTATTTGTTTATTTGTACATTTGTTTATTTATTAAAATTATACTTAATTTTTAATATATATTTATTTCAGTTATTTTATTTATTTTTAAATATTTAAATTATTTATTTTATTAACGGTTTTGTTTTTTAAGTTATTTATTCGATTATTTATTTATTTTTTTAGTTGTTTAGTTATTTATTTATTAGAATGTAACTTTTTAAATATTTATTTATTTAATTAATTATTTTTTAAAATTAGTTTATTATTCAATTATCTGTTTGTTAATTTATTTGTTTGTTTATGAATCTATTTTTTTTCTATTTTTATTTATTGATTTATTTTGTCTCAACTAAAAGCACTCGATTACACGAGAATTAATTATAAAAACAATAAAAGAATTAAATTAAAAAGAGTGTAATTTTTAAATAAAAAATTATACAAATTAAAAAAGAAAATGAGAAGAAAATATACATATATAGAGCCTAAGAAATTAAAAATTACAAAATTATATAAAAGAAACCATTTTAGTTTCACCTTTTTGTGAGCAAAATTAAATATAAAACTAATTTTAGCTTTGAGGGGGAGGCAAATTGTAGCTGACATTTCTGACATTCTATTTCTATTTTCTATTTATCAAATTACATAAAAATACTATATAAATTAGATAATTTGCTATTTTGTTCTGCTTGTGTGCAGAATAATGATAGCTTTTGCCGTTGGAAAATCATTTCGTGTGCCCAATTTGATGGGAGCTAATTAAAACAGGTAAATGATAAATGAAATAGTAGCGTTAACAGTGTGTCTTATGATTAACCTGTCAGATTTAGTAATTATCTTCACTGGCAGTCCCTATTCCAATTTGCCATTTCCCAATTTCGAATAACGAATTTCGAATAATGAATTTCGAATTTCCAATTTCCAAATTAAACATATCAAACCGAATTGCGCTGCAAGTATTCTCATATGTCCTTTTTAATTCTATGCCTTTTCTTTGCTTAAAATAACTTTGGATTTTATTTGCGGCTGCGCTGCATTATAAAATTAATTTGTTAGTGTGAAAAATAATCGAGAAAGAATTTGAAACGCCCATTTTACCGTGGTTTTATTCATTTCGGTGCAGCGTAGGGAAACAACTCCACATCAAGCCGTCACCGTCCAACCCCTCAGACCACAGACCAACGATTTTTCAGGTGCAATTAAATTATATTACTAACTGATAAGGTCAAATAAGCTAAGAATATGGCGGAACGCGAGCGTAGCATACATGAAATGCTTAAAGACACACCTTCAATGAACGACAGTTGTGGTGCCGTGCACACGGGCACAGAAGGCGGTAGTCTGGGAATTGGTATTGGGCTGAGTGGCAGCAGCAGCAGCCATAGTATTGGAATAAATAACCCATTAAGCACGTCCAGCAACTTACCATTGCGAAATCATTCAGCACCAACCACACCGATGTCGCCTAGTAATCCGCAGACACACAACGGATTTCTAACGTCACAAGACGGCAGCAGCAGCCTTATACGAACTAGTGCTTCCAAGATTGATAGTATCAAGAACTGGAGCATATCAACGTACAAGTGCACGCGGCAAATAATGCTCGAAAAGTTGGGAAAATCACAGCGCACAGTCGACTCAGAGCTAGAAGCTCAGATTGAACAGCTGCGCGAAACCCAACGAAAGTATTTGTCCATTTTACGCCTAACACGAGCCTTTAGTTCGCATTTTCACCACGTTGTGGTCACGCAACAGGCATTGGCTGATGCTTTTGCCGATCTAGCGCAAAAGAATCCCGAGCTTCAAAAAGAGTTCATCTGCAACTCTGAGACACAACGAAATTTGACCAAAAATGGAGAACTTCTCTTAAATGCATTAAACTTTTTTATTTCATCGGTTAGCACGCTGTGCAACAAGACCATCGATGATACTCTATTAACGATACGACAATACGAGACGGCCAGAATTGAATTCGATGCCTACCGGATGGACCTTGAGAACACAAAGCCAGAGTTAACTCCAACAGCGTCTACACTGGAAGAAACCCAACGCAGTTATGCACACCATAAAGATCTGTACGAGAAACTGCGTGGTGATGTTGCCATCAAAATGCAATTTCTGGATGACAATCGCATCAAAGTGATGCACAATGCGATTGCCGCTTATTTCTCTGGTAATGCCATGGCTTTGGAAAGTACATTAAAACAGTTCAACATCAAGCTAAAATCACCGAACAACGGTTCTGGTTCTTGGCTGGAACAGTAGTTGTAGAGCGTGAACATCGGCACACGCTTAAACAAGTATTATCCCTTTTTAGCACATGAAACCATTTTTCAAACATAAGTGTATTCAAGGAAAGCTGAAGGTGCACGCTCTCTAAACGCAAAATCCGTGCTAGGTAACTCGTAATATCTAAAGCTAATACATATATATAAGTTAAATTCCTAATTAATAAGTCGAAAGAGGACAAACACATTAATTATTCTATGACTTATAAGTAACTACTTACATTTCCACACTAATCTTTATAGTTCCTTGTTTCCCAATTCATATTTAAATTGCTTTTACAATTTTAAATTCCAAAGCGCTCAGTGCAATATATATGTGTATTTTAAGCTAAAGGAAACTAATACTTTTTTTGTTTTCTGGGCAATGGAAAATTGAAGCAAAGCAAAGTATTTATTTACGGTTTTAGACTATCTGTTAGCCTTTCTTCTTGGTTTCGTTTTTACTTAAAGTCCTTGTATATTTGAACATGTATTACGCGAAAATCAACAAACTTGTTTTGTTTAATTTAAACTAATTGTTTACTAGTCAACGTATTATTTACATTAAAGGGAAATATACAAATAAAAGCCTATTTAATTACACACGGCCGTTGTGACGTTGTGTGTGCTTGTTTTAAATACAATACTATTGTGAATAGCAAGGCTCATACGTGCCGAACTCATTAGCGATGACTCACCGACCACCTCAACCCGCCCTCCCATTCCTCCCCCTGTCACCCGTTGTCATGACAATAAATGAAATATTTTGAGCCCCGTTCGATGTAATAACTGCTGCGATTTGTTGTGCGTCATATTTCATGCCCGTGATTATAAGTCCGGCGCAATAAGCGCACTCCGTTAGATAAATGGCACATGGGCAGCCAAGAGGGAGGCGGGGGGTGCAAATGCTAAGCCCTGCTGGTGCTAAGTGTGCATCAGTATCTCTCTCTCTCTCTCTCTCTCTCTCTCTCTCTCTGTCTCTGTGTGTACTTGGCTTTATCACATCGAAGAGCTCAACATTCTTTTAATTTGAATGCAGCAATAAATGCTGCCCTTGCAATCAGTATAAGCCACATATCAATATACACTTAGCTATCCCATAAGCCCAGCTTATGTATTACATAATGTACCAGGCCAATGCCAAAGGCAGTCAACTCTCACTGTTAGAGTATTGTAGAAAAAAAAAGAGAAGGAAATATCGACAAATCGTCTGAATTGAAATATGAAAAATGTGCGCTCAGCGTTTTGCTGCAATTGTCAAGTGCACTAATAAATTTCAGTCCTGCCGCTTGGCAGCGCACAGTAGAGCCTCGACAAAGCGAACCACTTGAACTTAATTAGGAATGTATTAAAAATCTGATAGAAAAAATGAAAAAATTTATAAAAATATGATAGAAAATAAAATATGAAATAAAATAAAATGTCTAAAATAAAAAACGTTTGAGTGCTGTCCACTTCTAAGTGTATTCACTGTAGCTGCAGCTTGCATTCAAACAATTTATTAATCACAATGGTAAATTGCGTTCAAATTATATAAAATTAATTTGTTCACTCTAAAGTAAAAAATTTCAAAATAAATCATCGAACATTGGGCACTTGGGGCAGAAAAAGTGAAGAGAAAAAAATTAACAAAAATATGTTGACTATCAATTGGCGCAGCTGTTTGCTTCAAGTCTAATAGATTTATAAATAGATATATTACTATATATAAGTCTAGTATTATTAAATGCTTAACTGCATAATATGCTTATGGCTTTTTGTGTAAGGGTTTTCCCACTATGATAAAAGCTTTTCGGTTTTAAGCCGCTTAAAAATATATTTAATTTTTTTTCAAAATATATTTTTATACAAATTTTAAAACAAACATAAAGCGAGATTACAATTAAACTATATAAATAAATACCTGTATAGATTATAAAGACTATATCTAGTGATAACTGAGCCGATTAAATGCCTTTTGGCTGTTTGAGTTAAATGTTGTTTATGCATACAAAAATTGAGGCTCAGCAGCTGCCAATGATTTTGCTCGCAAGTTAAAGTCAAATAAACTTACCTCTCACTTATACATATACATATAATATATATATATATATATATATATATATATATATATATATATGTAAGGTGTGTATGTATGTATATAGTGTCAAATTCAATATGCTTTCAAGTGAAGGCGTCTGACCAAAAATGGGGCTTTAGGCTGAAGAATGATGAAACTGGTCAGCAGATAACTCGAAACAGGCAGTCGGTCAGTCTGTGTTGAGGCGAAAACTTTTCAGAAATTCGAATCATGTAACAAAATATGTACATGATGGCCACACACCCACACACACCCGCACACCCACACCCACATTGTGTGTGCATTGGCTTTTGGGTAAAACTGTCTGTCTGTGTGTGTGCGGTGCAACATGTGTTTATAATTATGTTTTCACTGTGTATTCACATTTTTGGGCACATACTGGTTATGCAGCACGTGCAGGTGTGTGTGTGTGTGTGTGTGTGTGTGTGTGTGTGTGTGTGTGGGTGTGTGTGCATGCAAATTACAAAAGCTGCTGCGGCTCAATCGGCCTGCAGGACAACGCATATGTTCTCAAGTTGCAATTGTTCAACTTTTTTGAGGCTACACACACACACACACACACACACATACACACAGGGCTAACTACATGTACTACTTCACTGTACTAGGTTCGCTGCAGAGAGAGAAGTGCTAGCGAGAATGACCAGAGTTCCGCTCAGCTCAAGGGGACTAATTTCTGCCATGATCGCTGACAAAGACATATGGAAACAATGCCATGTCACGATCATAGACATGATGAAGCGGGTTCGGAACGACGAGACCACGAACAGAGCGACGATCGCATAAGGGTGATCGCCCTTACCCGTGTGATGGCGGGTCAAGAATACCACCTCAGCTAGCTCGGCTTGTCGTAAAAGGCGACTAAAGAGCCCACGGGAGTAGCTAAACACGGCTATATAAGGAAGAGTGCGTTCCAGCACTGCATCCTGCTCACTGACGCAATATCTTGACTGACAGTCCCGGTGAGCAAATCAAGGATAGAAGAGCATACGGAGGGTTTTAGTGCTTAGGCGATTCCCTGTTGGGTCTCGAGTCGCACATATCCATCTACAGGAGTAGATGTTGAATCTACTCCTGTAGATGTTGAATCTTTTGAAGATTTCCCGGCCGGGGTGCAAACCGAAAAAAAAAAAAAAAAAAAAAAAAAAAACAGGGCTAACTGTTAATCCTGCGCTTTAAGTAAAATTTATAATAGTTGCGTTTAATAAGTTGATTCCTTGAAGTTACCAACAATTTACACGGTTGGCCATACGCAAAATGCTTGTCACTTGCAGCGCGTTGCGAACAAAGGATTCCCGGTCTAGCGGCCATTACGGCCTTCTCCTCCTCCCTGCTGCTCCTTTCTCCCGGTTAATGCTGCTGTTCCTTGTCCCAGTCTCCCTCCTGCTGCTCCTGCTACTGCTGGGCCATTCAGCGATTTGTGCCAACTGTCGTTGCTTTTGTCTTTTGTATGCGCTCAGTGACCTGCAAAAATGGCAGACGCGGTTATTTTGGCTCTTGGCCTGGTCGGTGGTTGGTGCACCTGAGCCGCTTTGCCCGTTTACTGTCTTTTGTTAGCCCAGCTCTCAGCGTGGGTGGGCCAAGGTTCTCTGCTCTCTGCGGTCACTGCATGTTGCATATAATTTCATTCATCACACGGTCAACAAAAAAAAACACACAAAATGAAAACAAAAAGAAAAGATAAAAAATAAATGTGAAAGTCTTGGCATAAAGTTACCCAATAGCTTCTTTGGAAGTAAGTGTTATATAAAGGATATAAAGATAAGGATATAAAGATAGGGATGCATAGATAAGAATATATAGATATTAATCCTTTAACGTTTACTTGACTTTATGTATTATATAAGATTGTTCCCAGCAGCTCTTGAAGATTTTCTTTAGTATCTCGAAGCTGGAGACGATTGGTTAGATCCAGGCCTAAGACTAGTTCTTACCTTCAACTTTGCCAAGTCCATCCTTAAGTTTGTTAAGCCCCACTTCAGCTAGTTTGTATCTCCAGGGTATTTTAAAGAAACCCTCAAATCTAATCGGCAGCAGTCGTTGCTGTCGCATTTCTCTCTCTTCGTTTTTTTTTCCTTGCATTTTCTTTTTTTCCTCAACATTTCTGTCGCGTTTGCCATTTAATTCTACTGCAGTCGTTTTCCTCGTTTTTTAGCATCTTATTTCAATGTTCGTTTTCTTTTTGTTTGCCACTGCCACTTGGACATTTTCATTTTAGGCCACTGCCTCTGCCGACAAGCAAATATTGTCTTTTCTTAGTCGCATTTTTCAACTGACATCTCCATCGGAATCCCCACCAGACCCATTTCCATATCTATTTTCCTCTCGATTACAACACTTTCCCTTCCCCCTCTTACTTAAAGAGGGGGAGTTCTTTCAGCACAATTTTGCATAGGGTAAAAGTATTTTTGTCACGAATTCAATGAATGATTTTTAAGTACATTTTTATTACTTTTGCTGTTTGTGCACAATGTTTTCAGGCCTTTACCGCAACGCAGAAGCCAACAAATAAATATATATATCATATATATGTATGTTATATTTATTGTCTGTATATATACCATATCTGAATACTTAGTGTATACCTCTATCTATTCTGTGTGTGCGCCAGTCTCGCCTGCGGCCGTAACTCAGCATCCAGCATTCAGCATTAATTTATATATATATTTATTTCTTGCACCATAAAACTGTTAACTGCGTGTGACTCATGCGCATATACCATGCGAGTACTGTAGTGTGTATGAGACCAGCCGAAATATTTCTCATTTTGTACAAGAAAATGCACTTTGCTAATGAATTGTGTAGTTTTCCAATGGATACACTCAGCAAAACGGGTCATAGATAGATAAGTGGGAGCAGAAATGAAATTGATTCCTGATAATTAAAACGGTTTGAAAGAGAATGGAAAGGATGCATAGGAAAAAAACTATAACTTTATTATCAGAATGCTTAGAAAATAATATTAAATAATTATAAAAAAAATATATAAAATAAATTTTAAAAATATACCAAATAAATGGAAAAAAACTATTTCAAAAAAAATTTAAAAAACTATTAATTGAAATAATAAATATATATTAAAAAATATATATACATTTATTATATATATTGAGATTTTTAAAAGTAAATAGATCAAAGAAATATTAAAAACATACTTAAAAAAATATTAAATAAATGCTAAAAAAATACAAATATTTTTAAAATCTTTTTCTATTTCAAAATAAAAAATAAATATATATATATATATATATATAAATATTAAATAAATAATAAAAATATATTAAAAAAATATTAAAATATTATTAAATGATTTTGCGATTTTTAAAAAGTAAATAGATATTTTTCTGATATTTATTTTATCTATAATAATTCTATAAAAAAAATATTAAATAAATAATACAAATATATTAAAAAAATATTATAAAATTATTTTTGCGAATTTTAAAAAGCAAATAGATATAGATAAAAAAATACAAATATCATTAAAATATTTTTCTGTTTAAAAAAAAAAGATAAATTATATATCAAAAATATGTTAAATAAATAATAAAAATATATTAAAATATTATAACATTATTTTTGCGATTTTTAAAAAGTAAATAGATATTTTTCTGATATTTATTTTATCTATAAAAATTCTATAAAATAAATCTGCTATTCACACTTTTTTTTAAATTATTAAAAACTATTTAAGCTATTAGAAAAAATACCAAAAAAAAAATATAATTATTAAATCATTTACATAATTTAATATAAAAATTAAAAAAAATTAAAACTTCTCTGTTTTTCTTAACTGATAAAATCCTTTCTTAATATGAATATAAAATATATTTTAATATAATATATACATATATTGAAGCCTGGATCTAAAATAAGTTTTCTTTCCGAAAATATTGAATATTTTTATTTTATTAATATAAATATAATAATATTTCATGAAGCTCTAATACGCCAATGTAATTGCATTTTATATGAGCTAGAATTAGTATTTTTCTCTGAGTGTATTTCCTGTAACTGGGCTGGGTCTAGGTCGCTGGTATTTTTAATTCTATTTTAGGTTTCTTATTGCACGCTATTTACTTGGCAGTAATGTGGCTAAGTTGCTTTGTTTGCAATTTTATTGGCCTTGTTGTCGCTTCTAGTTGGATGTTGACTGTTTGCTTAAAGTGATTATTATATTAAAGTATTTTATGCTCGCCTTTCTAATTACAATTCTAAGATTCACTTATCGAGTAGAGGTTAAAGCTAGAAAACTATCTGAAGCAAGTTTTGAATGCTAATTAATATAATTAGCGTCCACTTTTTTTATTTGACTTTATTTAGAGAGTTGCCTAGCATTAATTACACTCATTATTCCAACTATTATATAAGAGTTATTAGCATACGAAATACTTCTGATATTTTCCGATTCGGTGAAGTTCCCTTGGAGTTTCTAACAGCTTTATTAAGTGGCTATCAACTTATGTGAATGAGTTGCGTTAACCCTTGGCTGAGGTATTTCTACATTTTTTTCACTTAATGGCTTAAAGACTGTTACAGAAAGAGAGAGGGGGGAGAAGCAGCTGGCTGGGAGGGGGTCGTCGTCTGCGGATGCATTGCAACTAAATGCGGTGAAAATACGAGAATACATTGAAGTTCAGTCCCGAGCTCGTCAATAAATCATTGTGCAGACAACAGAGTCCGTTGTTAAAAGCACTCTTCGTATTTATATACATATATATAGAGATATATATATATATATGTATGTATATGAATATATGTATGTATGTGTAGACTGCGCATATCAATACTTCGAATAGACGGATTGTATTTTCAATATTTGCGCAGCGTAGATCATGGAAACGCAGGAGCGCCGATTCCTACGGAGAGTTGAAGAGTACGCAAAAGGCTTTTGTTGGTTTTGTATTGCAATGATTTAGCAGTTTTTCGTCTGTGTTTACGTTGTGGATGAACAACGACGTCGATGGCGATGGCGATGGCTATGGCGATGGCATAGCAACTGCCAGCTGAATAAGAAATCAGCAAATTGTTGTGTTTTAATCGAGCCGCGACTGGCAGTCAGACACAATCACAATCACAATCACAATGCCAAACACAATGGCGATGCGCCTGCTTGTGCCCCCAATTGTCTGCAATAAGCCGCAGCAATAGCAGTGGCAGGACGAAGGACGCTGCAGTGTGAACGTCACTGTTGTGGCCACATTGAAATACTGTGGCATCAATATGAATGCAGATATAGATGCAGCCAGCTAGCTGCAAGCAGCTAACAGCTAACAGCTACTTGTGTAAATAACTGTCAGCCAATTGTTGTTTAATCGCTGGCTTAGTCATGTTGCGCTGCACTTTTGAGGTTAAGTGCCAGATAGCGCGTACCCAGGTGGGGTGGTATTTGTGGGTGGGCTCCATCCACTACGCTTTAAGCTATATATATACGAACAGAGAGGAGGCGCTACTGCTGCTGTCTGATGGCTAATTAGTTGCACATTTTACATTAATTAATTTTTATAGCATACTTTTTTGCGCTCGAGCTGGAGCTATGCAAACTTTTGTCATAAGAAAGAAACGCCCGCATTTTGTGTCTGTCCCAACTGCGGTGGCTGCCATTAGCTGCATGTGCCACTGCCCCAACCAGCACCCCCACCCCACCCCCTCTGACTCCACCCCCCAAACCAACGCTTTAGTTGCTGCACTTTGAATCACTAAATTTTGCTCTGAAAAAAAACTGGCAGCAGCAGCAACAAAAAGAAGTATAAGAAGAAGGAAATTGGAAAATTAAAAGAAAATTCCAAGTCGTGCGGCATCTTTGATGTTGCTGCTAATGCTGACTAATTGGATTTGCCTTAGAACTAATAAAAACGTTACAAAAGTATTTCGTTTTTACTGCAAATTAGCCAACAATAATTATTTTGCTAGCCAGCAACAAAAGCTAAAGCATCATAAAAATCGACGAAATATTCTCTGAACCTGTACCCCCCTCCCTCCCTTTTCCCCTACCACCCTCATGGCCTACGGCCTAATGAACTCAACTCAAGAGTATGCACGAGTATATGTGTCTGTTTAATTGCATTTGTTGTTCAGTCATTGGAGGGATGTTCGTTCGCTTGTAGCTGGGACGCTGGACACGCCCAGGATGTGAGCAAATCCTGGACACTAGACGCACAGCTGTTCCTTCAAAACGGGCCTCAAAGCGGGGCTTGTACACTGGCAGTTGGCACGTCTTATCGACATATATCGATAAAAGAATTAGCCAAATCGTGACTGCCACTTAGAACATGTCGCTGCCATTAATTATGGCTGATGACAGGCCTGGACATCACACACACACATATACGTGTTTACACACATAAGTGTGTGTATGCTTGTTGTTGTTTATTTTATTAGCTGCCACGCTTTCGATTAAGGCCCGATCTCAGTTAATTAAAATCGACTTTTTGCCATTAATGCCCCAAATCAAATTAGCCACTTCAGAAAAGTTTTGAGCGCATGCGGCCGGTTGCCACAGCAGCGTTTTTCGCCCCAATGGACACCAATTATTCAAAAAAATTTATACACACACATACATAGAATCATAACACAAAAAAATGTTGAAATGAAAATCATGCAATAGCTGGAAAAAAAGTAACACAAAAAGGTGAAAATAAATTTAATGCAGTTGCGAGACAAATTGGAAAATATGACATTGATTTGATGCTTTTTACAAATTGAGAAAAAAAGTGATTGAATATAATATAAAATATATTAAATAAATCTACTTTAATACAACCATTGGACTGGATGCATTTCATTTGTAAGCTAATCTTTTCTCTTATTTATAATCAGTTGAAAATTGCAACATAAAATATTCATTGGAATATTTTTACCTCTTTTTCTAGGCTAATCTTTGCTATAATATGGCTTGGTCACATAATTAAGCAGCACTGCCAACTCGTCTATAAGGTGCTGCCCACTTATACTTGGAGACCTTGTCAAAGGAGACCTTGTCATAGGAGACCTTGTCAAAGGAGACCTTTGACGATTGAAAATGGGACTCAATCTAAGTTCAACAGGAAATCTTTACTTCTTTTTCACTTAACTTAAAGTCGCTTGAGATTTATTTCCTCTCTTTCCGTTTGAGGCAGATATCATTCGGTATATAATATATAAATATAAAAGAACTTGAAAGTAATAACACTTTTGTAAAAATTTAGAAGAAGCGTCAAATTTTATTTACGCGATTGTTTGCCCGCGGGGCGGAGACATCAACGGAAAGTCAAAGCTCTAAATTGATACAAATAGAAGCCCCAGTTTATGAATGTGTGTATGTGTTTATATGTATGTGTGTGTATTAGATGTATCTGTGGTGTGTAGTCCAAGGCCGCTGGGCCACAGTTTATCATGTCCGCCAGGAATAATTCAACTTTGCTTATTTCACACTTCAATTTCGTAGGTAAACAAACTTTTCAGTGTGGTCGCAAAAGAGCTGGAGGAAGAGGGAAAGCAAAAAGAAACGAAAGGAAAGTAAAGGAAAGCCGAAACCCGGAGCAAAACCAAAGCTTGGGATGGCGAGTTAAATCAACAAAGTTACAGGACGATGGTCCGGCAAGTGGGGGAATTCACCGGACACCCGGGAGGCCACCTTTGGCAGTCAAGTGAAAGCAAACAAATAAAAATGATGAGCAACAATATTTGTGA
Source organism: Hirtodrosophila trivittata (assembly GCA_035045065.1). Taxonomy (NCBI): domain Eukaryota; kingdom Metazoa; phylum Arthropoda; class Insecta; order Diptera; family Drosophilidae; genus Hirtodrosophila; species Hirtodrosophila trivittata. Next base: position 148,389 of record JAWNNK010001027.1, on the reverse strand, counting down.
TGCCAGTGTGGCAGCAACACCAACAACAACAACAACAACTGCCTGTGGCAAGAACTCACAGCCCAGCGAGTCCTTGGGGCACATTCTTGGTGTGAGCTGATGTGTTGTTGTTATTGTTATTGTTGCCTATAGCCGGCCACTTTGCCTGGCTGCGGCTTCCTTTTATTATTGTAAAAAAGTTTAACATTTTTTTCCCTCCTCCTGCGCTTCTTCTTCTGTTGTTGTTGCGGCGGCAAATTAAGGCGCAAATTGTGGCCAAGTTGTGAGAAATACGGCAGCAAGTAGCCACCAGGGTAATTCGAGCTTTGCCAAAGTCCGGCACATAAGTGGCGTCCTCGAAGGTGTCCTTGAGGAGTCTCATAAATATTATTATCATCACTGAGTGCATATTTAGTATGGTATTTGTGTGTGTGTGTGTTTGAGTGTGTGTGTGCTTGTCTGTGATTGTACGTGCCCTCCTACACACGCACACACACACACACACTCTTCTGTATGTTTGGGTGTCAAGCACTTGTGTTGCTTTTGTAGCTTAACGTTTCCTCTTCAATGGGACATTAATCCAACAAAGTGGGATCCTTTGCTGGTCAACTCCTAGGATTTAAGCAGTGCATCAGCTCGTTTTGATCTTGGTTTTTTGGAAGGTTCTTTATTTATATATATGTATGATATATATATATATAGGTGAGCTCATATATTAATCGCGTCAAGTATATATTAAAGTGTGTATATATAGTCCAATTTCTTTGGGACTAAACTGCAACCACAGCAGATTTCTTCAGAAGAGGCGGTAGTCGATCTGTTTATCGTGTATATAGTTTGATATATGTCTATATGATACATATTATATATATTCGAATATATTTGCTTCATCTTCCTTTTCAGTGTGAGAAGTTATATTATATTATATATTATCTTATTATATACTATTGGTTTGACCGAAAAGAAACTGGTGATTTTTTAAAAGAAAGCATTTTATCGGTTGATTTTTTAAGCGTAGTTTTTTTTTTAAATCGAATAAAACACTCAAAATGGCATCACGGAATCAAAATTTTTATTGGAATCGATAAATTGGCCTTTGCCATTTACGTTTTCAAAATAACTTCATGTAAATGTTGTCCGCGGATCCGTTTCAAATGGTCCATTCGGAAGGTCCAATTTTGCGTCACTTTTTCGAGCATTTCTGCCTGTATTATTAAGGCATATGTTTTGGTCTTTTTAGACGAATTGCTTCACGCAAAGGACGAATAACGCTCAAATAATATTCCTTATTAGAAGTTTGGTGAGGTGAAAGAAATTCATTTTTTTTGCTCTCAGTAGTATAACTAATCTACGAAGTTTTATATTCAATATAACCACAAATTTTTTTCAAGCAATTATGTTTTTTTTTTTAAAGTTTATTGACTATTTATATTATATTACGATAGTATTGAATTACTTTTTGGATATCTAAATATAGTATTTTAAATATATATAAAATATATAAAATTACTAAACATCGTATTTCCTTTATGGAACAAATTTCTGTGCTTCAATTCTTTTTTCCTTTCTTTTGAAAGGAAAATAATAATATCGTTTTCAACAAAGAATTTTTAATGAATTGTTCTATGCGCATATATTGAATATCTACTGTACTCAGTGCAGTACATAAATTATACAATTAACACACTGTGGGTTAAGCTAACTATAAGAAAATATGTTAACCAAAAAAGATTCAACAAATGAACAGCAAACCGAACGAACGGATCTTTCATTATAAGGCGACCGTGACAGGACACGAAGTCCTGTAAGGAATATATTGTAGTATGTGCATATATCGAGAGTTTACTGTACTCAGTGTCTTTTAAATATATTGAATAGCAACCCTTTATTGCTATCTAAACATAATCAAAACAGCGACACTTTGTCGTTACATAAACATAACGTAAGCACCCCACAAGTTCATTCAAGTGCAATGTAATAGGATCGCACTTGAATGTAGCGAATGTCCCATGCATTGACTCTCGCTCTCTCTCGAGAAGAAGATACAAGAACAGTGGATTCCATTTCAAATGTCTTAAATAAAGTTAAAGTCGAAATACATATCGATACATAACGTTCCTTCTCTTGTTTTTTGTTTTGTTTTATGATTAGACCTTGATTTTAAATTTATCTCTATGACATTTATTACATTTTGTGTTTTTTTCAATAGAACACCATCTGTAACTCATAACAATTGTCCATATGAACTTTAAACGACCATGTGAACTTAATACCTCCTCATTACTTATATCCTATTATATATCTATATATATATATATATCCTATTGCGCTTCAAGATGCCTAAACACGTCTCGGAAGCATCGATGCGTTGTTGCTTTTGGTCCGGTGTTAGCAATCGCGGCACCCACTTTGAGCAGAGCTTTCTCATTTCCAAATGTTCACGTAATATCGTAAACACACTGCCTTCCGATATCTTTGAGGCATCAGCTATCTCCTTTAATTTCAATTTGCGATCGGCCAATACCATTTTTCGGATTTTTGCGACATTTTCTGGCGTAACTGCGTTAAGAGTCTTCGGTGTCCACACGGCCACGTTTAAATTCATTGTACCAATCTTTGCTGGTTCATTTTCCTGGAGAAGAATCTGGGTAATGTTTATCAAGCCAAGTTTTTGCTTCTACTGTATTTTTTCGTATCAAAAAACAGGGCTTAATCAGGACACGAAACTCCTTTTTTTCCATATTGTGGAAAAACCCAAAGGTTGTATCACTTCAATATTTTAAATTTAAAATCGATAAAAATATCGATGTTTGCTTACTACTGCCCCCTATATGTCGGGCTGGGAACTTATTGAGCGGTGTGATACAAATATATAGTTACATATTCACGTTATACAACATAAGTACTTTGTGGTATTAGCATTACTGATGACCTCAGCTCGTGTTACTGACGTATTCATGTTTATGTCTTATTAATTAATTGCGAAAAGTGAAATATTCACGTTATACAACATAAATACTTTAGTAATATCAGCATAGTTGATCCTCACGCCCTCAGCTCGTGTTAGTCACTTATTCAATTTCCCATGCAGCTACGGTCTGCACTTAACAATATAAATCCATGTAATCGCAATCAAAATATAGTCTTAAGCTGAAGTTTAAATAAAGTTATATTAAACTCAACTTGCGTTGTCTTAAAATCAATCTTTGTTTCAGCGTTGTCCTTAGTTTTTGTACCGGACATTAATTCGACTCAACAAAATTATTTTATTGTATACATGAGCGCGTTCTTTAGGAATAATTATTAATTATAAGAACGAACGAAATCAGTTAATAAACAGACATAAAACCAGAAGGTTCATTATTTATTAATACAAATTAATAAATATTTTTCTTATCAAACTTTGGTAACAACTCCGTTCATTTATATAATATAATGAAGGTTAATAACCATATTACGTTATTCTTATAAAAGGAAAGTGTCGTATGCTTTATACACACCAACAAAACGCAATCTCATAAATGTATTGAAATATTTTCGAAAAAAAAAAGACATTGTGGATCAAAAGAATACATAAAATCGGGCTAAAAAGTGCCGCAAGTAATCATGAACAAGGATATCGAATTAAAAGTCTCCGATCGACATAATAAAAAACTATACCAAAAGTCCAGCTAAAGTGCCTAAAGGAACCACAACGCACGCGGACTATGAACAGTTAACCTTAAGTAGGAACAGAACAAGTGGATATAAGTGGATATACAGATCCTTAAATACAGCTCTAGTGTACCAGTTCAAAGAGCACCGTGAACAAAAGTGTCCAGAGGGGCCTTAGTAACCCACCGGACAACGTCGGACAAACGCGATTTCAGCCAAAGGATCAGCGCAGGAGATTCGCCGGAATATTGCTCTTAATGTAAGCGCATCACGTAATGGTAAGTCAAATCAAAGAAAAACACGTTAATTTATATATTTTTTATACAAAATCATTGTTAAAACTGAATCACTAAGTGAAAAGAAATTAATTAATTAACATAAAAAGACAAACTTCATTCAGAAAAGGTGAAAATATAACAAAGAAGCTTTCACCGAAAATACGGTATACAATTTTCCAATCCTGCGAAATCCAAGCGACACTCCGTGAGAGAAGGAACGAATCAGCAATTGATTTTAAGACAATAAACTTATAAGACAATACCATTCAATACACTTTTCAATTTGAGAATTAAAAACATTTTTACTATTGAATAAAATCCTCTCTGAGTTACTTTGAGTAATTACTCAAAATAAAAAAGAGTGAAAACTACTTGAAACATGCAGGAAGATTAATCCATTGCCATCGGTGCACTTTTCTTGGAAATATGGAAAACAATGAATCCATTACTCCGATTAAATGTAGGGGTGGGATGTCCACCTGGTCGTACACCAATAGCCAGTCCAGAACTTAAAGAAGTTGTATTAGGGCTGGCAGGAGATACTTTAGAGAGAGGAAATTTAATAAGGCCGTCAATATCGTAGACGGTCCCGAATCAAACAGAAAAAATACCAGATGCAATACGCTTAATCCGAGACATTTTCTGGCGGCAAAACTGCTTTCAGCTTCGAAAGAATAATGAGTTTGTACGATGGACAGAAAAACACGTATCAGTACTATGTGGTCACCCTTGCTGGTGGTTCTCGAATCATGCAACACTCCCATGAATTGGAAAGCAATGTCCAAGTGTCTCACTGTACATTACGATAGATTTTGAGAATACCAAACGAGGTATAGTTACTCTTGAATATCAGATGTTCTCATTAGCTCAGTTGTCATTAATCTTAAACCCAATAAGTGTGCAGGAAGACTCAGATGAAACAATCGAAATCTTAACCAAGAATAATAGGAACAAAGCCCTTGATACATTTGTACGAGGACTCAACGCCGACTTAGCCCGTTTATGGGCCATCAAAGAGCCCAAAAATTGAAGTCATGCACTTCATTTATGCAAATTAGTAGAAAATCAAGAGCATAGGAATACTTTCACCTAAAGAAATAGAAAAATTTGTACACCTTTACCGGTGAGACAACCTCAAGGTCCTTTTAATATAAAGCACCAAGGAACTAGACCCATTCAAGGTCTACTGTGTTCATATAGTATATATAATAATAAGAGTAATCGATAATGCACTGCAGTTACACAAAGATATAATAGATATAACAGATAATGAACCGACGACTACCAAGACATTTTTGGTAACTTGAGCCACCAAAGGCAACGAAATGATGACCCGGTAGTTCATTATCTCGCTATATAGATACACCTCTATACTTTCTTAAAAGTAAGCAATTGCTCTGGGCTCAATTTGATTACTGAATAAAGATCATTATTAAAACTCAAGTCAAAAGAAACGCATGTGCCTGTGACATTGGTCCTGATTCAGGACTCCTGAAGAACTCGGGACACAATAACAAGTTCCAACGTTAACTTTGCAGCAAAAATAAAGCAAAAATGCACTTTTGTACACCAAAAATAATTAGATCAGAGGTCGTAGGTCAGGCAACCAGTTTCAAAAGCCGTATCCTAATTACCAACTGCGATACGAGATCACAATTACAATCATAATCAAGCAAAAGTGTGGAATGCATCCACACCCAAAACAACATTATTAAATCCGGAGACAGCAACAGAATCAGTTGGAAGAAGATCCAATATCAGCCAGAAAGGCTTTCATGTCTACGCCTTCTATACGTTTAGAGGAGGAGGAGTTAACCATGGCTAACACACGATGACAAGTAATGCAAATTGGGCCAAGACAATCAGAGCCCTAATGCATGCAGATTTTGGCCAGGTTGTAAATTAGCAAAAAGTTTCAGTTGCTAAAGAACCACAAGAAAATCAGTTTTCATTATGAAAATCTTAAATATATAAATAAATTTATATAACTACTTTGTTATATACACAAAATAAAGAGAACTCATTGAGATTCCAGACGAAATCCGGCAAATTTTAGTAGGGGAAAAGTCTAGCGATTATTTGCCAAAGAAAATTTATACCAAATATAAAAACGAAAATCAAAATTAAATGTTATTTAACAGCTTCAGGTTGACATCACTACAAAGAGCGCATTAATATAATATAACATACATATTTATTTATAAATTTAAATAAATATAATTAAACATTGTGAATGGTCATGCGGAAAACTAGGCAGAAAAAATTTTAATTTAACTTCCATTGGAAGTTTTCTCTCGCCTTTGTTTGGTAAAAATTCAATGCAAAATTCATTTATAAAAAACATTTTATCAAACGTAAATGTAAATCTCATCAGATATATTGGATTGATTGATTGATTGATTGATTGATTTATATAACTAACAGGGCAAAATGAGTCCAATTGATAGTTTTTTTGAAGTTAGTTTCCTATTCAACTGATAATTTTGTTCTCAACTTTAACTTAAGTCGATATGAGAAATCTAAGAATGTTTAATTTGAGACAACTTGAGGTAGATGAAACTTGCCTAGAATTCATTGAAAAGTATAAATAATATTTAATTATTAATTTAAGACAACATTTTTCATACTTACAACAAACTAATATAATAAATAAATATACAAATAAAAAGAATTTAATCGACTTGAATTCAGAAATATTTCGATTAGGAATTACTTCTTTAAATGTTTATAAAAATAAACCCAAAGTGTTGGTTGAGTTTATTTCCATTCACAATGAACAATTATATTACTAAATTCAATAAAACAATCAAAAAACAAATTAAATAATATTGCACTAAGATTCTGTGAAGAGATTTGCTTAAAATTGTAATCCAGAGTTCTTTAAAGCAGCACGTCAAATATCGTAAATGTTCAATTAATTTCCGATGATTATTTGATATTGAGAGAGAATTTAATTAAAAATTATTATGAATGTAACTTAATGCCGACAATTATTTTTCACAAATAATGCAATTGCACGGAGATCCGTTGTGCAGCTGCAACATTTCCCGGGAAAATCGCCAACGTAGAAAATCTGGCTGATGGGCTGATGTCTTTTATAAGTTCATTAATGTATTATTTTTTTTAGTTCTTGATTTCTATTAAAATAAAACAGACTTCGCTCTGCATTTAAATATTACTTTTAAAGACTCATTATCTGTTTCAATTAACTTGTGGATTTAAATAATGAGCAAAAAAGAGGTGAAAATTATGCGCAGCACGAACTGAATTACAATTGAAAGTTGCGAGTTGCAAAGGAGAATATTTTTAGTAATAAATGCTGTAAATGAAAATCGAATAGGACTGTAATATATATATAAGACAATGATAATTATAACCATTCTTTTTATATATCTATCTTTTCATTGAATATTATAAATCGGAAAAAATCAAAGAGAACAAAAGAAAATCCAACAAAATTTAAAAGCAACATTCAGATTTAATTTAGAGCCGAAATCAAAGCTCGAAATGTACTTTGACAGCACACACGGAGCCTTTTTGTGGATGGAAAGCAACAAACTAAAGAGTAAATGTGCGACAAGCGACTATATATGACTAAATAGGTAGCACAGATTCAAGGGTTTGTGTGTGTGTGTGTGTGTGTGTAGTGTGTGTGGGTGGGGAAAACACACTCGTTGAAGTAAGGTGCCCATAAAGTTGACTACAATAAAACACACATACTTATTAGTACTTTTTATAGGTACAGGCAGTCTGATTTGTAATTCTCAAGGCTCTAAAGTTGGCCCAGAATAGCACGACCAGGGTCGTACCCCGCTGAACCCCTCCCCTCCCCCGCTCACTCTTTTACTTCTAGACCAACCAAGCAGCTGGGCTCATAAAAAGCACAACGCCGCACAGAGCCGTCGACATGGCCATGGCTGAATTTTAAGAGTTGTGCATAAAAAGAAGAAAAAAAAATCTATAAAGGATGGGGAGCATCGTCGTCGTAGTCGTAGTCATCGTCGTAGTCTCGTGAGACAGTTGAATAGTTGGCACAAAGAACGAGGCGAACTTTTGTCCAAAGCAGCTCGTAAAAATGCCCAAGTGAATAATAATAATCAGCATTGGGGCTACCTCCATCTACATCCACACATCCTCATCCACAACCCAATCCACACACATGTGGCACACATGTGTGAGCCTAACACCAGCTGGAGTGGGTCCACTCTACTGGGTCCGGCACCGTCTCCGTCTTCGTCTCCGTCTCCGGGTCCTTTGGAACTACGAGTATGTAACACAAAAACTAAACGAAACTTTTATTGTCTGTGAGCAAGCGAAATTCCTTACCAACTAGGAAATAATTAAGCGTAATTGAGTTAAGTTATTTCCGCTTGCAGTTTCTTAACTGTTCAGAGACAACAGCGCCCAACAGCAACTACTCACTAACGGTTCACTTTAAGTAATTTGTTTAAACTTCTCCACCAAATTGGCAAACACCTCTGTTTATCTAGGGTATTATTAAAGCCATGAACTATGGCTCTGGCTCTTCTAAGTTCTCTATCTCCGCAAGAGCTAAAGATTCTTTTCAGTGTATTCTTCTTATTAAGTTTTGTCCACTTAAAGCATATTTTTGGAGTAGTGGAGTTTAGCAATACTGCAGTAATCTTTTATCGATACCACAGGAATCGATGCTAATCGATTGTATTTATTATATTCTTCATGGGGTAGATATGAGCCTTGATGAAGTACTATTGTATATTGTATCTAGATTGTTCTTAACGAGATTATCTAAATCTTGAATTTGATTAGAGAATAAACTCTGAGTTTATCGATAGTAAATCGCTGCCGATAGATTAATTATTATACCTTCCAGCAGGCTTATGACATACAGTATTTGAACTTTATATATAAATATTTCAATATCGTAAATATCATAAGTTTAAAACTAATAAATTCTAAGGTGCATTTCTATCTTAAGTTTAATTAATCGATAGACAATCGATGCCGATAGTATTATACTGTATTTATGTATACTGTATATATGTTACTGTATTATACTCTCATTGACTTGGATGTGGAGCTCGATGGAATATGTCGTACAGTAAGCTCTAAGAAATTCTGAGTGGCAGTTCTATCCAAGAATAAGTTTATCAATACCAAACCGATACCGATATATATATATATATATATATAATAACACTTCTAAAAGCTAAGTTTATCGATAGCAAATTGATACCAATAGTTCATATTGACAACTGATCAATAGGGAAAGGTGCAAGCCAAAATTTCCGTTCGCTTGATGAGGCAATGTTGAAGCTGGCTAACAAAGTGAATTGTTGGTCTTTATATCAATCTATTGAATATCGTTTGTTAAATATCTCCAATTCGATATCCAATATCGATACCGTGGGGTTATATAATCCATTGAAAGCCACAAGCTTATCACACACACTGAGAATGCTACAATAGATTGTTGTGAGCATTTGGATGTGTTCATTTCTGGCCTAAAAATGCAGCAGAGTCTGCAGACTTATTAAAAGCTTTTGTTTGAGCCCGTTTCGTGGCCCGGTTTCTTGGCCCTATTCGCTTTTAGTTTCTTTAGTTGCAGCTGTCAAATTGTATTCTTGCTGATGTTGCTCACAGAGTGAAAAGAATAACATCAGCGTGAAACGAAGGGGAGGGGGAAGGAAAAGGAGGGGAAGCGGATGCGGAAGCGGCCACAAAGGCGGCAACAGAAAACTTCATTAGGGGTTCTGCTTCTGTCTGTGGTCGTCTGTCGAGTGTCCTCTGTCTGTTTGTTGCGCGCTTTATGGGGCGCACTGTAACCAAGCATGGCGCTTAACTCAAATTGAAAACGAACGGCTGATGTTCAATGCACTCGTCGTCCTTAGTCGCAGAGTTCGTCCTTTGCAATCGAGTACAGCGTTTGTGCAATTTATTGTTTTTATGCGTTTGTCTTGCACTTTTTAGTTGGCATTGGCATTATTAGATTTCAAACTTTTTGCTCGTGCTGATTGGCACAAGTTCCCCAATCGAGTGATATTCCCCCCTCCCACCGCCCCTCACAATGTGACCCAACCCAAGTTTGTAAGTCCTTGGAACCCAGTGGCAATACAAGGACCACTCATCGATTTAAGCATTAGGGCTGTTCTTGTTAGGACAACCAATTAAAGAAATTAGCCTTCAATGCACTGCAACTTTATGCCACAACGCAGCTCTGATACACTCAGAGAAAAACTAAGAACTTTTGTCAAGCCTTAAAGAAGGAAAGCCTAAAGTTAACTTGGTATCAAACTGGGAAGCAAATTTAGAGGAAATCGAATAGGGAATCGAAGAGGGAATCGAAGAGGGAATCGGAGTGGGAATCGAATAGGGAATCGAAGAGGGAATCGAAGAGGGAATCGAAAAGGGAATCGGAGAGGGAATCGAATAGGGAATCGAAGAAGGAATCGAAGAATCAAAGAAGGAATAAAAGAAGGAATCGAAGAAGGAATGGAAGAGGGAATCAAAGAGGGAATCGAGGAAGGAATCAAAGAGGGAATCTTAGAAGGAATCTAAGAGGAAATCGAAGAGGGAATGGAAGAGGGAAAAATGAAGCCGCAAGGGAAACTTAAAGAAAATCTAGGAAAATCTCTTTGCAGGATTCACAGAGAGAAACCTATAAGTGAAATCTAGACTTGTGCTTTCTTTTTCTCTGAGTGTAACCTCACGGGGGCATTGAGGCGACAAGTTCAAGTGCCGCCTACAGTCTGTCGCCCGCCTGCACCGTCCCCCACCACCCCTGTCACCTCTGCTCAGTTTTGAGTCCCGTCTCCCCTGTGCTCTGTCTCCTACTTGCTGTTTGTCAAATATATCAACGCTTGTCGGTTGCCTGCTTGACTGCCGTCACATTGACAAGTTGGCTTTAACACCGCATTCAGTCGCACACCCATACCACAAACACACACACCCATCACACACACACACACACACACACACACGCACACATATGCAAGAAGACATACGTCTGACTGACGATTGCCAACTTCTGACAGGAGGTGCCCAGTAGTCAACCAACTAACAAGCTAACGCCAATGGCGCCCATTGCCACTCGCTCTTTTACTCCATTCATCTGTCGAACCGTTCGTTGGTTACTCCGTCCGTCCGTCTATCCGGCCGTCCGTCCGTCTGTCCGGCCGTCTGTCCGTCTGTCTGTCCGTCCGCCCATCCGTTTGTCCCCTCGTTCGTTCGTCCAAGCGCCTGTCAATTCAGTCAATGACTACACAAAAGCTATGCGCGTCCTCCAGTGTGTGTGTGTGTGTGTGTGTGTGTGCGTGTGTGTGTGTGCTCCTCTGTCTTTGTATATGTGTCTGTGTGTGTGGTAGAAAATCTCTTTTAATTGCCAATCGTGTGGAAAAATGAATTTTCCATCGAATTAGTATTCTGTGGCTGAAATTCATTCATGGAGCACTCATTAGGAAATCCTCTGCTGCTGCGCTGCTCCCGTCTTGTTGTTGTTATTTTTTGTTGTTGTTCTTGTTGTTGTACTTTTTCTACTCTTCTTCTTCTCGTTGTTGTTGTCTGTTGTTGCTGGAGTGTTCGCCCACGCAAGCGTCGTCGCCCTGCTGCCTTTATGTTATGAGTCGAGTCAACATATTTTGCAACACTTACAGGCTGCTTATGGCCCAAACAGAGGCCCACCCATACACCCCCTGGCTCTCTAGCACCGATCCAGCGGAGCCGCTTTGGCAGTACTCAAAATCAAAATCAAGGAAGTGACTATAATTTTGGTGTAGCATGTTGTCGGTACGTGTTTCAATATGTCAGCATCCGGTGATGAGTTTGTACGTACACTTGTTTGCCTTTTGCCCCACCTAAAGAGTCAGCTGCCACCCTCCCACCTCCCCCCAGGACATATAACAGTGGCTGGATACCTCCTGGCACAGGAAGGCAGCCACTCAACACTCAACACTCAACTCTGCCACACCGAGCCAGCAGCCACGTCATATACGTGCCACGTGCACCACCCCCTTTTTTTCATTTCACTCATTGTATGTGTACGTATATGTGTGTGTGAGTGTGTGTGTGTGTGTGTGTGTGGGGATTTTTGTTGAGCACTCTTCAGTTATTTTATTGATGTTGTAAATTTCTGGTAATTGAGCTTAATTTTTATACAGTTCCTCACCCGCCTCCTCCTCCGCATCCACCTCCTCCAGCCACGCCCCCATCCTTCCTTCACACTTTTGTTTTATGTTGATTGGTTGACCATCCTTTGGTCGCTTTGAGTTGGCGTCCTCTGATCAGATGAGATGTATTTCTCTCAATGGCCATTGACATATTTTTTGACAATCTTCTATTTGCAAGTATCGAGTACATCGAGTATCGAGTAAGTTTTTACCAAATTAGAATGTAGAAAGCTCCATTGATTGGCTCTGACCACAGTAATTGCCAAATTGCTATTTTGTAATTGTAATTGAAATTAAATACTTATACGACTATACTCCGAGTACTTCTGGAACCCAAACCTAAGCTGAACTGAACTGGAACTGGAACTGGAGCTGGAGTTGGAGTTGGAGCTGGAGCTGCGTGCAAGGCAATTTCAATTAGGAACTTTCACAGTTTGAGATATGAAATTAAAATTATTTGCAAACAGCTGTGCTCTCTTACAAATACACTTACATATTATATGATATATATATGTATATATATTGTATATATATAGTTGGCATTTATATATATATATATATATACTTACATTCATACATAGATAAAATTGCGTTGCTGGCCACACACAATGGGACCGGGACAGCGCTTGCTGCTGTCATTGAAAATGACAACAAGCCAAATAGAAAAAGAGATAAAAATCACCAAAATTGCACTAAATACGACTAGCTTATACTCTACAAAGTGGGTATATATCATTTGTAGGACATATATGAAGCATTTTCCTTATGTTAGACGTGTTCATTTGTGGCTCAGATTGGTTTCTGGTGAACTTTGAAAAGAAAAGAAAGATGAGAAAATGAGATCTGATATATAGGTCATATACTTCCGAAATATAGTTATATATATTATGAGTCCATCATTTGTATGTTATATATGAATCATATACCTGATGTGAGCTGTGTTTACTTGCGGCTCAGATTGATTTCTAATGAACTTTAGAAAGGGCTGAGAAAATATGGGAAAATTGCACCTAATGTATATCTGATAATTAGGTATGCAATTGATATATAGGTATACATCCGGTATATAAGTTATATATTATAAGTCCATGTACAACATATTTTATGTATAGATCCTATATATGAATTCTTATGCCTTAAATCGTCTCTTTCTGTATATATATATATATTGATTTCTAGCTCTGATCTGAAGCTGCATTTTAAGTGAAAATTGTATAACTATTTTCTCTTTTAGAGTATTAGAAACAAGCAGCACAGGAAATTATGCAAAAAAAAAGGGGAACTTAGGACTGAGGAGCATTTTGCCAAATGACAAATGAAAAAAAATTGAAAAATAGACAAAAAAAAGGAAAATATAAAAAAAAAGAATTGAAAAATAAAAAAAAATTGTGCAACTTTTCTACGCCCTCGTCCGCAACTTTGGCAATTCCATTTTCACAATCATGCGTTGAACTCTGAACTTTTGCATGTGTAAGTATTTGAGTGTATGTGTGTGTGTGTAAATTTTGGAAAACTGCTTTTTCCAAAATATGCCAACACGGGGCAACAAAACTTTTCTTTTGCTCTTCATCGTCCTCATTGGTCATCGCTGTCGGTTGTCGGTTGTCGGTCACAGTTGTGTCTAGCACTACTATTCTATTCTATTCTATATTCGTATGTCCTGTGTGTCCTTCGTGCTAAGTCCTTCATCCTGTTGCGACCGCATGGCGTTGGCATTTGGCGTTTAGTTGCGGCTATTGAATGTGCAAAAATTATTGTAAACTTTTCAGACGCACATCACACATCAATGGGCTGGTCGAGAACCAGTTGAAGGATAAGGAGCACACACAAAAAAAGAGAGTGAGAGAGAGAGGGGGAGGGAGGGAGGGAGAGACACACATGTGGTGGGGCAGGAGCTGGGATTACTTCTGGTGACCAGCCATTGGCATGGAAATCAATTAAAAATGCTTGTTGCCCAACTTTGTTTTATGAGGTTTTGTATATTTAATGGCCGAGGAGACAGGGAAATGAATCGAAACAGACAACTAACAAGGAAACTGGAAATGGGAAAAAGGAAAAAGGAAAGCCTACTTTCACTTCACATATTTTTGAACACAAGTATTTGATGTGTAAATTAAGGTCTGTATTTATATAATTCCTTTAGTTTGTTGACTCAATAAACTTGCAGTTTATCCGATTGTCAGACAAAATATGTATATATATATATATATATATATATACTCCTAGTATCCAGATGAGACCAGGCTCTAATTCAGTTATTGATGAACTTCTCTTCAACAAAGTTCAAAGTCAACTGGCTACAGTGCCTGCTGGCAGATATGGGTCAAGCTCATGTTGAGATTATGTGCAAGCGAGTAAAATTGAAATCCTTTGCAGAAAACTTTTGATTGTATTTCTCAAAGAAATGTAAGAGAAAACTTACTTAAGCTCTTGTGTATGGATAAAAAGTTAAATTTCGAGGTTATTTGAACTTGAAACACCCTGTACCTGGCTCGAAAGTCTCTTCTCATAATCAAATATTGATTGGATATATAGAAACTTACATACCAAATTGGGTGTCTTCAGCTCTTAGATGATATGTTCTGACATATATAAAATAGATCGCTTGAGTATTTCACACTGATCATAAATATATATACTAAGCATAATACATATATATGTAATTGCTCCAATCTGTAATATAATATAATTGGCTCAACTCTATTTCAAAGTTTTTTCAATCCATTTTCTTATTTATAATGCGACCCTTAGATATATAAATATTTTATTTTATTTTATTAATTTTTAGAATTTTCTTTTTTTTATATAATATTTATATATATTAACATACATAAGAAAAATATTATATTATTTTAATTTTGTAAATATTTTTTATTTTAAAATTTTTTTTTTTTAGTTGACCTAAAAAAAAATTACTAAAATAAAAAATCCTGGAGAGCCCGTGAATAATATATATGCTACATAGGGTTGAAAAGGTAGATTATTTCAGTTTGTTATATATTCTTATTTTTTACACTTATTTTAAGCTTTTTAAAACTTATTAAGCGAATCTTCTAATTAGTATAAGGATAACGATAAAGTACCTAAAAAGCCTATAAGGAACTTTAAATGAAGCTCGATAGAGCTGAAAAACCCGATGAAGAATATAAAAAATTTATGGAAGATGTCTGTATTTATTTATTTTATTTTATTGTCTACTATTAACCGTCGAATAAACAAGTCTATGGGAGTAAAAAGATTACAATAGAATTAATTTTAACATTAAATATAACTGAATATATACAGTATTGAATACTATAAGCCCTAACTAGAAGCTATCGTTAGCAGGATACATATATACTTTTTTTATATTTGCCTCAAAGGATTTTAAATTTAAAGTCACCTACAAACTCCTGTCATGAACTCTTTAAGGTATTTCCTTGAACATATTTTACTTTCTTCTATGGGTTTGCCTCAATTATCAATTGAAATGAAAACATCTGGTTTTGGATTGTTTTACTTTATATTTCTGTGAATTGTGGTACTCACACCGTAAATTTGTATATACGAGTATGTAAACTGGTTTTTCTTTTCTTTTTTTTTTGTAAAGTTTTTTTGCTTTTTGCAATTCCTTTTCGACCCTTTTACTTCGATTTCTTTTGTTTCGGCTGATTGGTTTCTAGCCCTGCAGCCTATAAAATTGCCACATTTCTTACAAATTCAAACTTGACTTTATCAGATTTTAAAGGCTGCCAAATTTACCTTTCAAATTTAAGGTTTCAATTTCTGCATCTTTAATATACAGAATAATATTTCGATTTAAAAACCAGTCGACAATTTCAACAGCAAAATTGCAACGATTTGTTTTCCTGGAATGCCCACAAATATTCGTAAAACATCCATTAAGATTATGACGCGTGTCCATATTTACTAGTGAAAAAAGGTCTTAAAAATATGAAAAAACTCTCTAGTCGATTGCAATACAGTATCCGACTACAGTATACCCTTAACTTAGGTGTGGTAAGTCGTGGCGAAAAGTATTTCTGGACATATTCTGCTGATCTGCTTTATGGCAAATATTTTCCTAAGTTTCTTTTGGTTTTATTGTTTGAAAAACTATACAAAAAAGTTTTAGCTTGTTTCCAAATACATTTTTTATTTTGTATGTGATCAAAATGAATTATTTTTTTGTCAATTTAATTTCGTATTGAGAAGAAGGCTCTGAAAAGCGAGTCTATATACCCCTTTCTACACCTGAAAGGTCTCTACAGGCGACGTAATGAAATGCCAAAACAAAAACTACATTAAGCCTTGCATTTTCCTTTTAACTTGTATTTCTATTTTCGTCAACAAAAAAAAATGGACTTGGTGACGTCAATCTGGACCATTAGCGTGCCATTTTTCTGCGGAATCGTATGCCAAGCGAATTCTCGGATTATTTTTCCTGGAATTCTGACTTAGATGCATTGAGATTTTGTTGTCCTGTTGGTTATTTTGCTGGACACATGTTTTTTTGCACCGGATTCTACGTGGGCCCAAGCCAAGCTGTGGCCAGTAAAAGTTTCCTCGAAGAGACTGCACTTTTGTCGCAGGATTAGTCGGAGTCTCTGTTAAATTTAGAACACCTGACGCCTTCCTTTGGAACAGTTTCCCTCGTTTTGATGACTTAAATTGTATATAAATATACAACATACAATATAAATCTTGCTATCATTAAAATAAATAACTAATTTAGAGGTCCGTTAGTAGTTTCCACAATCGCTTTCTACTGGCAACATGAAAGTCTCTTCTTGAGAGCGATCCAACGGAAAGACGTCTTTGGGCTATGATTCGCGATTATTTATTAATAGGAACACAGTAGGTAGACTCTGACTTAAAGTCTGTTTAAGGTTTATAAATGTTTAAAGATTATAAATAATACATGGCGACCGTGACCATGATCCGCAATCTTCGGATATGAGAACATTAGTGCAAAATTTGTTGTTGTTATAGTTTATATTTTATAATAGTGTTCGTTATTGCAAATGCACTGTTTGAACAAATTAAAGACGATGCGTCGAACGAACCAGAGTAAACTCATCATCATCCACTGTCGTCTAGAAGTTGGTTTGGCCAGCGTTTAATGGATGACACACCATCATGGGAAAGCTATTATCAAAAATGTTCATAGGCCCCGAACTACTGTAGCAGTCTACAGTCTAGTGTGAGAGGCAATCCGCCCCTTACGCCAACGTGGGAGACTGGTAAAAAAACAACAAACAAATCTGCAATTGATGGCAGAGGAGCGCAACTTTGAAGCAGCTGTTCCAGTGAAGACGTTCATCTCGGACATGGGAACAGAGTATACAAACCAGATTTTAACTGATTTATGCAAGTACATGAAGATCAAGAATCTCACCTATACTGCATATCATCATCAAACATTAGGGACATCATCTCTACATCTCTGCAGACAAAACTGATTGGGATGTCTGAATTCAATATTTCACTTATTGCTTCAACACGTCACCATCAGCAACGCATGAGTATGAGTATTTGGCAGACTACAAAAACAGTTCATAGATTCAAAGAACACTAATTACATAGATCCTATTTATAATTTAGATGACTATTCTAAGAAAATAAAGTTTAGATTAGAAATAGCATACAAAAGGGCTAGAATTATGTTAGAAAAAGCCAAGGCTTATAGGAAATTAGCATATGATGAAAAAACAAAAAATTTTGAATCAAATGTAGGAGATAAAGTACTTATACGAAACGAAACAGGGCACAAATTAGACCCAGTATAATTAGGACCGTATATAGTAGAGAAAATAGAAGATAATGATAACATTTTTATTAGAGATAGTAAAAATAAGAAACAAAAGGTACATAAGGATCTAAGAAAGTTAAAAATAAAATAAAACATAAATTCATATTACATGATTCAAATATATTGAAGAGTATTTCGATCCACCCAGACTATACGAACACATGGATAAAGCTGATCATAAAGCTGAAGTTAAAAAATGTAGAGTTGGTGTTTAGATTAATTCAAGCATTTAACAACAGAGACAAAGGGAACCGACAAGGGGAATCGAAAGTTCCACTTGGGGAATATACGAAGGTGCCACAAACTGTGTGTCGACTGGCAACAGGGACTAACAATCAGGTCAAATTAAACGCCGTGAACCGTCGAGTATCCGCTTAGAGGGTAGCTCGATGACGGAAGCGGATTGCAACTTAACACGGATGTTGCAGAACAAAACAATAAGGAGAAGCCATAACAGGTTAAGGGGAACTCTGGACCAACATGACCACAAGTTAAGATGGTTGATAATGAAATTATGATATGAACCAGCTGCAGGTTAACTTTTAATTTATAGTTAAAACGGCGAATCAGAAAGTAAACGTCGATCGGGCTGAGAGTCGATATTATCCATGGAATATCCTTGACTATAATGAAGCTCTCTTACTTAACTATTATACTTAATACATAATATTATATATTATACTATAGATTATTATATTAATCCCTTATTATAGTCTTAAGCTACAAACTGCTATCACAATTTGCATTGCGTTTCTCTGTTTCGTGCTCTAAATATTCAATCATACATTTTAAATTTGGTGCTTGGAACTTCATTCCATGCCAGAGATTTAGTATGCTTAAAGCTGGTGCTGTGTGTGTGGTGCGTGGATTTGGTGTGCGTTAAGCACAGATCCCGTTGACAGCCGTCTGTGTAGTTACAATGGCCTCATCAACTAACACAGTGGCAAAAAGTGGCGGCACCTCGAATAGAAATTAAAAGTGAAGCACGGCCCGTCAACACTTAACTCCGTCATACTCATACTCACACTCACACTCACACTCACACTCACACTCACACTCACACACACACTCACACACTCATTCACATGCACATTCATGCTCATCGTCGGCGTCCTCGTCATTCATGTGATGGCGCGCCACACTTCAGTTTTTTTTTTCTGGTAAATTGTATTTTTTTTTTTTGGTGTTGCGGCTGTTGTTGTTGCCACTTGATGCTGCGTCCGAAATCCACTTTGAGTTTGCGCTTAAACTTGCCCTTTGCTTTGTTTCTGGGGCATAAAGCATACTTAAAGGCGCTCCGGAGTCGTGTTGCACAAGCAACAAGCCAAAAACCAAGCCGAAAGTCAAAGGCAGCAACGGCCAAATGGGGCAACATCCACGGCAGAAGAAAAATAAAAAAAAAAACATATACAAAAAATTTGCAACAATGTTGCACTAATTGCGCTAGAGGAAGCGTCTCTACGTCGCCACTCAGTGTAACTCCTTTCACTTCCTACTGCTCTTCCATTTCCTGTTCCCCCTCTAAACCTCTGCCCCCCTCACAGTTCCCAACCCCCAGTTCCATTGCATTGAATTAAGCTAAATTATTTCTATTGCTTGTTTTTGTGTTGCGCTATTTGGCGGACTGCCTGGCACCAAGTGCATTTGGTTGAGTACCTCGTCCTCCTCCTGTTGCTGCCTGTTGCCTGCAGTCCTTTAGCCCTTTAGTCCTGTAGTCCTCTAGTCCTTTAGTCTGTCTCAGTTACTTTGTAATGTCCGCGTCATAAAACCATTTCAAGTCCTTTGGCATTTTTGCGACAGCCGTCCAAGTACATTTATTTAATTGCAGTATTGTTGTTGCCGTCCTTGTCCCTGCTTCTTGTCTCTGTTGCTCCCATTGTTTTTATTTTATATCATACTCTAACCCACCATATAACTGTGTCTGTTGCCCCAAACAAAACAAGCCCAACACGCCTCACAATGGCCAAATAGGCAAATTGTCAGTTTGTCATTGTTTGCATTTAACCTAATTTGCTCGAAAGCCGTCGCTTTTCTGCATTACAAACACGTTCCCAGACATAAACACCCATCGCATATACAATTTTTGTATATCTGTCTTCCTATTTCAAATCCTTATAGTAAACTCATTCATATATATCAGCTAAGCATAACAAATTATGTGGAACTACTCGATGGGTTGGAGAAATTGGACAACAGTTTTGTTTTAGTTAAGTTTAAATTCTCCTTATTTCTTGTCACATATGTGTTTAGTCAAGACGTTCCAAGTATCGCCGAATTTAGAGAAACTTTTTTAAAAAATATATATATTTTTTTAATTGTTCGATATTTATTAGCTATGAGATGAATGCTCAAGCCTGTTGAACCTGTTTTTGTACTATTTTGTTAAGATAATTTATATTAATATTTGCTTGAGACTTTATATGTTTAGGGCCAAGAAAGCTTTAAGGGTTTCTTCTCTGTGAACTTTATTATATAATATTTATATACATTAAAAATAGCTGTATGATATCTTAAACAAAGTATTATTTATTGTTTTCATCTCCTTTGGCCCATCTTTCACTCAGCATGCAAATGCCTTGCCTGAAAAAAGTCGTATCTAGGACTCGATAGATATATACTTGAAAGATCATTTTATATCAGTATAGATCTTGTGATACTACCAATATATATGTATATGTTTTTGCCGTATATTTGCATAATTATATATAAAATATTTAATATATAAAACAATTTCGCAGTATCAACAATATTTACGATCCAAAAAATTAGCTTAGAAAGTGCATCTAATTGTTCTAGCTAGGACTTGATAGATAAATACTCGATAGATACATTAAAGTCGATATAAATCTATCGATTATACAAATATTTATAAATATATATATTTTCCTATATTTTTGTATTATATTATATAATATATTTTATATAGAAAACAATTTTTCAGTACTCAACAATATTTACGATCTAAAAAAATAGCTGATAAATTGTATCTTATAGTTCTAGTTATATATACCCGATAGATACATTTGAATCGAAATAAGGATTACTTAATACCAATACTAATAAATATATATGTTTGTGCTTTATATTCGTATTAATATATATAATATATTTGATGTATAGAACAATTTCGCAGTACTCAACAAAATTTACGATCTAAAGAAATTGCTGATAAATTGTATCTAATAGTTCTAGCTCGGAGTCGACAGCTCTATATCCGATAGAAATGTTTAAATCATACGTTAATACTAATATTAATATATATATAACAATTTGCTGTTTACTTTCTATAATATATATAATATATTTAATACAAAAAATAATTTCGCAGTACTCAACAATATTTACGATCTAAAGAAATTGCTGATGAATTGTAACTCAGAACAAGGCCGCCATTTCCCTTTGTTTTGCATCAAGTGTAAAGCTCAACTTTATAAGTATAAAATATATATACTATAAATGTTTTTTATATATATTATATAGTTATATTGAGAATTCTATGAGCGTGTCCATTTATGTTGTGTCTGTCCATTCCAGTTACTTCATTTACTTGGCAAGCATCAGGACGCGTCGTGTCAAATTGGCTTCCCAATAACAATAAAAAGGGAAAATATAAACTCGCCACTCTGCCGCCGCATTGAGCCGCCCTTTTTCTAATCCCCCGCCCGCACCCCTTAACACTCTCCACCCTCAGTGGGCCCAGTGCTGCTTACATTTTATTGCTGTTAATAGAAAATGCTATGCACGGCGTCAGGCTGCCCCTCCCCCAACTGCTGCTGCCTTGTCTCGCGCTTCTCTCTGCTTTCGTCACTGCGGTTTTCAAATGACAATAAGCAACAACAACAACAACCAACAACAACAACCAACAACAACAACCAACAACAACAACCAACAACAACCAACAACAACCAACAACAACAACATGAAGCTGGCACCATTAGCTCGTCAGGCGCGTCGCTTTAAATGAGTACGTGCCTTGGCCCCATTCCGGAGCCCATCAGTGGTCATCCCGTGCGGAGCTTGGGGGATCAGGAACCGGACGCAGTTTCCCTTAGCGCTAATAAAATGCGTTAAGAAAAATAGTTGTAAAACGTTTGATGCATACTAAAATCTGTTGCAATTGATTCGAGCCATCATCCCGGCCATCTCCTTTCTATTTTCAATGCGTTTCGCAGCTCATTACACGCAATGCTTTGCCTTCTCTTAGCCGGTCTTAGCCACTGCTTGACAAAATGGACTTGTTAACTTGTCAGACTGTTAATTTGGTAATGCAAAAACAAATAAATAAGAAACCAAAACAAAGACAGACAATTAAATCAATAAACTTGATTAAACAAGCCAACAAATTATTTATTTGAATTCTTAACAAGTTTGCTTAAAGGCAAAAAATTACTGAAAATTTATTAGGAAATTTAAATTGCTTTAAAGTTATGAATTAAATTTGAACAAGCCAAAAGATATTTTATTTGAATTGTTAACAGCAAAAAATAGTAAAAATATTATATTGCTCTGAATTATGTTTTAAGAAGTGAAAAGGCTTAAAGATATGTTACTTGAATTGTTAACAAAGTCAGCTTAAAGCAAAAAATTAGTGAACATTTTATTAGGAAATTTTAATTGTTTTAAAGTTATGAATTAAATTTTAACGAGTCAAAAAGCTTAATTTAAATTATATAATTTTTATTTGAAAAGTTAACAAATCTGCTTAACGGCAAAAAGTTATTGAAAATTTCTAACGAAACTATATTTTTTTAAATTGTGAATTAAATTTTAAGCAATAAAAAAAGCATTAAAGATATATTTTTTGAATTGTTAACAAGTTTGCTTAAAGGTTAAAAATACTAAAGATAAATAATAAGAAAATTATATTGTTACGACTTAAATTTTTAAAAAGTCAAAAGGGTTAAGCTTTAATCAATATTATAATTAAACAAATAGTTAAAAAACTTAAATTAACTTATAAAAAATTATTCTTATTATTGAAATACATGTATATAAATGCTATAGAACCAGATTTATCCCAATCAGAGACAGATGAATATATATTTTTAGCTGCTGCAACTAAGTTAAATCTGCTCATCAGCCCTCTTGGTGCATCTCCGCTCTGTTCGGGTAATTTTTTTATTTAATCAGCAAAAATTCAACGCATTTTTCAGTCTTCAGCGGAATGAGAGTAATAAAAGCTCAATATTATTTATTTTACTCTGATCGGCCAGCAAAAGGCAAGCAATTAATTGGCAACCAACCAAAAGTATTCCAAAGTAAAAACGGATAAAATACCTCGCGTTATTCATACGAAATGCTTGTGGGAAACCGAATTGAAAAAAAAAAATGTATGCAAAACGTAAAATCTCAAAGGGAAATCAACGAGAGGAAAATAATTCAATATATATTTTTACCAAATGTATGCAAAAATCAACGTTAATCTTTTTGTAACGAACAAGTTGAAACTGAATAAAATATTCAACTTGGCGAAGTTGACATTCAGAGGAAGTTGTTAAGTGAAAATAAATGTTGTAAAAAGCTAAGGAACAACTTTATTTATTCATTCGAATTAAGTTTTTTATATCTGTGTACTAAAGCTGTATAATTGGCCGATTAAATTCCGTCTTGTCTTTCCTGAACTGAGAGCAAACTACAATATTCAAATAGACAAATGACTGAATGGAATTAATATAATATAACATACATTTATTTATAAAATTTTTATTTATTTTGTAGTTTATTATTTAGTATTTAATAAGAAAATTTTTTATCGTTTAAAATGATTGTAGCCAAGAATAGAATGCATAAAGGAACGTCGAAACAAGATGGTTAAGCGAAAGCTACAAAGTGGATCTGAATGATAGTAATTTTGATTTTGCTGAAACCAGATTTATCAGGATATATATATAGGATATATAAAATGTTTATTTTAAACTTTTTTAAACACGTTTTTCCTTTCAGGGCTCTTTGACAAATAAATTCGAGCTTATACACTGCTCAAGGATGCTTAACAACACGATCTACGGCAAGCAGAGTCCTGCTGGATCATTCGTGGTAGGAACACTGTACCCGAAAGGACACACATCCCAGAAATGCTGCACTGGTACCTCCAGCACGACTATTCGCAGAAACTGGCGCAAAATAATATAATAATTTATATAATAATCTATATAATAATCTATGTAATAATCTATATAATAATCTTTGTAATAATCTATATAAAAATCTATAAATTCAATAATAAATATATCGTATAATGTAATTTTAATTTATGTAAACACATTAATGCTTAAAAATTTACATACAAGTAGTTTTGGTACTGAAGAAAATTTTCCTGAATAAAATCGTATAAAGAATTTTTACCTGTATTTTCATTTATTCACTTTAAAAGTAACTTATCAAACTTCCCTCGTCAACTTATTAAACTCCCCTTGTTACTATAAAAACCAACTTTTCAAGCACCCCTCGTTGGAAAAAAAACACAAACTTTTCGAACTCCCCTCGCTAACATTAACACCAACTTATCGAACTCCCCTCGTTAGCATCCACACCGACTTTGCTGTCAGTGTGTGTGTGTGGCTGAAATTTCATGAAAATCTGACCAAATCCCGTAGAATTTTGGCCGAAAAGTACCAGGCGAACAGAAGTCAGCAGATGGTAGCTGCACTAGAATTTCACTCAAAATTTGCACTCCTTTTCCACTCACTTTAAAGATCATTTCGCTCAAAGTGGGTACGTAAAAGTATGCACCACTTTATTTTCTCTGAAAGAGGAGGAGTAGATTGTCTTTCGCTCAGCGTATAAAAAGTATTGCATACTTTTAGGTGCTAATTGTGCGCGAAATGCTTTCGTTTGATTTTGGTGCAGTTGCCATCTGCTGATTCTGTTCGCCTGGTAACTCAAAGGGGAAATCGGTTGAATTTTCAGCGAAATTCGAGCGGAAACATGGATGGATGTGTGTTACCGAGGGCAGTATGAAAAGTTGGCGGGTATACTAACGAGGGTAGATTATAATGTTTCAAATTTTTTTTTTTTTTTATTATTAACGAAGGTCAACATCGATAAATTAAAATTAAATAAATCGGCTTCGATGCTAACGAGGGGAGTATTATAGGTTATTCAGCCATTGTCATCGACGTTGAACCATAATTTGTATGCAGATTTACCATGATTAATAATAAAAAGAATGCCGTTTCGTTTTTCAATGTTTCTTTATTTAAAAATATGTACTTCTAACATTTTTTTTTTATATTTATTTTATTAAGGTACTATTTCTACTTCTTACATTCAAGTTAATTATTTTATTTCTTATCCTATCGTCTTAAATTAATTTATATTAATATTTATTTATTTAAATAACTGTCCTTAAAATGTGTAATTACAAATTAGAAGTCATATGAATTTATCTAGTTTTTTTTATTATTATGTTTTTTTAATTTTTTTTATTTATCTAGTAATAGGTATAATTAATATTATATATCATTTTTTAATCGTTGTGTTTATTTATTGTCTCTCCACCATTCCGGAGGGACTAACAATATTTGATCAAATCATTTTTTTAATGTTTTTTATAATTAATTATTTAATTGATTACGGATAAACGGACTTAAAAAATAGTTCTTTTGATCCTTTCGGCTGTGGCTGTTTAGATTATGGATTTGGATGAGCTTTTTGCTCTGAGTTGTACCTGCTGGAGCCCCAGCGATGGATCACAGGATTGTGGACTGAGCTCACTGGATATTGTCCGTGTTGATTGATAGATCGTAGCAATACGTCCAGACGGTTCCGACTTTTAGTTGCGTCTTCTTAGCTTCTATATGCCTGCTCCAGGTGAGCCGCTTTCCCTGTAGATGCCCATGTATATTTACTCGTCTTCGTGGAGAATGCTTGCATTGTACTGGACTCCACAGTTACTTGGAGGCTGGCTACATGCGACTTTTCTGGGCATTTGGAGTTACTTCTTAGTGAAATTAAGCCATATACAGGACATAGACGATTAGCCTGAGAACGCTATCTTGGAGTCGCCCAGTTTTCATTACGTGACCCTTTTAGATCCTTTTGTTACATCTGTAAATAAGTTGAAGCATTTATTATTTATAAGATATAAGAATAAAATGATTATGGCAATATTTAAGTGCATGATATATAAGTTAACAGATCCGGTTAACAGTTCAGTTCAATGCCCGTTGATCATGCCCGATAATAATGATTTCGGGGCATGCTCAGCATTCTTCGCGATCGCTCTGCATGCCGTTACGACATAGTTGCGATCCCTCTGGGTGGAGTGCTGGGCCAGCACTTTAAGCGACAGGGGTAGCTTTCGAATAAGAATATTTTGTCCTTAGAGTTCAGTGGATTTTATACAATAAAAGAGAATGGAACATTAACAAAAGAATCAAAAAACCACATGAGTGATAGTGAACTAGAAGAGCTGTTGTCCGATATTGACCGTATCTCCTCAGAATTAAAAAAGTATTGGGCAGAACAACACACTGCCAGCAACAAAGATAGTGAAGAGAATTGGTGGTCCGATAAAAAAGAGACAAATAAAATGCTCGACGCTGCGAGTTTAAAAGTCCTAATCGAGACTACGGTCAACGGTGCACTCGATATCCAAGCAAAAAGGAAAATATTAAAATTAGTTGAAGGAAAGGTCGAGAGTACTCAGATAGTCGCACCAGAAGTGGAAATTTTTAAAGATTCTGAGATTGATACCAGCATTAAATGCGACGAGAGCCTCGACGTAGTGAAATCGATTCCCGACTTCGAAAAGAAACACAAGACATATGTGTCGCATACAGCTTATAAAATTTTCGAGCCGTATCAAAATAGCTCAAAACATTACCAAGCATTGGCCATTATTAGAAACAAAATAAAGGGCCTACCTAAGACCGCTCTCTCGCCGAATTCTCTGCCAAAGCAGCGAGGCAGCTCTAGGCTAGGTAAACTCTAAAAAATATAAAGTGATCCATTGAATAAAGATCACATCCAAGTACAAGACGTATGCTTACTACTTATTAAGCTGGTCTGTTTCTACATGGCGACCGTGACTGTACGACGATTCCTGCCTGGAAACAAGAAAAAAATAAGCCAAGTTGACGTAACTCACCACTCGACCACCAGCCCAAAGCAACTTCCTAAGAGGCCCGACGTCTGCCCGAGCGACTGCCCTGGACCGCTCTACAGTGCAGCGTGCAACTCATCGAGTTGACTAACTTGCGACTTGTGCGATGACCGGCACCAGTCCCGCCTGAGCTCACAGGCCCAGGACATCAGCAGCAGCGAACCAACAAGCGCGAGGGGCACACAGCCAATTGCTGTGGGAGAGGGAGCATCAGCGTGCTACATCCGGCGACGTCCAGCTGATGCAGCTGAAGAGGACAGGATCACTACCTAAATTCTAAATAAATATAAAATTACTAAATGTTTGTAAAGAAGTATAGCCTGTAAAGCTATACGAAAAAGTAGGTAGAAATTTGTAAACAAAGAACATTCTTTAAGAAAAATGATATAATGTAAAGTAAAGAACAGAAGATTTTTTAAAATTAAATGAATATAATTAGTATAAGCAAATTCGAAACATTTAATGATTTATTAGATACGCCCGAAAGGGGGCTAATTGATACAAAGACAGTGGACTCCACTGGCAATGTAATTAATAGAATCAAATCAACAAATATTTTGACTCGAGTTTAACTAACAGATTATTATCAATAATCGTTGCAATTATGTGCGCATATATCCTTTTGTACTATGTTCACATATTGAATGCACACTGTACTCAGTGCTTAGCATAAATAATATACCCATTAGACACTTTGTCACAAGCAACCGCAAAATAGCTGGGTCAGCGTCTGGATAACTTCCCGCACGCGCAACCCAAAAGACGAATTCCTGGAAGCGCTCCAGAATTGCCGATGCAACTGTTGACACGGCTGCCTCTGCCAACGTCGCTGTCAACACACACAGCTCTCTTAGGGTTTTGGCTAGCTTAAGTTAATTAGTCTAAAAATTGTAATCAACAAGAACAGTCCATTGGACTTAATAAAAAGTTAATTTTTTCAATAACATAAAAGAAAAGAATTTAACTTATATACAAGTTAACGACGAAAATTATTCAAATGCGAAGATCACGTGGCCAAAACACCAACGAGAGAGACCCCAAAAAACAAGTGCACAAGGCCCAGCACATTCCGAAGACGGAACGCTGAAGGAATAGGACACCTCGAGCGACAATGCCAGCAACAACCAGCGACGTCGGCAGAGGCAGCTTTTAGATACTAAGTACAAATTTTGTAAAATTAGTCTTAAGATACCTTTCGGTCAATAAAGAACATTTTTTTTAAAAGAATAACAACCGATAAACTTAATTCATATATATAAACGAATACGATCACTCCGCTGCCGGCGTCTCTGGCAGCGCAGCTCGCATTCTTAGCTTTAATGACATTCATGTATTTAGCCTAAGATTCATTAAGAAAAGAATAAACGCTGAACACAGACGTCTTCAGCCTAACCAACATACTATCGTTTATCTATCAAGACATTGAAAATACATCGGGATGTTTTTGGAATTACATGGCGACCGTGACAGATGTCACAAACGGGCAGAGGAGGAACCAGGAATACGGAAATACACAAAAAAAAAGGGGAGTTAAAAATAAAATAAAGAAGAGAGTAGCACATATTAGGCGGCTTTTGTTTAAAAAAACGCCGCCTCCCGCCTGGGAACTGCACAAAAATTGCAGTCTTAAAATCAAGTATCAAAAATAAAAGCCCTAAACTCACCGCTGCTCACTCAGCATTTCATATTGAAATTGTGAAACAACAATTAAAAAATGAAAATATTTCAAAGCCAATGCCGAAGAAGCCGAACCTCTGCCCGAGTGACTGTCCTGGACCCTTTAAGTACAGCAAACAAAAATAAAGAAACGCGACAATCTACAACTTTACACAAAGCAGAAACCGACTACCGACCGACTACAAGTTTAGTATACCCTTCCCAAGCTTTCACAGACATGACATATACAGACAACAATACAATCAGGACGAATTATTATCCGACCTAAAAAAACCTCTTAATTCCTCGGTAATCAACGGGATCCCTACGACAGGGGATATAATGGGGAAAATACAATTATTATACCCACGTCATTTCGAAAACTTCAAAGTACGTTTCACCCAAACACAAGTAAAGGACCTGACAAACACAACAGAACAATAGGAACAGATCCTCAAGACGCATAATAGGGCCCACCGAAATGCCTTGGAGAATAAAATGCAGTTGTCCGAAAAATTCTACTTTCCAAAGATGAAACAGAAAATCGCCAGCATAGTCAAACAGTGCAAGATTTCTAAAGAAGCAAAATATGACCGCCATCCACCTAACCCAGAAATTAGAGAAACCCCAATACCAGAACAACCCGGACACATAGTTCACATCGACATATACTCGACAGAACGACACCTTGTACTCACAGCAATCGACAAATTCTCCAATCTAGCAAAGACTCAAATCATAAAATCAAAAGCAATAGAAGATATTAGAACACCACTGCGCGATATCGTTTTTTATTTTGGCATACCGAAAGTTATCGTAATGGATAAGAAAAATCCCTAAATTCCGAATCCATACGATTCATGCTGATAGAGCAACTAGGAATAGAAATTTACAAAACACCCCCTAAAAGGAGTACAGTCAACGGACAGGTAGAGCGATTTCATTCTACACTCTCTGAAATAATGAGGTGTTTGAAAAGAGATCAAACGCATAGAAATTTTGAAGAACTTCTAGACAGAGCAGCTTACGAGTATAACTACTCAATTGATTCGGTAACGAAAAAAAGACCACTAGAAGTTTTCTTTGGCAGAGGCGCTACCACTGACCCCACACAGTACGAGCAAGCAAGACTGGACAACATAGAGCAACTGAGACGTAAACAGAACAAAGACCTACTGGACCACAATAGCAGACGGAAACCGATTCGAACCTACGAAATAGGAGAAGAGATATTTGTAAAAATAAATACAAGACTAGGTTCAAAACTATCCAACAGATTCAAAAGGGAAATTGTAAAGGAGGACAGGAACACTACAATATTAACAGAATCGGGACGAACAGTACATAAGAGCGAAATTAAAAACTAAATTCAATTACAAAATGACCGTGAAGGAGATGGCACCGTGGAACAGGTTCACAGAGTGGCCAAGCACATCCTGCAAGCCTTTGACGAAATGGAGTACTGTAATGCAGTATTTATAGATATGCTACAAGCATTCGATAGGGTCTGGCATGATGGGCTGCTACAAAAAATCAAAATACTCCTGCCAGCGCCGTACTTCTGCCTCCTAAGATCATACCTAGAGATCAGGATCCGGAACGCATACTCCTCCTTACACCTAATGAAAGCAGGAGTCCCACAAGGCAGCGTACTTCGCCCCCTGCTGTACTCCATTTTCACTGCTGACCTACCTCGCCCCAGCGCGAACATATGATGTCCCCAACGAGATATATCAACTCTCTCTCAACCTGGTGCAGAAGGTGGAACCTTAAAGTCAACCCCCTGATCGCGGCAGAGCCAGTAGCAGTAAAATAGTATTTAATCAATTGAAAATCAGAATTAGAGTTTGGTTGAAAATTTGTAACGACCGAAATAAAGATTTCTTTGTTTTGTCAAACAAATTTGCTAATTTATATACAAGTAAATACATAAGAGAGCCGCTCCACGCGGCTTTAGGCTAAGTTAAAAAATGTATTAAGCATAAGAATCATTATCAATAAAGACGAGAAGTACCAATGACGATACGACAGAAGCTATAGGGAAAACAACTATAAAAAAAAGTGGATCCTACAACTTCAAATATTACCAATAGAAATAGGCAGATTGGAATAAGTCCGACTGGTTGAAAACAATTCGGAACACTCCCAACCACCTTTAGATACTCACCAACAAATAAGGTTCATACTATAAATTTTAGACTAAATATTTTTATTTTCCAATGTATCAACAAAAAAGAAACTAGTATTTTTAATAGAGACAGGTGCAGACATCTCTAACAGCCACAAGAGAAGAAATAACTCTTGAAGAAGCTCCTGTCGAGCAAAAGGATGCACCAAGCTTAAACGAGTTCTTGGAGGTCCACTCACAATAGCTGAGTTCCGGGCTCGACAACAGCCAGGGGAACCAGGAGCGGCCGGAGGATCCTGTAATATGCTCATATATCGAGGGTACACTGCACCTTATAATAACTTAATATGATCGCACTTGAATGTAGCGGGCAACGGCCAGAGCCTAGTCTTTCGTTCTACATTAATACGAGTAATAGAAACTAAAGTGAAACTTCAACGAGACCGGACGTCTACCTTTCTACATGGAGACCGTGAACAAGGAACCTTCGTCAGTTTGAACTTCATCATCGACTTCTGGTGGATGGACTTGATTCCCTCATATTGCGTGGAGGAGAAAGGACCTCTCCAGGAATTGCCTACATGGCAAATAAATACTGAGGGAGTACAGGGCATGAGCTCAAGGGCAAATAAGCCCAGACGCAATGAAATTAAGGAGCGGATCAGACGGAGAAAGTCTGAATTAGTAAGAATCCTGTATAAATGCCAAGATCCCCTACCATGGGGAACTGCGTTCGAGTTAAGTTTAGAAAGTTAAATAAAAAAGAGAAAATAATCATTAACGACAAATTATTCACAATTCTCAAGGGGTTCCCCTGGACCAACTTGGGTCTAATAGATAAAAAAGAGAGTGGACTTAAGCGCCAATGTTATTAATGAAGTCGAAGGTAGCAGCACCTGACTTCAGTTAATAACAATTCTACTCATAATTATTGTCCTGCTAATGTGTATTGGCTTGTTTAAAGAACAAATATATTATATATTATTGTCTCTAGCAAAAAAGAGACAATAATATATAATAAATTATATCATAGAGCACAAAGTTTTAAAGAGAGTTTCATGAAAAGGAAAGAAATAGTTGACCAAAGTAGCCAAAATAGCTTGCCTCAGACATCGAAATAGGTGTCATAATAATCGACTCGACTGACATCGATTCAAAGAAGACTATTTAGGGCAGCTGCCTCATCACGTGGTGAATGAGTCCTCATTTGTGGATCGAAATGCAATTTCTAAAGGAAACTTCAGGCCTTGCCAGGAAACACGATTGAGCCTGGCACTTCAACATGAACTGCAACACATAAGAGGATTGGAGCTTATTGTCAAGCAGAAGTCAACAGTGATTACAGCTTTGAGATTCAGAATCCTTAACGTACTAGGAGTAGCCACCTACCTATATCGAAATTACACAGAACTCAGCAATATCGTAAACGGCTTTGACTCGAAATGTGGCAACAAATTGCTGCTCTGATTCTAAAGCTGGCCATCAACTCTTTCGGCTTGGTTAAGGCATCTTTTATAGTATATAATGTATTTTTCCATCTATATTAAGCAGTTAAGGGACAAATATTTAATTTATTGTGTATACGATAAACGTAACGTCTTTATGCGTAACGAGTTACGTAATTATTGACGTAAATAAAAAAGCATTTTTAAAGCTATTAAAATCAAAGGGAGTCATTTTTCTGCGTCTCTTTATGGGTTGATTATCTTTGGCCGTAAGTTGACCAGCGGACACAATGGCACAATTAAAGTTACGGATAAACCGGCGGACGGAAGACAAGCGTATCGTATCGCGTTGATGTTGCCGCAAAGTTTAAAGTTTTTGCCGTATTTTAATTGCGGTGCCCGTTCTGCAAAAAAGTTTACGTTAAGTTCTTTTGTCGTAATTTATAAAGTGTCATATTTATGAAGGCAGCAAGCTTAAAGCGTATCACATGTGATTGTCTTCTGTGTGTCAGAAGTGTCCGGAGTTTCCCCAATGTCCGCAATGTACCCCTCTCTACCCATTCCCCCCTCCACCACTCCGTTTATTGTTTGCCACACTCGTAATTGGTTGCTGCGCATTAAAGAAAAGTAAATTATTGATAGCTTACGCGATACTGGGTGCGGGCTGAGTACGGGCTGCCAGTATCGAAGGTAGCACCAGAAAAACGTAAATTCGTTTTTAAATATGACAAAACAATAGCGCTTCGCTCCGCTCCGCAGCGCAGGACTACAGCAAAACCAGGAGCAGGAGCAGGGGGAAGGATCCTGCGGGCGCCACTCAGTTATGTTAGACGGGCAAAAAGACAAGCTGTCGTTTGGGTTTCTGCTCTGGGATGGCGTCAGTCATTTATGACGAAGCAATGTGCTTGTAATAGTACTCGTACTAATGAGCCACACACCCACACGCACACACATCCACACACACACACACCCACACACATAGCGCAGAGTCAAGGCATGCGAAAAGTGGAGCACAAAAACAGACTCCAACAAGAAGTCTTCCCCTTCGGCACAGTGGCATTAAATTATTTTATTCCAGACAATAAACTAATTAATTAAATTACTAAAATTATTTAAATTTGATATCAACTTATTTTCATATTAATTATTTTAATCAAATTTGAAGATTTATTAATTTATTGTGAACTCTAAAATAAATACGATATAAAATGATTTCGAGCCAAAAATCAAACAAAAAGCTTTATAATAATCGCAATTATTCTAAGTTTTAATAGAGAAAATATATGAAATAGTATCTTGATTAAATATACACATATAATTATAAACATTAATTATAATTATTTATATAATTATATATGTTAATTATGGAATATTTTTGATTCACAAAAAACTTTATTGCTTCCTTTGGGTTTCATTTCAGGAGATAAGTTCTAAGTCTGGTACAGACCTGGTTAACTCTCGCATATGGCACAGATAAATTCTTTAATTTTGAGTACAATTTTTCGATTTTAGCCCATAGTACATTGCTTGCTTACTTTATTGCGCTGCATGGGTAAATGGTAGTAGCTTTTGCGTATGAACATTTGAGCACATTCGTTTCAAATTATTTGCGCATTCGAGCAGCTGTAAACGATTACGTACACGCACACACAGGAGGGACACACACACTCCCCCACCAACACACACACACACACACGTACAGCAATAGACGAAAATACACATAGAAACATATATGTATGTAGTTGTATATTGACAGCGCTGTCGCGATTCGGGACGATACAAATACTTATCAGTCCGTCTGTGTGTAAGTGTGTGTGTGTGTGTGTGTGGGTGTGAGTGTGGGCTGTTGCCAAAATGTTGCCAATTGCCTGGACCCGTTTGTGTTGCACATGTCCAAAGTCTGCGCTGCCTAGCACATTATTGAGCCGTCTATGCAACACATTGCCCCACACTTTTCTGGGGGGCCCAGCTTGGAATTTTCTTTTCATTTTTTTCTTACATTTTCCTTGGTGCTGTTTTTTTTTTGCTGTTGGTGCTTAAGTTCGACAACTCAATAAAATGTGCTTTATGGCAAAAAAGCAAAGAAGAGAAAAAAATAAAATGAAAACAAGAACAAAAACAAAAACAAAAACAAAAACAGAAGAAAAGTAAAAGGCAGACACGGGCACAACCCATTCCGGGGGTAAAAGTAAATGTTTGCTGATACTACGAAAGGTCCTTCGCTCGCTTCCTGCGCACAGATGGTCCCACAAGCTGTACGGGTCCGGTACGGCTCTGGTTTTGCTTTTGGCACCGGCTCTGGTTATGTTCCCTTTACCACTTCGGCACTGGCACCGGCGCTGGCAATTGATTTGCCATAATTTAAGTTCTCCCTTTCTTTATTTTCATCTTTTTTTTTTGCTCTCTTTTTACCCAAATGCCGCACGTTCTGGCGAGCCGACGCCAAGGCTACGTCGATGCTTTGTTTCCACTTACTTATAAATGAGAAAATCGTTTTATGATAACAGCTACTAGCACGCTGGCTGCCTCAGCTTGGAGGGGGCGGGAACGGTCTGCGGGGCATCTGGTTTCATTTTATTTTATTTTACTTTCCTCTGAGCTCTAGTATTATACTTTATAAATATAATATATAGATTGTTGTAAATATTCTTAAATTCAATAACCGAAACATAACGATTGCATTTCTCAAATATTTTCTTAACTTTTCTTAAAGCCAAGACTGTTTTTTTTTTAGATTTTTATATTTATATTCAATTTATTAATTTAATTTAATTTAAAAGATAATTTTTATAATTTTTAACGTAACGAAAAGAAATCTTAATTCGCACAAGAAGAGAAGCAGATTAACTTATTCTCAGGCACGTTTTGGCAACCTTTTCATCTTCCATAGAATCCAGTTAAGTGTTGCACGTTTAACTATAAAAGTAACTTTAATTTTCTATTGAAAAGTCAACTGCTTTTCCATATGTCAGAGTGTAAAAAAATTAACACCACTTTTAATTGATCTAAAATGTGTTTTAGATAGTTTTGTGTACAAAACAGAAATGAATTCTCGTTGCAATTAGTTAAAATAATATGAAATTAATTAAGCAAATAGGCATAAATCGAATGTTTATTTTTCTAAAAACAATTTTCATAAATTGCTACAATTGGAATTTAATTAAATTAATTGAACAAATCGAAATAAACAACACGAAGTTTTTGCGTTAGAAATTAGAAATAAATCAAAATCTTTAATTGAATGAAATTTTATAGAAATGTTTGTCTAAATGTTGCAAAGGAACTTTTGATTATGAAACAGAATATATATATATATAACAGTATATATAATTTTAGCAGATTTCCACTGAGATTTCCATTAAAGTAAATCTAAAATAATCAAAATGTTTTTCTTGAATAGAAAGAGAAAATAATGTGGTTTTCATACAACCGATTTGAGTTGAAAACTGAAAGAAAGTAAGCGTCAAACTAGAAACTATGCAAATATTGTGGAAAGCCAAACAAAGTGTCCGCTTTCCCTTGGAAAATCCACGGGGAAGATGACGTTTAAAAGCGCGTAATTAAGGATACGCGGACTCCTTTTTGGGCTGATAAGCGCTCGGGCAGCGCTTTGGACACGTCTGCGACTGACTGTGCGTGCGAGTGTGTAACTGTGTGTGTGTGTGTGTGTGTGTGTGTGTGTGTGTGGCTGCAAAGGTGCGACCAAAAAACTTACAACTTTTGCTGCTTTCCCTTTGCTTGTGGCGGCGATAAGAAAACTTGCAACGCGTTGTTGAACTTGCACTTAGCCGGCACGTTGCGGTTCTCGTTTCCAAACACATATACAAACATACACACATACATATATATATATATACTATATATATAGTTTGACTGGGATAAACAAAGTGGGCTGGTGTGACTGTAAAAGTCAACTGCTTCGTCGCGGTGGCAATTAATCAAAAGGTGCGTGATTATCGCACGGCGAGCGACAAGGATAAGGAGCTAGGAGCCAAGATTGTTATTGCGACATGTGACCTACGTGTGTGTGTGTTACTGTGGGTGTATGTGTGTGTGTGTGTGTGTGTGTGTGTGTGTGTCTGTGCGTGCGTTGTGATGCTCAAGTGTAAAGAAAGCAAATATTAAAACATATTTTAATCTAGCAAATGCAATGGCGCTTGTGCCTCTCTTTTTCCATATGCCTGTCCCTTTCTATGTATGTGTGTGCGTGTGTGTGTGTGTGTGTGCTGTTGGTAAATAATAAATTTATCATTTGTCAGCAGTTAAATGCTTTGGCGTAACGTGCAGAGCGCACACGGACCCGGGCGACGAATTAATAATTCATTGCGTATACGACGCGTTGCCCACTAGACACAGAAAACTGTCATATAAGTATGACACACACACACACACACAGAGAGAGACATATGCACACACACATTCAGTCGCAATAAATCGTCAAGTTTATGTTTGAAGTGTTTATTGAATCCATGATATTCGACGCTTTTTGCACTCTGCACGTTCCGAGCGCCTCCTTCGGCCATCGAACAGTCATTTTGTTATTTGTGCAAATATTTGGACAACGTTTGTTGTTTGTTGTTGGTTGTTGGTTTTGGATTGGACGCAGGGCTGGTGTCGATCGGTCATTCCACACAATTGCTATATATATATATATATATATTGTAGTATATATTTAGCCACTAGCTGACGTAAATGTCTTGCCACCTCGTGTTATTTTTTGTAAATCCTTTCGACGTGTCGTCGAAATGTCGGAAATGTTAAAATATTTGCACAGCCTGCCGGCAAACGGCAAACGGTTATGGTCGCCTGCCATGCCGAAACGTCAAAACGGAAGTCGCCTGCTGACACTCCTCCTCCTGCTCCTGCCACATGGTCTACCACTCTCTCATTCCCAGTGTGCCCTCAGCCTCGTTCGCATTGCATTCCTGAGCCTCGCATCCAGTCGGGCTTTCATGTTCAACAGTTACGTGGGATTTGTTTGGTATTTGGGCGTGCGTGCGTGCTACCGTGCCATTCCGGACCTGCGGACTCCGGACAACGGCCACTGCCGTGATATGTCTTGCACAAATATTGATATAAGTATTTCAATATGTATAATGCTATAACGCACGAGCATAGGACAGACAGACTGAGAGTTGCACAAATGACTGACGGCCAGACAATGGACTGCCTCTCTCTACGTACACTCTGCACTGCTTAAGTGTCACTGTTATTGTTT
This sequence comes from Hirtodrosophila trivittata, assembly GCA_035045065.1. Lineage (NCBI taxonomy): Eukaryota > Metazoa > Arthropoda > Insecta > Diptera > Drosophilidae > Hirtodrosophila > Hirtodrosophila trivittata. Next base: position 110,990 of record JAWNNK010001027.1, on the reverse strand, counting down.
GCCCAGGCAAGTGATTGCTGTTTACCCCTGAGCTACCACCTCTCCCCCTGCCCAGAATCCCCTCAAGCATGTGACACACCCAGCTCGGAGTGGCTGCTCGCTGTGTGACCGCATCAGCAACAGTTACCAAATGGATTGGCCGATCGTTCATTTCGAGCCAACAGCTGCAGCTGCGGCTCTGACAATGCCACCTACAGCTACACTGAAAGAAATATCAGATATAGTAGAATATCTTTCTATAGTTTTTCGCTGACAAAACAGACGCAACTTCTTAGGGTTGCTTTGGGTAAAGCTCAGTCTGAGAGCTGCCGAAGGCATCGATTTTTTTGCTCAGATTCTGCAATCTTCTGCTAAATTTAGAAGAGAGATGTTAAGTTCAATTAAATTTCTCAGATTCTACAATCTACTGCAACTTAATTCAAGAAGAAATCAATCTACTACAATCTTCTGCAGCTAAATTTAGTTAGGATGAAAGTTCGTTCAACAAGTTACGATAATCCTCAGAGATTTCAATTAATATCTAAGTTCATTGGTTTTCTATGAAACTTTATTATTAGGTACACCCCTTTTCGTGCAGTGTATGAGGCTGGCAGTATATAAATCGTCAGCTGATTGTGGGGTCAGTTGCATATATGCAGCCACTTCAACACTTTCGATTTCAAGAGCGCACACTTTGAAGTGCGCGTTGTGTGTGTGTGTGTGTGTGTGTGTGTTGTGTTGGTTTACTTGTTGTTGGTTTGTGTGGGGTGAGAGAGGGAGAGGCGGCTTGTGTTTATGTATGTTAGCCAACCGCATAACTGGGCTTAGCTTTGCATTGCCAACATCTTTGCAAGTGAGCTGCTCGCGTGCAGTCCATTAAATGAAACTTACTTCATGTTGTTAGGCCCGGCTCGCGTGTCCTGTTCCTGTGCCTGTGCCTGTGCCTGTGCCTGTGCCTGTGCACAGCCACTGCTGTTGTTTGTGTTTGTGTAGTAAATTAAATGATTTTTCACGCCAGCTAGAGACAGGACCATGCCAGAGCACGGCAGGCCACGGCAAGCCATGCCAGACCAGCACAGAGCAGACCACGCCATGCGGTGCGTCCACAACATTTTTATGTGTTTGTTTGCGGCAACAGGAGCCTGGGAGCCGCAGGACTGCTGGCTGGCTGGCTGGCTCGCTGGCTCGGCTGCTGCTGTCCTGGCCGGCTGCCTTTTTGGCAATGTTTTAACGTTAATTCATGGTCGTATTTTTATGTTGCACTCGTTGCGCGGCGACGATGCCACGTCGCCTTTATTGGCCCAACGGCAGCGCTAAAGTGTTTACTAAATAAGCAGATTTCTTTTGTCTCTGTTGCTGCTGCTTGTGCTGCTGCTGTTGGCGGCAGGTCGCGTAGGTGTGGGTAGGTAGGTCGCAGGTCACAGGTCGCGCTAATGGAATGGCTTTTGTATGGCTTACCTGGCAGCCATTGGGCGGGTGACTTATTTAATTAAATCAGTTGTGGCTTTAAAGCGCCCTTCAAGCCGCTAAGCTCGCTAAGTAGGCACTGCCTCCATCCGGCCTCATGATGGCCTCCATTGTTGTTAGTCTAACGACAGTTACAAAGCCAAGCTGAAACACTGAAGAAATAACAAAAATAACAAAAAAAAAGCCAAGAACAAATGAAATATACAAAGACTGCTCATAAAACTTGCAAATTGCGGTCACATTGACGAAATGAAAACCGCAATGGGACCACAAACAGAATCAGTAAAGCAACCGGGACACGGACACGGACACGGATACGGATACAGCACATACTCTTGCTCATACTCGTATCACAGATATCATAAAATTGTGCAACTTGCAACAGTTGCTGCCTCCGAATGGGAATGAGTGACAACAGCCAACAAGCGACACAAAAAAAAAAAGAAGAGCAAGGAAAAAAATAAAATACTTTCCAAATACTTCTAGATACGTGGCATACAATAATGCTTCAACGAACACACAACATTGTCACTCTTCACACTCGCTGATAGGGCTGAGCACGTGTCGTGCTTCTTTTCCATATATATCACTATATAACTTTATATCTAATATATAATGTATGATCTATACTCCCAATTAAACAGAGACAGACTTTGGCATAGGAATTAGTCAGGTGAAATAAGTTTTGCAAAGAATTCGAATAGTTTCTAGTTCAGGTTGAACTTGAACTGACAAGATTATGAATGCATTACTGATTTTACTATATAAGATATATATGATAAATATCTTAGTATATAGTAAAATGTATATACAAATAAGTAGACTAGCTTATAAACAAAAAGCTACTTTGGGAACAAACAAAAATATATGGGCAACCTTTCGCTATAATTCTTGTACATGAACAGACTTCTTATCATTGTATTATTATATATATATTTAACTGTTTGAATTCAATTTACATAGGTTTCTGTTATTATATATGTTATATATTTACGAACATAGCATGAATTGGTTTATACTTTGTTCTATTTAAAGTAGTTCCCTTCTTTTTACAATCTGAAACGCAGCTGGAAAAAGTTTCTTATACCTCATGGGAATCATTAATAAAATCGTAAGATATATATATTTTTCTATATATTGGATATATATAGTAAGTTAAACAGTAAGAATTATGTGTATGTTATTTGATTATATCATTTAATGGACATCTGATATTCCTATTAACTTGATATTGATGTAAACAGTGAATATCGTATATGAATATCGTATATTACTTCTTAAATGCGCGTTTTCAATACTTTTTTGAATCGCTATTCCTACCAATGTACTTATTATATTCTTTATTTATATAACATATAAAATATATGTATATTTATTCATAAATATACCGTAAGACTTAAAGCAGAGGTTTATTTTGGGATCGATTTCTTATATCTTAAATATATACCTTCTTATTATTGTTAGGAAATTCCCACTAATTTTTCTTAGTAGCTACAAAAAACTCTGTCGCTGCACAGATTCGGTTAAGTAGAGTACGCCTAATGTTGCTTATGAGAAGAGGCTAGCAGGATTATCGTACATGCAACTGGGGGACACGGAACCATCTCTAATGCTGCGTCACGTTAAGGCCGTGTGAGAATGCAGCGGCGACGGGTGGCAGTGGCAATAACTTAACGATGCTAACTAGGAATAGCTGAGGTGCAAGCATGGAACAGGTTGCAAAGCCAGGCTGAACACTATGCCCAAGTACTGTGGGTGTGTTGTGGGCGGCTGGGTGGATGGGCGGATGGGCGGATGGGCGGGGCAGGGTGTTAGGAAGTGAGAAGGCTAAAATAAATCTTGCACAATAAGTTTGGTGAACGACGATGGCGATGGCGTCAAAACGCTCAAAAGCGCCCAGCGACAGCAACAACAACAGCAGCAAAAACAAGAAGAAGAAGAAGCAGAAGCAGAAGAAGAAGAAGAAGAAGATGAGCAAGTGGAACAAGAGCAACGCAAATGACACGAGCTAAGGGAGCCGCAGCGTCGACTGGCGGCTGCCTGGCAAAAATAGCCTTATCAGTTCCTGTTTCCTGTCGAAACTTTTCATATTTTTGCGCGTGGCTGCAGCAGCAGCACCAGCAACAGCACCAGCAGCAGCAGCGTCGCAGCAGCGGCGGCGGCAGCAACAATAGTAAAAGTAAACACAGTGCGATGACGACAAAGCAACATACGGAAAGTGTTGCCATTTTTTGTAGCAGATTTTGTTTTGCATTGGGGTTGGTTGCCTTTTGATTTTGCACACTCTACCAGCCGCCTCACCCCCTGCCCAGCAGCTGTGCCGGCAACTCTGGAGCATAACAGTAACCACAATAAAAAGCAGGAAATATTTAAACATTTTTCTTTTAGTTTTGCATGAAACGGCTGCGACGTCGACAGCGGCGCAACCATTTTCACACTTATTGTCAGATTTTGCTTTGTGTTTTGCCTTCGTTGGCGACGTCGTCACCTCCGCCGCCAGCGTCTCCGTCTCCGTTGCCGTTGCCGTTCCCATCTCCAGCTACGTCAACGTTGCTGCCACCAGCATCGCCCATCGTCGCCCCATCGTTGTGTCGTTTTGCTGTGAAATGACGCACAGCCGAGATAACACGTCGCACTGGAAAAAGCTGCAACAATTTTTATGTTGCAGCTGTAAATGTGGACGCTTTGGTGGCAAACCCAAGCCCAAGCCCAAGCCCAAGCCAAACCAGAACCAAGCTCAGCCAACGACCCAATAAACCACCCGACCCCACCCACTCACCAATACACCATCAACCATGCCACCAGCTATGTGCCACCAGCCATGCCGCATATGTTGCGCATATGCCTGCCTGCCAAACGCTCAATTTGTTTTGCCCTTTGTCTGCGCCTCTCTAACTATGCTGTACGTGAGTGTGTGTGTGTGTGTGTGTGCTTGTGTGTGTTTGTGTGTTGATGACATTCTTAAATTTACAGGATATGTGCATAATTTCGCAAGCGGACAATGCGCCTGTCACGCTCACTTAATGTCCTCCTGCCCTACCACCTTCTCAGTGTCAGCCTAATATACTCGATACTTTCTGTCTTGGCCTGGGCTTGGCTTTTGAGTTAAACAGTTATCTCTAGGCAGGAGCACAGTTTCTCAGTTTTCTCAGAATTTACTGATGGATGCTTGAGTTTTATTCGATTTGATTTGAGAATTGAAAATTGTTGCCAAATGTTGAACCAGAAACTATTCCACTTAAAATTTATTTAGGCATAGCTTAAACTTTAAAAAATATATAATATTTGATTGTACTCAATTCAATTATGGCTAAAGTTTATATGATATATATTGTAATATTACTTTTTAGGTCTGATTTAACTAAAGACAATAGCTATATTTCATCAATTTATATTCTTATATTTTATTATAGTAGAAAAAAGATACATCAAAATAAAACAAGAAGTAGACCAGCCACTAAACTGGCTGTAAATATTACAGAAAGTGCTCGGCACTCAATTTAATAACTTAATAAAGATCGTTATTAAACCTCAAGTCAAACGGCATGGATGTGTTTTTTCCATACAATAAACAAGTCTTAAATAACTGGCTTGGAGTATAGACATATTAAGGAACTTATTAGAAAACAGCCGATGCGAATGACTTAAAAAAGTTAAACTTGTCTGAATCTTAATTCATTGAGTTAAATAATAGACGGAAGTACAGAACAAAATGAATTAACTGATAGGTTTTAAAAATCATACAAATGTTTAACCCAGAATATTTATCGAGTGTCGAGAACGAGAAAAGTTAACCAATATAAATTGGTCTTACGTATCGAAGGTCTTAATAAAACTTCGATCAAATTTCGTATGCAATAAAACAAAGACGTTGATGTTCTTCTTTACATTGTTGTACTTTCTATTTTATAAAAATCAAAAAGATTAGGTTAAATTATAAAACCCATTTCAATAAAAGCTCGAAGGATTAAGATCTCAGATAAATGATTTGTAAGTGACACCAGCAACAAGAGGAGCCGAAGAATTCAGGTGAATCTCTGTACGACCAAATCTACACCCGACTTTCAGAGTAATCAAGACAACTACGAGCTATTTGAGCCGTACGACGATGGTTACACGCACCATCAAGCCGTGAACATGATTAGACTCAAAATAAAGCGGAATGCAGAAGCCGAGCCTTACAACAGGACCTAGACAGGACAAGTTGACAAGCGAATTACCTCTAATGAGGTACTAGGATGAGATAAACAAGAAGCTAACTCTCACCACTAACAAAATAGTTATGACCAAAGATCACGAAACAGCTACCACTTTAAAGGCAGAAGACAACTTGAGGAACCTCAGAATACCCATGAGGAACGCTATATTCCCCTCTCGTCTCACAGATCTACCTACTGCTCTAGCCTTAGCCAGAAACGCGGAGGAAAGAGATGAAAAGGTATCAGAAAGCTGAAACGCTTAGAGCCCAAGGCTCACTCTTTCGATAAAAACCCACATTTTATCACCAAACAAGGGAATTTCAAAACTCAGCAGAACACTAATAGATATTCTGAGTGCCAGAAGCCTGTACCTATGGATGTGACATCATCCAGATTCAGGCAAACAACTCTCCTTAAAAAAAAACAAACACACAAACTCCAGGATCCAGAGGTTCAGGCTTACCAACCTCAAGGGTTTAAGAGAAGAAACCAGTCTGATCGTATTCCTGGCCAACGGTGTCAAGGACTATTCAATGACTATGATGACTTGACTGCAGCTGCAGATGACCCCAAAGAATCTCTAGAGGAACTCAACACTCTACATTTCTAAGGGGACACAGAGAGCAGAGGAAAACTTTAATAATTCTCATTGATGCAGAAGCGGAAAAAAACTACATGAGACCCATAGATGCCCTTAAACATGTATCTCCAGTCGCTTTCCCTTTCACTGTGGGCTCCATCCACGGATATGACGGAATACTAGGCTGGGACTTGATAAGACAAGTGGGCCATGCGCATATATCGAATATCCACTGTACTCAGTGCAGTACACAAATTGTCCAATCCAGCAGCAGTTCCGCGGCTTCAGCTAATTATAAGAAAATCTGTAACCGAGAATTTAGTCAAAAAAGATAAGTCTAAACTTATTACATGGCGACAATAACGGGACATATCTGATATTATCTGGATATTACATAAGCTCAGGACGAAGACTGAGACCACCACAAAAGGAAAATTGAAATACCAAGGGCAACAGCCACGAGTAAAGCAATAGAGAAATGAATAAAAGAAAGCTAGAAGCTGCAGAGATCGATATAAAATAAATAAAAATAAATCTGAGCTCAGAAAACTTTTTCTTGCCATCTTCAAGCCGCCAAGTTGGGAGACGGCAAAGAAGCTAACGGCAAAGTTGAATAATGAAAAAAGAGGAACGAATCATGCATTAAAAGTATAGATACCAAGGCAATTTATTAATATAAAAAAGAGATATGTATAGTGTTATATTCACGTTATACAACAAAAGTACTTTGTGGTATCAGCATTACTGATCCACTTTTCTGTGACGTATTCAATTTCCCATGCAGTTACGTTCTGCACTTAACAATATAAATTCATGTAATCGCAATCAAAATTTAGTCTTAAGCTGAAGTTTAAATAAAGTTATATTAAACTCAGCTTGCGTTGTCTTAAAATCAATCTTTGTTTCAGCGTTGTCCTTAGTTTTTGTACGGGACATTAATTCGACTAAACAAATTTATTTTATTATATACATATATGCCAGAAAAGAAATAAAAATAAAAATATCTGAATACTAGTACATTAATTAGAAATTAATTAGACAGTAACAAGATAATATTACCAGTTGTCCGTCAGATAAAGTTAAAAACAATAGAAAATCACATAATAAATCCATGACGAGAAATCAAAAGTGGAATATTTGTGGCAAGTACTAAGAATACATTTGTCCCAGTTTTAAACACAACAACTTAAATAAAGTCTGGCTTTAATTAATTAGTAATTATGAGACTTTAAATATAGCAAACAAGCCCAGAGACCAAGATATTGTCTCTAAGTTAACTAACAAACTCACCAACAGAGTTTTGCAGGAAATACTATATACAGACATATTTGGATTATAAAATAAACCAGAAAGTACAAATAATTCTTATTGCTGAACCAATTTGAAAAATACACAAATATAATAATTAATTATGTAAATCAAACATATATTTCAAAGGAAATATATAATAAATTTGTAAAATATATTTTAATTGAATTAAAGAAAAAATAAACCAAACTTTCCCTTTATATAAATTAACGACGAACATTATTAAAATATAAACGCAAAGATCACGTGGCCAACACACCAACATGAGAACATCAAAAAACGAGTGCAGAAGGGCCAAGGTGACCATGGCCCAAGTGCATGATCCTTTACGCCACGTGCGCTGAGCCAGCACATTCCGAAGACGGAACGCTGAAGGAATAGGACACCTCGAGCGACATCGCCAGCAACAACCAGCGACGTCGGCAGAGGCCAGCGGCAGAGGCCAGCGGCAGAGGCAGCTTTTTGACACTAAGAACAAATATTGCAAATGTAGTTGGAAGAAACCATTCGGAAATAAAACTACCTTTTTTTTTCTTAAAAAGTGTACCGATAAACTTAATTTATATAAAAACCTCAAACACTTGCATATTATACAAAAAAAAAAAAAATGAAACAGTTAAACCAAAATATATATATAAACAATATAGAGGTAAACCTCCTACAAAGTTCCTGAAAAGCTCCGCGTTGTAGGAAATCGCGTTGTGGGAGACTCTAACTCCATACAAAAATCAGAGTTTGGTTCCAAAGTAAAAACATTTTCAATAAAATATTGGAATTTGTATAGTAAAAATATGTGCTTAATATAATTTTGTGTATTTATGTGTTGAGTCACATATTATGTAATTTAATAACACTCCATTTATTTAAACAAAAGCAAAACAAAATAAAATAAATGATACATAAATTAATAATTGGCAAAATTGACTCATCTCTGCTATTGAGCCAAATTAACTTTTCTGTACCTTCGAGACGTACTCGTAACTTCACACCAATTTCTCTAAATACTTGTAATACTAACTATTCTCTGCACGAACCTTTTCGAGTTCTCTGTGTTGACTATAACAGTCATTTTCGAGTCTTCAATTCAGAGTCCTCTTTTGATACGATTAAGAACCATATCCTTAACTTTTTAGCACGTAGTAACTTGCACTAATTTGCTTTACTAATCATCGTGATCTGATTGTGTTTTTCTGGGTTTTTCCCAATCCTCGCAACAAATGTTGGATCATTTAATATTCTCATTTTGAACACCTCAGATATTAACTTTAATTTTTTACTCAAAAACTTCATTTTAAATTTCAGTTTTAATTTATATTAAAAATTGTATTGTATTTTGGTCGACTGTTAATAGTTGACATTAAATAAATAAATAAATAAATAAAAAATAAAATAAAATCTCAATTCTACGTAAAATATTCAAGTTGAAAGATTTAATAAGTTAAAGCCAAAATAGAACGATAACTTTCTACTCCTCCTCATCACTTTGATTTTAATTTGTTTCGAACGTTTTGTTCGTACTAGTTCAAAATCTGAGCTTGATCCACTATCAGATTCGGGCATCCTTTCGACGATTATTGGCTTGAAAAAATCGTGCATTGAAGTTTGTTTGTTCCTATTTCGCAAATCTTTATAAATTTCTTGATAGGGAGCTTAATTGTTTTGAAGATTTCGTTTAAATATTTCTGCTCTGTCATTTAAAGGGTCGTTCTCCAAAATGTATTTTTCCAACTGCTTTGCCATATTTAAAACTTTCTCGATTTATTTTAGTGAAAAGTTTTTGTTTTCAACATCGGAAAGATCGTCAGAGTTATCTCCAACTGATTCTTCATTTGTCATTGCCACTAAATCTGCTTCGTTTAAAACAGTTTTCGTAAAAATCGCATTGTAAGAAAATGTCCGCAATTTGTGAACCGCGTTGAAGCGAAACCGCGTTATAGGAAACCGCGTTATATGAGGTTTACCTGTATATATATACAAGCCATAGATATAAGAAATGTATACATGTATAAATATGTATCAAAATTTGATCTGCAATATTCTCAAAAGAAAGCAATAAATTTAAAGACATGGTAATTAGGTATCAAAAATGTAAAAGCAATGGATACAATGGCTAATTTAGAAAATGAATTAAATTTACCTATAACATTGACGATCTTAACCTAAATCGAAATCTTCGTTTCAAATTATACTTGATTAAGAATATGTTACCTAATAACCTTGACAAGGTATGAAAACTATAAAATAAACAGACCAAAAGAAATGTTATCATTATTTAAATGGAATGCATTCAGATAGCAGACAAAATAGAAACCCAAAGAGACTAATTCAAAAAATATATTTAAATAAAAACATAAAAATATTATCAAACAAACTTAGATACTTGTATTAGAATACAACGTCATCAACAAGACACAGACGTCTGTTCTAAAAGATTCTCAAGATAGTTCTATTTTCTTTCGGCATTACTTGTTATTTATATATTTTAATTTTCTTTCCTATAAGATGATTGTTGAGTAGGAAATCTAAAGTAAAGATTCATAATATATGGGAAAAAAATGATTTAATTTAATAAACAGTCGAATTCCGATAAGTCGAAATGCCAAGGAGATTCCATTTTGCCCATTTTCTACACTATAATTCTATTTTCATATTTCATAAGCAGCCGAAAATTGATTACACATCGATAAAAAAGCACTCAACTCTCAGTATATCGAGTATTCCCTTTATAGCTCCGACTTAGTTATTCAACACATTGAAAGAAAACTGCAAGGTAAACGTTATGCGGCAGTTAAAACCTTTGAAAGCCTCGTTTCGCAAGTTAATATGCAAAAAGACTGTTAACTACTCAAACTGTTATGTAACATCATAGTTGCGTTTATGCTAAGTAACAGGAAAGTCCACGTGGCAAGGGTCAAAGTTGATGTAGCAACTATGGAATTGCTCATGTTCGAGATGTAAAAGGTTCGCAAACTTTATTCCGTCTAATTACGGCAAAAAAAAAAGAGAAAAAATTGAGCAGCTTGGAAGGACATAAGTAAAAATGTTGCCAGCAATAAGCTTAAAAATTACGAATGTGGCAAGTACTAAGTACATAATGGAAAAACTTTTCTTGTTGCACGTATAGTAAAAGGTGCTCTCAAAGGTAGCAAAAAAAAAAAAAAAAAAAAAGGCGAATGCTAATTTGAAAGTGTTAAGCCTCAATTAGTGCAAAAAAAAACAATTTTTTGGAATTTTTTTTCACTTTAAAAATTTACATTTACAATTAATTTTATAGAATTTAAAAAAAAATAAAAATAAAAAAAAATTGCAAAAAAAAATTAAATGATCATTTTTTGCGAATAACATGAACCTGAACGTTTTTGATAGTCGTTTGTCCCAGGTGTTCCCACAGACTGTGTAGCCTAATGGATAGGGCGTCGGACTTCGGATCCGGAGATTGCGGGTTCGAGTCCCGTCATAGTCGAAGTATAGGAACGAGTTTCTTTTTTATTTATTTGTTTGCGAAATTCCTTTTCCAGTTTGCCATTTAACGTAATCCTGTTTGGTGTTAACAAAGGGCTTACGTAACGTAGTGCGCTGCAGCTGTTGCCGTTACGTAAGCGTTGTTAAGCGCTGAGAGGAGAGGCAATGACAGGGTTAAGGCTGAAGAGATAAAGCGCTGCTGATAAGAGAATGTAATTCACGAAGCTCTTAAGAACCTTATTAAACCCTATTTTAACCCTTTTATGCTGATGGCTTAAACTTTGCTTTTTAAAACCTTTGGACATCGAATTGAAATTGAATTTAATTGCGTAGCAATTTGATACTCGATTTGTGCGTTTTGAGCAATGCATTTAAATATTTTACATTTTGCCCCTGATATATGAATTAAGGTAATAAAAAATAATAGTTTAAGGCATTCGATAGGTATGTTTATGTCCTTTGGTCCTGCGAGTTTTGTCTCTGGTCCAAGGCACGTAGTGTCTGGAAGTAATTGTGGCAATATGCACTCTAGTTATTGATATATGAGTGTGTGTATGTGCCTTTTTGACAATAAGTTTCAATTTCGAGCAGCTGAGTGTGTGTGCGAGTGTGAGTGTGAGTGTGTGTTTGTGATTGTGATTGTGTGTGTGCGAATCTGTCTGCTGCTTGTGTATGTAGGAGTAATACGAGTAACACTTATCAAAAGTTTGTTGCTAACACATGCAAATTGAAATGTGTGACTACACGGGAGCACACCTACACACACACACACACACACACACACACACACACACACACACACACATAGATGTTGGCACATTGTTGCCAGCAGTTTGGCACACGTACCAAGTACATGAGCCCGAAGCACACGTGCACCTAAACACACCAGAACCCTAAGACCAATTCCAGAGTCTGCCTCAAGCGCCTCCACCTGGCTGCAACAGCAGCGACAGCGACAGAGACTGCGACTGTGACTGTGACTAGGACTAGGGCTCTCGTCTCTGAGTACATGGCCTCTAACTTCCGCCTGTTTTAACACCTAACAACCAAGAAACCAACAACTTGCCGCTGCCACTGCCGCTGCATACTTATTATACCTGCAGCATGTGTTTGTCTCGATGTGGTTGTTGTTGTTGTTATTGTTGTGGTTGCTGCTGCTGCTGCTGCTGCCAGCATCAACACCAACACTTTTCAAAATCCAAAATTCACCCACAAGCCTTTATGTATATATGCGTGTGTGTGTGTGCTTTGTGTGTGTGAACGTGTGCGGATTTTAACATGAGTTTTAGAAACAAAAGTTTCTGATTTCTTTGTTCTCATCCTTATTGTTGTCCTCGTTCTTATTGTTGTTGTTGTTCTTTTGTCACAGCAACTTTTTATTTGAAGCATATGCGCAGTTGTCATCTCTGCCTCCCCCCGGCCCCATCGTGCCACAAAAGATGCGAGCAGCACTCAAGACCTTCCTATTCTTCTATTGTACTTTGGATAATTGCAGCTTTTGGCTGTCAAACTTTCTGCATTCGCACTTTGATTTCTTTTGGCCAAAATATCAAGCAGCTGCAATTCATTTATACAAATTTGTGGTAAAAATTGCATAATTTCCATAATTACGTTTATATATAGTATATACTATATATATATATCGCAAACTTAGTGCAATTTCTAATTTAATTACATTTTGCAGAGTTCTTAAATGCTCCAAATAATTTTCGAAGGCTGCGAGAACTGCGACGCATCTACTGATTTTTGGCGGGACTCAGTCGAACCACAGACGATGCGACTGAGACTATATTCGTAATTTAATATGACTGACACTCGCTGTTCGCTGACAAGTTTAATACCCCCCACATTTGCCGTTCTCAGCCATCCCGCTTAGCATCCGGCACGTCTATCGTCTATTGGATAATTAAGCCACTTTGCGACAGGTTTGACAGCCTTACTTTGAATTGTCAACTCCTAACGCTGATGCAGACGTTGATGCTGCTGAGGATGCTGCTGGCGCTGCTGCTGATGCTGAGGATGTTGCCAATGGGATGTGATGCGATGATGGCGGAGGGGGACGGAGTATAGTCGTGGGCATGGTCGAGGCTCACGTTCTAGCGCTCTGTGCCCAATTTCATTTTAAGACAACTTGAGATTTTCGATATGGCCATGGACATGTTTTTGGTTATTGGCCTTGTCGCTGACGGGGGATACTGTTTGCCAGGACGTTGACAAAACTTGAAGTTCAATTAAATTTCAGTTTTGCAGCTTTTGTTATTTCTGATCGCTCGCTCCCACGTAACGTTCTCAAGCGTTATCCATCTGCTATGCCGCAATTCATCAGGGACATTGAAAAATTGAAAATTATGTTGCTGATGCTATCGATATGACTTCTCTCTCTATCTGTCTCATCTCGTTCCCCCAACTATATATATATGCTTCTCTTTCACTCTCTATTTATCTGTCTGTTTGTTTCTCTTCCACTGATTGCAAAATGCAATTCACATTAAAAACTTTCAATTGGACAAAAAAGAAAAGAAAAGTTTTCGGGATGCGCTCGCATGATTGACGCTTTCCATTGCCTGGACAATTGCACTTGGAGTTTACATGGAGGTACTTTACTTCTGGGCTGTACCCATTTATGTATAAGCATAAGAGTCAGGGGGATGGATGCACATCTCATCGTCGGCTTCAGCCCTTCACTTGTGGCAGTTAATCAACCACTAAATGGCAGGCTTTCATCAACAGTCGTACCTTTCGCATGATGATTAGGCGCCTGTAGCATGGCTTGGCATGGCATCGCATCGCATGATAACCGACCGAAAAAGTCGAACCATTTGCCGAAGCGTTTGCCTGATGGTCGCCCAAACGGGCTGACAGCAGCCGAGGTCGGGCGCCCAACCGCGTAGCTGCTTGCCACAATCCCAAGCCGCCAAATGCCACCACAGCTTGTAGCAATTGTCGTACCATTTGTCAGAAGCACGCGTCGACACTCCTCCCTCACGGCACGCTGCGCATGTGCCAAGGGCCGCGGAGTGCCGCCACCTCGCCGCTGGCATCTACGAGCGATGAGTTCCACCACGTGCCAGCCATGTGGACTGCAAGCGGCACATGGTGGATGCCATTCGTTTCGAAAATCCACTTCGACAATTGGCAACGACAATTCGCGGCTCGTTCGTTCGGCTATCCCGTTCGGCTACCTCCAGCATCCAGCATCCAACGGCTGAACATACGAGAGCCCTTGCCGTTCGTGTCGCGCACACCCGAACGCCACTTCGGCTCCATATCCTCGGATGGAGTCTGTGTCCGCTTGCTAGTCCACTGCGCTTTCAGTTGATCAACAACGTCTCCATCGGCCAGTTGGCTTCACGCTTCACAGTCTTTGGGCACAGAGTTATCATATTACGCGCGTGTTTTCGGTTCTTCGATTCTTCGATTCTAACGGATAATAGTTCAGTTAAAATTATCGCAATTCACTACGTATTTCTCTCAGTGTGTGTTTTTTTTTTCCTGCACTAATATAGTGCACAATTCTCAAGTGTACCTAAAGATGCTTATGTGCTTCTCTCTTATGAGCAATCTAATTGCATCCATACATTAAACGTCTGAAGGCAGTTCAGACCAGAATCAGACCACAAATATTGAATAACACTTTAAAATCAAATGCTTAATATCCGGAATAAGTATCGGAATTGTCATTCTCCGGCCCGCACCAACCGCAATGGTAAAATGGTGATCGCAGTTCTGTTGATGGTGGCGCTCGCCAAAGGTAAATATCAATATAAATAATATAAAACATAATTTTACTCTTTCACCCACAAATCAAATGTGATTTCTCAGAATTCAGCAACTTTTTCGAATATATTATACAAAGTTTTCAAAGTGCAAAAGGATAAAGGATATTGCATTCTAAATTTGTGAATATAATAAGATCGTTTTTCTAAATTTTGGCTTTCAAATTCGAATACTCGATTTATTCTATATAATATATAGAATGCACTCGCTCAATGCAATCTTTGATAAAAAGTTAAAACACTTCTCGAATTCTTAGCCGCAATTCTTGTAGATTTAACGCGACTTCAATAAAAAAGTTACCTCTGTCTAGGATATCCTTTGGATATCGTAAGTTCTAGCATAATTTGTTTTCATCTCTGTCGAAACATATAAATTTGGGATTCCCCTGGATGATATATGCGTCTAAACAAAACTGTTGTGCAACAAAATTTATATAAAAGCAAAGTTTAAAAACTTGCTTTTTTTTCCAGAAATCCATGTAATAAAGTTAAATTATTTCTCCAAATATAGATTTGATCGATTTACTTTAATTCTGATGTATAGAAAATGGGTCTCTATTTAAAAGTAAAAGAATTCGATCTCATTTTTTGCAACAGGCTTAATTTCAATTAGTTAACCGAGTGCTTAATGTATGTATTTAAAATGTGTTTTTTCTTCTTTAAACTATTTAATTTATTAGCATATGTTCAAAAGGATGTTTCCAAAAAATTAACATCAAAATTCAGGTCTAAAAATAAGAATTTTACAATCAACAAAACGTTATTTTTTTTAATGAGAAATTTTCAACGGGGTTTGCTTAAAATCATAAAATATTTATTTGTGTTGTAAAGGCATTTTTTTTCTGTGTGTAGACTCAAAAACAAATTTCTTATATATATTTATTTATTTTATATTTAAAAATGTTATGTCGGATGACGTCATGACGTAATGAGCTGATGACCTCACCGAGGGCTATTTTTAGAAATTAAGAAATTTAATAGCATATTTTTAGGAGAATGTTATCAGAAATTGGCTTGGGTAGATCTAAAAATAGAAAAAAACTAAATTCGACAGATCAAAAAAGGTTATTCTTTGCTTGTATTTTATTACACTGAGTTTAAATTTTACTTGAATCTTTTTTGATACATGCCTAAAGGGTTTTATTTGCAGACATTACGAAAATATTATATTATTTGGAAAAATTTTCTTTTGCACTTTTCTTATTGGTTGAAATTGAAGATTTACTAGTAAAACACAGTTTCTTGAAAGAAAAGTATAACGTATCTTGAGATACGATATTGAATATAATAATTGTTATTAGAGCACATTTAAAAGTATCGGAAACTATATATATGTATATATATTCTATATCTGTAGGTCAAGTACTTAAGATATAAATTTGTTGAATCCCAATAATTCAATCTCGATAATATTCACACTCTCGTTACACTATTCGAAATTTTGTTAGAATTTCCAAAAGTTAGTTATAATTCTTAGGCATAGGCAGTTAGTTCAAGCGATAGATCTACATAATTCAAGATCTGTTGAAATCTTTTGTATACCCTGAATCCATTGAAAAATATGAAGAAAGGGTTTATTAAGTTTCTTAGAGAAGTGAGAGGGTTCCGATCTAATTTGAGTTAAAACGATGAGCATATAAAAGTAAAGCTAAGAATTGATAGTTATTATACCATGGACGAGTATGTTTTAGATAAAAATAGTTTCCGTCAATCGGATAAGTTTTGCAGAGGAGAAGTCACATAACAGTACAAACCGTGGAGTTCAAAAAAATAGTACTATGGCGAGTCTTATAAATTTATATTCTTATGTTTTTAAGAGAAAAGTTTCATAGAAAGCAATTAGAGAAAAAGCGTAAGAAATCCCTATAGTCTTGTCATGATTTTGTTTAAGATTTATGTGTTTAGATGATATGTGACATAAGCACCAAAATCTGATATTGAAGAGGATAGAATCGCGTCTAAAAGCTATAAAAATGTAGTATGAAAACTTATGTTGCAATTTGATCATATAACGAAAATGGAAAACTAGTTTTTTTTATGTTTTTTAGTAAGCACTACTATTATTTTGAACATCACAATTTACTCCCTCTATTTTGACTTAGTTTGAATATGGAAAAAAAACCACAAAAAACCGCTTGAAAATAGATAAAATTAGTTATTTTTTATAGCCTTATTTCGGACTGCATTTAATGATGCATGATTGGTTTCACACCTGAATACGTGTTCTGTTTTTACGAGCATAGATATACGAGTGTATGTATGTATGTGTGTAATATATATGTTGCAATTCCTTACATGACGATAATGCAATGTTCCATAAGCTGTGTAATACCCGCACTGAAAGGGGGAGAAGAGAATCGGGTATTGGGAGGCAGTTGAGTGCTTAATGAAACGTCATTGGTATCTGTCATCTACGATTGCATTCCGCATCGTTGCTGTTGGCATTAATAAGAATAAATAATACACAAATAAATTAATGAAACAAGTGAATGGCAATAACAGAAACAGACAGGCGAAGACAACTGCGAAATGCAACGGAAAATTAATTGGCCAGAGTCCGGCTTTACGGCTCCACCAGCTCCACCAGCTCCACGGCAGAACGGCTGCACGGCGGGCTTGCAGCTGAATGGATGCACCGACCGATCCCTATGCCAACATATGTCCAAACCAAATTATCTTTTGATTTAATTGTGTAAAAATTCCGTGTTCACCTGTTCTTTTTCCACTTTTTTTCCACGTTTTTTCCATATTTTTTTTATTTTTAATTCTCTCGGCTGCAAAGTACTCGTAATCAGAGCAAATGGAGTGCCAACTGACAAATTCCTGAGGCTACCCGTAGTGTACCCTGTACTCATTGATAATGCATCAAGGGGGTATTATGATTTCGTTAACAGCAGAAATCTCATATAAAATTGATGATATCGTAGATTGTCATCATTTTCCTTAGGGTATTTCTCAGTCGACCTCTGCTCGTTTTATTGAAATTAAGCTCTGTAATGCTGTAATATGCATAATTCAGTTGACATTTTACATATTAATTTGTAATATTTTTTATTAAAACTCTATGACACATTCGCAGATATATGAATCGGACTGCAGAGACCTGTTAGTGTTGGTTCTAAAAACAAACTGCGTACAAACGTTGGCCAAAAGACTTATTGGCTTACTAGCTTATTGGTCAACTCTTTCCACAAAGTTTTCTTTTCATTCCTTTGCCAGTTGCTCGACCATTGAGCGCATCTTTGAAAGAGGAGACTGTTTACTCAGGCTGAACTTCTGCCTTTCAAAACTGTTATTACAGGCCTACTATCAGAACGTTGCTTGGGTTAGGGGTGCTCCCACCCATGACTCCCACTGGGGCTATTATAGTTGCAAAGGTTGCAATTTAATTACCTGTCATGCAATATCCAGTCCCAAGGATGTAATTATTATTGTAAAAAAAGAGAGGATATATATTTATTCAGTGATAGAGAAATAATGACGGTTTTTAATTTAAGTTAATTTTCAATTTTCACGCTTGGTTAAATTACATTTTGAATTACATTTGATATGGGGAAAATATTCTCGTAGACAAATCAAAGCCAATTAATGTTTATTATTATAAAAATATTCTGACATTTGAAGAGGGAACACACTCAGGCCTTGGTTCATTTTTCCATTTCGCTTAACAAAAAGCCATTTAACGCCCAGCTCTGTAATCTGCACTTTAATCATGTTCAATTAACTGCTCTTTTAGATAATAAGTAAAAATACAGAAAAAAAAAAAAACAAAAATAACTGCAAGTAAATAAAAAAAATTATTTCGAAAAGCGGAAAATATATGCAAGTAAATAATTGGCAAACGGACGGACGGACAGATAGGCAGTGCATAAATTTTAAATATGTGCATACGCGATGAACATTACAACAAAAACAAACACAAACACAAACACAAATACAAACACAAAAACAATAACAATATAAAAAAAGGGGTAAATCTCGGTAAACAATAACTCCCCAGCGATACGAGTAATAATGCAATGGGAATGCCCGATGTGAATGCAAATGCATTACGCGGAACACCGTGCCGCAAGTTGCAAGTTGCTAGTGGCAAGTGGCAAGTGGCAAGTGGCGAGTTCCGTGCCAATTGCCAATTGCCAGTCGGCAGCTGTAATGGCCAATGATGATAATGATAAACATAAAAGTGAAAATAATTTTCAATTACAGCAACATTAATAGCCGATAATAATCCTAAACAAATATAGCAAAATGAGTGCTGCCTATGTCTATGTATATCTGTCTGTGTGCCTGTGTGTGTGTGTGTGTCTGTCTGTGTGTGTGCGAGTGTCCCGACCTGTGTTTGAGTGTGCATATCAATGAAATGCAAATTAATTGCCCAGCATGTGGCGGCAATTGGAAACGTGAACGAAAGGCCATAAATGATAAGCTACTGGCACACACGCACACACACCAAACACACACACACACACACACTCACATACGTAGGGACACATTGGATACACTTTAAATAGACACGATGCAGTATACGCTGCATGCATTAATAAATGTAAGCTAAACCGCAATATTGCACAGACCGACGGACAGACGGACAGACAATCAGTTGTCCAGACAGTTAGACAGACAGAGAAAACCTTTCGCACTTTGGAAAACTCTATGCATTCGGTGTTGTTTTCCCTTGGGTATCTTAATTGATACTACGATGCTCATGACGTGGACTCGGACTGTGGCAGTGGGCAGTGGGCAGTGGGCAGCGGCGGTTCTTTAGCTTTTAGCACATGCAACCGCAAGAGCCGCAACCGGACTCAACGCTTTCCCTTTCTCTTGCCACTTCCCGGGGTGTGGCAACTGCTGGCTTACCGCCACTTTTGCAACACATGTATATAAAAAAGTTGGCTAAAAGGCCGCGCAAATTCGCTGCTAAGTACTTAACAAAATCCACACACACTCACACACACGAATTAACTTAATGCAATTTTAAGTAATCTCTTTTTTTACGATAAAAAGTTCCCTTAAACCGTTTTGCTTTCTATGTTTTATATTTGTTACGTTTAATATTAAATGTTTCCCAGGAAAACATCATATGTTCAGATAAATAAAAACTTTTCTTAATCCATAGAAACACACACTCTTTCATATATTTTCTATATATGAAGTATATCAAAAATATAGATAGCACAAATGGATTATAGGGCAGCTGCTTAGAGACTCGAAGAGAAACGATTGTGAGTCAAATGCAGGTTTCTGCACTTTTAACTGGCAACTACAAGTTCATCATGAATATATCGTTTATATATAGAATATTTAGCTAGAGCTTCTATTTTGTTTTTTCTATTTTTAACCATCTTTTGCCACACGTCGCTGCTGTGGCTGCAGCTGAGCTGAGGTAACATTTGTTTATTTTTTCGTTCTCATGTTGAGGTTAGAGACACTACGATACGATATGTACATACATACATATGTATGGTATGTATGTATGCTGACTTTGGTTGTATGCAATTTGGTAGTTCAATTGGTAAAACTGAATTGATAAGTGGGCAGTGCGATTGAAGGAAGATCGACGGCTGTCGAGCTAAGCTCAGCTTTATCGTATATCATTAATGTCTCTCCAGAGATTGTAACTATAAGTGTTACATAAATTGGTATCTTATGTGTATTGGTATTTGCATTTGTGTATATATAGATGTATACGAGTATAAATACAGTCGAATCCCGATAATGCGAATTGGTTAGGGAAACACATGTTTTACAAATTACACGAGAATTCGATTTGTCGAGATTTGATATAAAGGCGGCAGCATTCAAGGGGAGATTGAGACTTTCGATCTAGCGGGGTACATTTTATCGGGATGCGACTTTATATATATATATATATATATATATATAGGAGGTAGTCCATCTGATTGACAGCTCAAACGGGATGTAACTCTTGCTTCTCCTAAAGTCTGTCTGAAATGCATTTGAATCAATTTTCGGCACTGAAAACTTACGATATTTAATTTAAGCATATTTTCTAGAGCTGCCACTAGGTGTTTTGCATAACAAGGTGGCAACATCGCATTAATTGAAAGTTAAATAGTTAACATGAAGATGAACTAGATGGAAATTAAGATGAGCTTCATTCGACCTAAGGAAAGAGGTTGAGTTAGGCATAAAAGTAAGGTTTGACTTTAAGATTAAGCTGAGCCTTGAGAAATGTTTGCTTCAAGCTGAATAAGTTTGTATACAATATATTTATATATTTGCGGATTTAACTTGATGAGTTAAAAAGGTAAATCGACATAAAAAATAATAAGCTATTGAACTTGTTTACTAAAAGTGAATTCGATTTCGTTTGCTGACTTAAAAGTGACCCTTCTGGCGGCAGGAAAAATCTAAGAATGCGGCGCCAGCCCTCACTCCATGCCACCTCCCCCCACACCCCGTAAAGGGTATGAAAACTTTGGCAATTAAAAGCAACTCGTCGCTCATTTGCAATGCCTATCCCACTAAAAAAGGACTGCGAACCCATTTCAAAGTGTGAAACAAAAATCAAGACACAATTAATTGCAAGATGTTTGTTAAGACCGAAACCAAAACTCAAATACAAAAAGAAAGTAGAAAAATCCAAAAAAAAAATACGAAATGGAAATGAAATTGAATTTTTCTCTGTTTTTTGTCTTGTTTGGGGGGCGCACTGCAAATTCAATTGCGAGTGCTACAAGTTGTAGACGACGATTTGTAAAATGCAAATTTTCTCAGCTGCGACTTGCGGCCGGCCATTAGGCGCACTTGCCACAAACCGCGGCCACTTGCAGTCATCATTTGTTATTTGCCATTTGCTATTTGCGCTTTGCTACCGACTAGTTCGGCACCCGCCAACTGGCAACAGACTAACTTCACCATTCGATTTTATATATATATATATATATGTATGTATATAAATATTTATATGTACATTTTGTGATACCCTCGCCGAGTGGCATTAACAATTTGACACACGCTGTGGCAGGCGTCTCCCACCCAATCGAGTACATACTTCAGCTGAAGCTTGACTGAGATCGTACCATATCTTATAGTTTGTATAGGTAGAATCGAATGAATTATAATGAATTACCTAGAAACCAATCTCAGCATTGAAAATATACAATTTTTGCCATAAATCTAAACTAAATCCAGCAAATATATAAATTAATTCTTATAGAGAAAAACGAACTTCTTTTTTTGCGTTCACTTTAAACCAGGCCAAATATCTCCTTCTTCTCTAGACTTCCCTTTCGACCTTATCCATTCCATAGATATATTTCAGATATCTCCTTCTTCTCTAGTCTTCCCTTTAGACCTTATCCATTCCATAGATATATTTCAGATATCTCCTTCTTCTCTAGACTTCCCCTTAGACCTTATCCATTCCATATTCCAGATATCTACTTCTCGTCTAGACTTCCCCTTGGACCTTTTCCATTCCATATTCCAGATATCTCCTTCTTCTCTAGACTTCCCTTTAGACCTTATCCATTCCATAGATATATTTCAGATATCTACTTTTTCTCTAGACTTCCGCTTAGACCTTTTCCATTCCATAGCTATATTTCAGATATCTCCTTCTTCTCTAGACTTCCCTTTAGACCTTATCCATTCCATATTCCAGATATCTACTTCTTCTCTAGACTTCCCTTTAGACCTTATCCATTCCATAGATATATTTCAGATATCTCCTTCTTCTCTAGTCTTCCCTTTAGACCTTATCCATTCCATAGATATATTTCAGATATCTCCTTCTTCTCTAGACTTCCCCTTAGACCTTTTCCATTCCATATTCAAGATATCGACTTCTCGTCTAGACTTCCCCTTGGATCTCATTCATTTCATAGACATATTCCTGGTATCTATTTCTTGTCTAGTCTTTGTCTTAGTTGTTATCCATAAGATTCCGTAGATTCCCCTATAAGGGTATCCAAACTTCGGTATCCCAAAGATTGCTTCTCTTGCTTGGTGTCTCTTTTTTTATAGTCATAGCAAGGAGAACTTTAATGCCCCGTCAGCGCACTGGCTGTTTATTTAAGTTTGTCTTTTGGCAGAGGCCTCTGTGTGTGTGGCACAGAGAGTGTGGCACAATCCCAGTTGCCGTCTCAAATTTGCCATTATCACCTATCATTGGCGCTTTGGCGTCGGATTTGTGTGTGCACACCATAAAAAAAAGGTGCCATGCAGATTGGCATCTTTGTATCTGTTGGACTATGGTACCTCGTACCTTTGTGGCATGGTATGGGGCAACGACAAACTGTGCCGGGGCATGCCATATATTTTGTTGCCTCATATACACACACGCAGGCGAAGACACTTTATTAACACACACACACACACACACAAGCTTAACTTTTGCCAATGTCCTTAACCATAAATTTGCTTTGGTAAATCCTCATTGTCGTTGTGTGATTTAAACTTTTGGGCGCCACCTCCGCAGCTGGCAATACTCGTACTTGTATATAGAGCCGTAGCCAAAGCCAAAGCCAAAGCCGAAAGTCCTGCCAAAGTGACAAGCCTGCGTCCATGGCGAGTCGAAGCCAATCCCATACACCTTCCAAAACGGATCCGCGACAGCTGAGAGAGAGAGGCCAAGAAAATTGAAATGAAGCTCCTGGAAATGGTCGTTGTCCCAGCGGAGACGCCAAATTTATGATAACGTGCGAAAATGTGAAAAACATCGTCGGGGGTGAAGCAGGAAAGGGAAGAAATACTGGTCTGAAGGGTGACCAGCGAGCATGGGTTAATTGACTTTGCCTCTGCATACGCGACTTGGCGTAACTTCAATTCTTGTGACCGGAAAATGCAAAGTGCTCAGAAGCAGTAGCAGGAGTCGGACGAAGAGCAAGAGCATCAGGAAGCAAGGAGCAGCTAACAGATAGTAACTGCTAACCAGCTAACTGAGGCCAGAGGCTTCTGCCAGTTTACCATTGCGACACAAAACGGGCCTCAACCTCAGAGCGACAAGTTCATTGGAATTGGCACAATGCTGAAGCCTCCTCGTTGGCATCCAGTTGAACAGATTGACAAACAAGCCGCAGCCAGCCAAGCAGGAACTACATTTGAGTGCAGTTTGTTTGGCCAATGTCAGTATGTATCTGTGTGTGGGTGTGTTAGTGTGTGTGTGTGTGTGTGTGTGTGTCTCTTCGTACGTCTGTCCAGCTGCTGCTCGTATCTCTGACTTTGCGTGTGCTGCTGCAATTTGCAGCAAAGATTTGTAGTTGTTGCCTGAACTTTTGGCTGTTGTTGATTTTGATACGAAATCTCTGTACAGTCTCAGCCTCATCCTCATCCACATCCTCAACCTCATCCTCAAAATGTTAATGAAAAACTCAGTCAGTCAGTCAGTCAGCCAGTCAGCCAGTCAGCCAGTCAGTGAGACAGGCGTTTGGTTTCTCGCTCCAACTGCGACGCCAAAAACAAAATCTATGCAAATAAACTGAACTGCGACCAATGCCAGAAGGGCAGTTAAATTTTCTCATTTTCCTGTTTTCATATGATTTGAAGAGCAACAAAATAATTGAATAGAAGAGAGTTAGTTTTTAAGAATTATGTGATGTCTGGTTAACCATTATATTGCGGGAGTCAATAAACTCAAACTTCAATAGAATATTTATATCCAAAGAGAATTTTCTTTTTTTCTTTTGAGCTTATATTTTTTATATATTTCTTTTCTGTCGCTTAAATTGAGCAGTTTTTCTATAATTGACACAATTTAAGCTTCCTTTTTTTATATGTGTTACACATTTTGAATTTGTGCAAGATTTATTTACGGCTTTTGTCTGTAAAACTATGAAAACAAGTTTATTATGCTGTTTGGAAGTTCAATTGCATACGGCAACTGGTATATTTAACTAACTATAATAACATTTTAATCGGCTTTGAAACCATTGAACCGTTTTCAATCATTGGCTTAAAGCTGTGACTAACTGCACTCGAGTAAATTGTTACTCGATTATTATTTATTTTTATGCTTTAATTATCATTTTCAATTCGAAATAAATATTAATTTTTGAGTAATTTGCGACTTGTTTCTCTCTCCAAGCATCCCTTAAATTCTCTATAAGAAATGGTTTCTTCTACTTTTGAAACTTATTTAATTAACAGAAAAAATCGTCCCTGAACTTATTAAATATATATAATATATATTCTCTTCGATCTCTCCATGTTATTCAGTTTGTCCATTGAACTCTCCAATTGATCTCAGAGATTTTAAGAGTTAGAAAATCCAATTTTGTTCTTAGGTTTCTGGTCTCAAAAAAGAATTTAAAGCACAATTTTAAAGCTAATATTTTGATATTAAAAATGTTATATAAAAACTTTTTTAAGCCAAGCTGATAATATCAATATTATCACTACGATCGGACAGCAAAAGCAGACTTTATGATCGAGTAGTAAGCAATTAACCCTAGGAGAACATAGGGGGTCATCAAGTAGCTTTTTTAACCCCTGTTCAGGATGTTTCATAGTCGACTTGATAGGAGCATCTATGCTTATTCCTTTTCTGTTATTCACTTTATTTTCTATCAATCACTTGAATAAGTTTTCTTTATACTGAATTAATAATATTTATAGTTCCTTTAATAGATTTCCTTATTATCCTCAGATCGACTGCCATAGGATAAACTTTTTTGTTTTGCATAAATTAAGAAAAAAGCTTTTCTTAATCTGCCATAATTTTATAATAGGAATAGACATGCATTTCTTTTGTTGGAAAAGTAGTCATAAAAAAGTTGGTGACATTTTTATGCTCAGTGTACACAAATAATTCATATACTTGTACACATAAAGAGTTCATAGCTGCCCAACAAATGATATCCTTTAACAATAAAAAAAAGAAGAGGGAGAGAGAGAGGGAACAAAATTGAAAAGTATGAAATAAATCATGCCTTTGGCCAATTGCGTCAATTCAGCACATTCTTCTACTTAGCAGGCAACCAGCCAGCCCCCCACCCGATGCCCAATGCTGAGCCGTACAGCTGTACGGCTGTATAGACGTATAGGACTTATAGACGCATAGCCGTATGGCCATATAGACGTAGAGTCGTATAGTCGCACAGGAGTTCAGTGGTGTCGGTGGTTCATTCGGTGGATGGCGGATGGTCGACGCACTTGCCGCTGCCAGCGGCACTGTCTATAAATATTTAAATTTCAAGTTTGGCAAAAGTTTTTTGCATGCATTACCAGGGCAGAGAGGGGGAAAGGGATGGGGAGGGGGAAGGGGAAGGGAGACGGAGGGTACTTTTGTTGCGGCACCGGCAACAGCAACAGCAACTGCTGCGTCTCTAGTCGTGCGCGGCTGTCTGGCACTCTACCATCAGGCATATCCGCACCTCACCTCCCTTTAACCTTTTTTTCCCATCTCTCTCTCTCTCTCTCTCTATAGGTGTGTGTGTGTTTGTGTGTTTATATGGGGCCGCTTGTAAAAGTTTTTTGCAAAACTTGCAAGTGAAATGTTTGATTTTCAATGATTCAATAAATTATTTATATATTTGCGTATGTCGCCCTTACCCTGAAAAGCCCCCGAAGCCACAGAGCCTCCATTTGCTGCATTTCCTCCACAGCAGCTGGAAACCCCTTTTAGGCCCAGTGGGAGGCAGTTCAGGCCGCTTACTTATGAGTGTTGATCTTCAATTAGCCACACACTGCATTAAAGAGCCAACTCTCAACACTCGACTGCCACTTGGCTGATTGCAGTAGCTGCCTGCCTGCTGCCTGTTGGTAGTTGGCTGTTGGCTGTTGGCTGTTGGCTGTTGGCTGTCTGCTATTTGGCAAGTAGAGCGTCGGGCACATTTAAAAGCGATAAATCACTGAGTTTTTGGCAGGCGCAGCCAGTTGCAGCCACTTGTGGTGCGGTGCGGTGGGGTTGGGTTCGCGGTGCGATATCATTAACTTGCACCGCTTTGGACCGCAGACGCATTCTAATCTCATCTCACATTGGTTATTTCTACTTTCTAACCGTTGCACATTTTCAGCGATTGGCGCCTTTCAACCGGAGTTTGTGCAGAGCATTACGAATGTGTCGGTTGCTGTAGGTCGCGAGGCAACCTTCACGTGTCACGTACGTCACCTGGGTGGCTATCGTGTAAGTATACACACACTCACACACTCACACACACACACACACACATAGAATAGCTACTTAATACACTATGCACGATACACTTGAAAGCTTAATTAATGATACCAACACAATAGCCACGTTAACTAGTCTTTGCGCCATAACACCAAAGTATCTACCGCTAACAATAGCAATGCTCGTTACAACAACAACAAAAACAACAACAACAACAACCACCAACCACGAGCACCATTATCAACCACAATCACACACTTAACAAACTACGAGCATTAAAAGTATTTCCGTGGCATTAACTTGAACGCTCTCCACAGGTGGGTTGGCTTAAGGCCGATACAAAAGCCATTCAGGCAATACACGAGAATGTGATTACTCACAATCCTCGTGTCACGGTCAGCCACTTGGATCAGAACACCTGGAACTTGCACATTAAGTCCGTTGCCGAAGAGGATCGCGGCGGCTATATGTGCCAATTAAACACGGATCCAATGAAGAGTCAGGTGAGTCTCGCCCTTTGTTTGTAATCCCCTCATTTTATTTGTTGCATTTCAAGCTTGAAGCGTATTTTTACAAATTTAATTGAATATACCCTTAATTTATTCATTATTTATATTATTATTATTATATAATAATTATTTTATATTTTTAATTACAAACAAATCATTTATTCATATATTTTTTGTATTTGTTTATTATTTCATTAATTTATTTATTGCAATTCATTATTTTTCTATGCATTCATTAATTGTTTTTATTTGCTTATTAATTAATTTATTTATTGAAGTTGATTATTTGCTTATGAATTAATTTATTTTTAATTTCTTTATTTATTTAATTATCTTTTTTTTTTTTTTTATTGTTTATCCACAAATGTGTATTTAGCTTCATTTTTTTATTATACAAGTTAAATTATTTAATGCGGTTATTTATTTTTTTTTTTATTTAATTATTTATTTAATTAATTCTTTTTTTTTATTCGATATTGATCTATTTATTTTTTATTATTTATTTATATAAACATTTTTTTTATTATATTTTTTGTATTTTTTATTTTTTTTTTATTTATTAATTAATATATTTATTGCAGTTATTTGTCAATTTATTTATCTATTAACTTATAAATTCATTTATTTATTTATTATTCTATTTTCAATTATTCTTTTTTTTTGTAAATTTAACTGTATCCTCTTTTATTTATTATTTAATTTTTTCTACATTTATTTATTGTAGGTATTGCTTTGATTAATTATTTATTTATTAAATTATTCATTTATTTTATTTCATTTTTGTTTTTTTTTTTTAATTCAATTATTTATTTAGTTAATTCTTTTTTTTTTTTGTTTTGATATTGATCTATTTATTATTTATTATTTATATATATAAATAACTGTATTTTTTATTTTTTTAATTTATTAAATAATATATTTACTGCAGTTATTTGTTCATTTATTTATCTATTTACTTATTAATTCATTTATTTATTTATTATTCTATTTTCGAATGTTATTTTTATTTTTTATTTATTTATTTATTTATTTTAATTTTAACTTTATCCACTTTTATTTATTATTTAATTTATTCCATTTTTATTATATTGTAGCTATTGCTTTGATTAATTATTTATTTGTTCAATTATTAATTTCTTTTATTTCATTTTTGTTTTATTTATTTATATATTACTTTTGTATTTTATTATTATATTTTTTATTTAAATTATTTAATTATTAATTCATATTATTTTTATTCCATTTATTATTTATTTATTAATTAATTAATATGTTAGAGCTCTTTATTTATTTAGTTTTTCTTTTAATTTTTCACTTTTTCATTTACTTATTATTTTTTTTTTATAGGAAATCGACAGATTAACCGTATTTAAGCTATCTTATTGGCCTTATTTCATATTTAAATGAGCTGTTGAAGGGTTTAATCGGGGTCTTAACCACAACCAGGTAAAGGTTGTACCTGAACCCCAGTGTGTCATGATGCACAGGAATTTATTTGCACATGAGGCAGTGCTTTGTATTATTGTCAAATATTATGGATTCTGATTTATTTACGATTGATATAAATAGAAGAGATTTAAAGGGTTGCACATTTAAACAAAACAAATAGAAAATGAGGCAACGAGGTCATTTTATTTATTTATTTATCTGATAGTTACCGAGCAATCAGAAATTACACCTAAACTATTTCGATATAAACTCTAGCTGCGGGGGCTTTGAGCTAAATATTTGTGTATTTACGTTGAATATTAGTTTATGATTATGATTATGGACATATTAAATTAGTAGAGGTGGTTGGTGATGATTATCAGTTATGGAAATGGAAATGAAAATGATTTCATTGTGGCATTTGGGCGCCACACAACTTTATCAGGTTTCAATCGAACAAGTTGCTTTCCATATATATTTAAAGCATATCCTTTTGACATATATAGTAGAAACCACTAACAGAAGTCAGGGGTATGTTTGAGAAATACCTGAGATAGTTAGATGCTTGTGTTGAAGATGATCGACACCACTTCAGTTATATTTAGCATAAGTAGCATGCCAAAGGTTGCAGCGTATGAATAATGCTTGAGCTAAGAAGACAATGAAAATGTTTGTAAATATTTTCCATGCTGAAAGCAATTTTCCAAAGTGTCTGGCTAAATTTCATGCAGCATTTGAAGGGGCCAATGTGAAATGGAATGCAACGCACTCTTATTGTCCGTTGTACTTACGAGTTGCTTTGGCTGTCCGACCTGCTGCCTTATGCCGGAGCAGCAGAAGCTCCTCCAAGTGCTGGCCGCTGCGAGGGGAGGAAAGCGCAGCAAATCGAAAGCGAAAACTATGGCAAAAAATGCGAAAGACACACAAATACAAATGTACTTACACATATATATGTGTGTGTGTGTGTGGTGTGTATGCTGCCTGGTCATGTGTGTGTTTGGTTGCGGGTACGTCTTGTTTGTATGCGTGTGGACGCACGTACACTCATGTGTCCAGCCAAGTGAAGTTTATGGCGCCAATAAAATGTATTTCATGCTTCCTTAATTTTTATTTTTACTTTAACGCTTCTCACAAGGACAACAGCAGCAGCAGCAGCAGCAGCAGCTGAAGGAAGAACAGGAGCAGGAGTTGAGGGGCAACTATGAGTAAAAGTGGCTGAGGGTTGGGCGGGTTCGAGTACTTGTAGTGCAACGAAAGCACACACACACACACACACACACACACAGAGTCGATGCCCAATTGTCTTATGTTTTGTTTTCCTTTGGTTTGTTATGTTTTTGCTTTGCTTTTGCCTTTGCTTTGCTTTTGCTTTGTTTTCCTATTACCATTAAGAGTCCTGCTGCCATGTTCGCTCGCTTCTGACTGTCCACGGGCCCTAAACTATTTAGCGTCATTTCATTTGCTCCGCTATATGAGCATAAACATATGTGTACGTACCCATACATATGTATATATTCAATTCCTCCCTCCCCCTCCCCCTCTCCCTCTCCCTTCCCCTCCCCTGGCATAGCGGAGCAATCTCTGGCACATAAAAACGTTTACCTCGTCGTTCCCTCAGCTGCTTTATGACCGTCTGCATAATCAGCAAATTTTCGCTAAGTGTATAGTAAATTTTGCTAACCATTTACTGATGACTGTTTTATTTGTTTTCTTCGTGTTTCTACATTTTTTTTCTCCCTCTTCCCACCTCTTCCCCCCCTCTGCTTTGTTACAAGTGTGTCCACTCTTTGGGTTAAATATTTGTTGATTTTTTCTCGCCTCCAGCGACTCTAACTCTTGATTTCACAGGCTTAGACTCTTTACCTGCTTTCGACACATTGAAATCGTAAATAAATTTTCAATTTCTGTTTGTTTCGTAGATAAATAACAAAAATACGATAAATTTTTAATGAATTTCTTTGTGTGCTTACAGATTGGCTTCCTGGACGTTGTCATTCCACCAGACTTTATTAGCGAGGATACTTCTTCGGATGTTATTGTGCCCGAGGGCAGTTCAGTGCGTTTAACTTGCCGGTGAGTGGCTCAAAGAAAACTAAAAATGTAAAATACAAAAGTGAATCAGTATCTGTCTCTGTGTGTGTGTGTGTGTGTAAAAGAAGTCAAATGCACGACCCTTTGGTGCAACAGTTCGAAATATCGAAAAGTCAATAAGTATTAAGTATAAAGTTGTGTTTAAGTAGTTTAAGCCATAAGCCAATAGCCCCACAATTGCAGGGCCGAGTCCTTAGTCCTTTAACTGGCTTCAGTTGTATACGAGCAAATCCCAGCCAAATGGCTATCATCACCGAACATCGCACAACTCCACCCGCATCATCATCATCATTTAATAATGTCAGCAAATTAAGCGACACTTCATTTCTCTTGATTTGGGTCGTCGCTTTCCATATGCCCTTTGTCTGAATGGGGGCATGCACATTCTCAAACAACACTTGTGGCAGATATGTGAGAGACTTTATCTACATATAATAGACAGAAATGAGGACTATAGAAGTATAACTGTTGGATATAGTCGAGTATTTAGTCTAGTTTCTGGCCAACTTTTGATTGAGCTCTGTCGAAGAAAGGGTTAATAGGGTATCTCTTTATAGGGTATCTTATGGTTGAGCATTGCCTAGCTTATCGGCGGTTGCTCTTGTTAGTTTCAGCGGTTTTTCCTTTTAGCTAACTGCGACAAGGACTCCAGCAACGACGCATTTGGTCGCCGTTGATTTATGAACTTGACCAAGACCACGAAGTAATTTTAACGATTTAACCGCCAAATGATGGAACCAGGGCGATAAACGTATGTGTGTGTGTGTGTGTCTGAGTGTGTGTGTGTGTGTGTGTGTACTTCTATGTTTTTGTGTATGTTTGTATGTGGAAAGCTATTAGAGACATCGTCTACAATATTTTGCTACTTTTTTTTCCATTTTAATACCACTTAGGGCAAGTCCCATAAAATGAATTTAACTTTAAGCAGTGCGGCGGCAGCGCAGCGACAACAAAATTAAAACAACTCCTGGTCAAAGTTGACCAGACGCCTAGATTGTTCTGTTTTTGTTATTGTTCCCACATTTATACACACAGTATAAATATATACGTGTTTTTGGCCTTTAAAGTGACAGTGGCTGCTGCGGTTAACCGGTTTTTCAACAAAAAAAAAATCTGTTACTCATAATTTTTATTAAATTGAACATTTCCCATTCGACTAATTTTAAATAGCACATCAAAAAAAAACAGTTTCACACCTGTTAATTATATATTTAATTCAATAAAAATCTAGGCTTTAATTCGAACCGTTTACTAGGTCAGCTTTAAGCCGTATTTAAATCAATTTGGTGACTTTCCTTGCCGTTGCGAGTTGAAGGATTAAAGAAACTTGTGACCAATTACTTTCTGTGAGGGAAAAGATAGTCAGCTTAACTGCCAAAAAAATATATATATAATTGCTATAAGCCTTCTCGTTAAAAGCAAATCATTGAAGCATGTCAAATGTCCTAGACTTACTTTGTAGATTTCAGTTGAAAATGTAAAGAAAATGCACACACGGAAAAGCCTGCACCCTCTTTTTTATCGGTGCAGGCGTTTTTTTTGGGCCACCTGCAGCCGAAATTCGCAACTTTTTCATCTGCACGAAAATTGTTTTATTTATTTTGAAAATAATACTTCGCATCTGAGGCTAATTGCCCGCTGGCCACAGCCTTTTCATGAAATGCCACAGTTGCCTCCAGCGAAAACAAGCAAAATCAAAGGAAAGTCAAAAAAACATACAAAACATACGATAATATCAAGCAAAGGGTCGTTAGTTAACAATTTTGGCCAAAAGTTATTAAAATTGTCATTTTCATACATTTATATATATATATATATATATATATATATATATATATACGGCAAGACTTGA
Organism: Hirtodrosophila trivittata; assembly: GCA_035045065.1. Classification (NCBI taxonomy): domain Eukaryota; kingdom Metazoa; phylum Arthropoda; class Insecta; order Diptera; family Drosophilidae; genus Hirtodrosophila; species Hirtodrosophila trivittata. The sequence goes on along the minus strand of JAWNNK010001027.1, from coordinate 78,260 downwards.
GACAGTTTTGTTTTGCTGCTGCTTGAAATAACTTTCAGTAAATGAAATGTCAAAGTGACTGGCTCAGAATACTATTTTAATGAACTGCATGTTGTCTTGGCTAATGAATCATGCTATGCTCATATTTTGCACAAATTTCTCACACTTTCTATATATTATTTGAATTTATATCTATCATTTATTTAATTGACAACTAATTAAAGTCTGACAATGTTTTTGGTATCTTTCAATAATCAGAGAATTTCAGAGCGCGTTTCATAGGCTGCCTTATATGCATTTACATTCTCAAGCACACACACACACACACACATACAGAGTATGTGTGTAGACAGCAGACACACACACACACACACACACACACACACACATAGAGATAGAAATTTGCACAAACAACATAGAAACTAAGCAACTGCTCCTGACTGGTACCCGGGTGGTCGCCATTGTGTTGGTCCTGTATCCAGGACGAACTCTAAATGTCTCAGCCTGTTTCTATGTATGAGTAGGTGTATGTGGGTGTGTGTGTGTGTGTGTAAGACTTTCTTTTGCTTGGCTATTTTGCATCTGTTTGCGGCATCATAAAAATTTACCACACCCGTGTCTGGTGCGCTGTTAAACTGCTGCCTCAACATGCATTCTTCAGCCCCCAATCCCAATCCCAATCCCAATCCCAGTCGCAATCCCAATCTCAAGTCCATAGTCCACTCCATAGAGCATTCAGTATCTCAGGCACAGACGGCGACTGCTGGCCAAAAGCGTTGCGTCGTATGTCTGCCTCGTCTACATTACAAGAACTTTGCGTTTTGGCCAACACAATAGCCGCCACCAATGCCGCATATTAAATTGAATAGACAGAGCTCAAGTTGTGCACAAAATTTTCATAGCATACTTTTCTGGGCAAAAAAGAAAGTACAAATTAAAGCGCTGGCTTTAATGACTTATCGATGTATTCTACATTAAATATAAACGCCAATTCCTGGAGTACCCTTGATATTTGATATACGATAAATGCAATAAATCTAGATCTCACTTTTATACAAGCACTTCAACTCGCATTTAACTTGTGGTTAACTGACAGGTTAATCGAAATAAAACTCTATTTATATATATATATAAAAGAATATGCATTGGTCATTTGTTAGAGTACTTCAAAGTCGAGTACACTCGTTGTGGAGCATACTTAAATGTTGTGCATAAATAAATTTGTGCAAAATGATCAACGCATAAGAGTTTATGCAATTGTTTATTCAAGCAATTGATATACATTAAAATGCATTTACATATGTTAATATTTTTATATCTCTCTGTGTGTCTGTGTGTGTGTGTGTGTGGTTGTGTGTATATGATATTTATATATATATATTTATGGTTCACAGAGCTCGTGGCTATCCGGAACCGATTGTGACCTGGCGTCGCGAGGATGGCGGCGAAATTGTGCTAAAGGACAGCGCCGGCACCAAGTCTCTAGGTAACATATTGTCAACCGAATATAGCTATAGCTTATTTATCATGTGCCTTATATCCTTTATATCCTTTTTATTTCGATTGCAGTGGCCTCGTATCGCGGTGAAGTGCTCAAGCTGACTAAACTCTCACGCAACGAGATGGGCTCCTATCTGTGCATCGCCTCCAACGGAGTGCCCCCATCGGTTTCAAAGCGCATCTCGCTTAGCATACACTGTGAGTAAAGCAAGCCCGCAACCCACTTGTTGTAGGCGTGCCAGGGGGCGGGGTATATGGGGTGGTATTAATTAGGGACCTGTGGTTGGTCAACTTTCCATTTTTTCTGCTGGTGCCAGAGCACTTGTACACACATATCATTAGTCAGAGCTCAGGCTCGTCTTCATCCTCAGCTTTTGGGTTTGATCTCACTCTCAGTTTGGTGCTGACCAGCGTCGTGGTGTTTATCTAGTTTACTATACTAGCTGCTGGCTGCTGGCTGCGTCGTGCCCCCAGCTTTAGCCACAGTTATCAACTATATACACACACACACACACACACACACACACATATACACACACAGGGACCATTTTAAGCTGTGCCAGGAAAAAAGGCAAACTAAAAAAGTCAGCAGAGATGAGGATAGAAATGGACTGGAGTGGAAAACAGCTTGTGCTCTGTACGGCGCTAACTCGATTGTCGTTGTCGTTGTTGTAATCCGTTTAAATCCAGTCACTGATACCGAGCATTACCTGCTGCATTGTGTACTTGTTATTGTTGTTGTTATTGTCGGGGCCACAGTTTTTTGTCAACCTGTCTGCAGCACGTGCGGCAGGTTCTGTCCTAGTTGATGACGACGCTTGGTGGCTCAGTTCCTTCAGTTCCTTTCGCTTCTGCCTGCTGCTGTTCAGCTGTTCAGCTGCCATGTGGCAGTTCACTCAATCATCACGACATCAGCAGCAGCTCCATTGCGCTTGTTTGCCAACGTTGCAGCAGCTTCTCTTCTGGCCTGTAGCTTCTCTTTTGTCCTTTTCCATCCTGGCTGTTTATTTTGTTTGCTCTTTTGTTGCTGCAGCAGACTACACTTGCTCCTCACTCCTCACCCCTCACTCCCTCATTCGTTTAGGTGGCAAAATCACGCTTTTTAACATTTTGACATTTTGTTAATGTGGCCTTTAAGTGTGTTGGCCACGAGCGTACAATACATATATATATATATATTTTAAAGCCTTGCCTTGCCTCCATGGAATGCTTCACTATCTACACGTAGTCAGTGGCGCTCTCAGTGCCGACTCCGACTCCAACTCCGAGTGGCAGTCGCTACCTTCTAAAACTTTTGATCAACTTGAACACGCTGTCGCAGAAGTCTCTGTTGGACCCAGTACCCCAGTAGCTCGCTCGAGTAGCCAGCTCCAACCCCAATTTCCAAATCCCGTTTCGTCATATTCGAGTGTTCGCTTTTCCTGTTGCTATTTTTGCAGGAACTTACCCACAATTTGTTTGGCAAATGTTGCGTCTTTCTGCGTTCCCATCTCCCATCTCCCATCTCCCATCCTACCAACTGCCGCCTGCTCAGTAAGTGAAAACAAAGTTTTCCTTTAGCTTGCCAGCTATTTGCATGGCCTTCCTTCGAAGCGCTGTCGCTGCCGCTGCCTGATAAAAAGCCAGGCTGCACTTGCAGCTTGCCACATGCGGCACCAGTACTGCTACTCGACATCGACACCGAAACCGACACTGACAGCAGCAGCAGCAACAGCAACACCGACAGTGCATATCCCCTTGCGTGTTTCCGCGCCATTTGCTGAAGTTTCCTGCCTTGTTAGGCACCTTCCTGCACGACTAATTAAGTACGTTGAATTGGAGCGCATCGTATCAGGAAACAGAACCAGGACGCGCAACAAACAATTAGGCCACAATTAACTCCCCAGCATGCCAGTCCATTCCCAGCCGCTAATAATTGCCATGCCATATGATTGCTCGACGATTTGTGTTTTGTAAAGAGCACGGATAATCCTTATATACTTTTTTTTTCCAGCAATTAATATGCAATCACTCGTCAGGAATCCGAGTGAAGAGTGTTCGAGTGTTCTCTCTTTACTCGCAAATTAAATTTGCATCTGCAAATTTCTTTATTAATTAATTTTGAAATATAATTTTCAAGTTTTAAGCAATTTTTTGATTCGCAGAATTTAAATTCAAATTTTGTTTTTAATAGAAGCAATTTACGGCAAAAATTTTATTGATTTGGCACAACCTCAAAATATGTTTTTTGTTTGTTCTTTTCTATTTTCTATTTTTATTGCAAATTGAAACGCAAATCACTAAAAATCACGTACGGCTAAGAGAAATCCAGAAACAGAAACAGAAATAGACAAAACGTTAGATGGATAGTCGAAAAGCAGCAAAAATGTTCTACTATATTCTGTTTTTTTCCTTTGTTGTTATCCATATGAATATTGGGAGGCATAGCTAAGCCTTAATAAAAAGATCGAGCAGGCAAAATGGAGGAAGGAAGCAGCAGCACGGACAGGCCGGGTCTATTTGCGGTGCCAATGAGCTGAAAAATACACGTCATTGGGTTTCGTGCTGGACTTTTACCTTTAACTCAAAGTGCCACAATGCCCCAAAATGCGATGAGGTGCGTCTGCTTGTGTCTGTGTGTGTGTGTGTGTGTGTGTGTGTGTGTGTGTATGTACATTGCTGTGTGTAATTGAAGTTGCAGCTGGTACCCACGGCACTGGTGCTGCTGCTGCCACGACGTCATTAGTGCATATTTGTGGCTTTGTTTGCCACAACTGAGGCAGCAGTGGAGCTTTGGGATAACAGCGGGGAGTGGGGAGTGGGCAGGGCGGGGGTGAGGTAGCTGTGGGCGCTGAGAATTGAGGATTGAGGACTGCGGGCGTGGCTGCAGCCAAGGCACATGCTCGGAATAATCATGGCAAAATTGTAAATTGCAAGCGAAAGTGTTTGCCTGCCTCCCACACTGCCACGTCCCCCAGCGTATGAGTGTGTGTGAGTGTATGTGTGTGTGTGTTGACTTGCCTGTATGCAGATTGAAAATAGACGCAGTCAACCAGCACTCATGCATTGGTCAAGCAGCAGGCAGCAGGCAGCCGCTCGCCTACATCCTTTGAGTGCCAGTGACAGGAAGATTTTTATTCTTGCGGGAAGACCCAACTTCTGCGCCATCTCTCCTGTGATCCTGTGCCTATTCTTCTGCGCGTGACTTACATGTCAATTTCGTGTGCTGCTGATGGCCAAATGACGCCAGGCTGACACTTAAATAGTGCATTTATCCAGCAGCAGCTGGAGAACACTGCGACAAAACTTTTCCACAACCTCTCGACATTTAGCGATACCAAAACGATCTTTTCACTTTTAGTTTGCTTCAATTCATATAAAACATAAAAGCCTATGAAGCAGGTACAAATATGATCTCTTTCCTATATATATACATATATATATATATATATATGTGTTTGTATATTTGCCAGACTTAAGTTGTTTTACCATTAAAATACTAAGACAGAGGCAAACACACTTGATATTAAGTCTATATGGTTACAGTGTGTGAGCAAATAGACAGATGATAGATAAGACATATGCACTCGGCCATGGAAATCAATTAAAATCCTTCGAACTTACAAAACTGTCGTATGCTGTACAATCTACAAACACACACACACGCACACAGAGAAAGATAGACACATGTATTGTGAGGTCATTGTTGCAACCTGCTGCTGCACTGCATCGACTATCAATGCACATGGCTAGAGAGCTGTTTCCTCGTACTAACACTCATGAACACATACACACACACACACACACACATACAGACGCTATCAGTAAGCTGGGGCTGTGGGGGTTAGCTACGTTCCAAGCAACGGCCTGTGGCGGCTTTGGCAGTTTTACAAAACCACCAATTTTGGTCATAGCTCGGTGGACGCCTGCCCCAAAGTGTGCATGTGCTGGTCTCTGTGCATGTGTGTGTGTATGTGGCATGGGTGTAAAACAGTACTCAGACTCTCTATCTATAGGACTAAGTGACAATAAACACGCACACGCATTGCAGAAGAGTTGCTATTCGGCCCCATAGAGAGACGTGCACTGCATTTGCATTGCATTTTGATGACCACACCGAGTTATGCTGCACCCAATTGGCCTTATACTCCCAACTGGATATATATATATGTATATACATATATACATATATATATATATTTATGTATGTATGTAGCTGTGTTTGCTTCTATGCACATGTGTACACAAGTACATACTTTATAATGCAACTGCTTTTATTTAAAGTTTAACAATTTAAGCGCCACTCTCATCTCTTGTCAGTGTTGCCAGTGTTGCATGCAACACGCAGACGTTATGGAAACAAAATCGAAATTTTGAAAGTATTTCAAATTTAAAGACTCAGAATTGATTTTGATAAGGATCAATACAGCTAAGTCTAGTTACAAGCTTATAAAATTGCGTGTGATTAAAGTCGTGATTTCGCTTGGTTGCTTCAACAGCTTTTGTTTTGCTTTTTCTTTAACTAAAGTCTATTATTATTATTTTATATTATATTTTTATTATTTATATATATCAAAGGAAGTTAAAATATATAAAACAGATGCTTTATAAGTGAAGATTCTACATAAAACAGACAGAAACAAACTTGCGCTTGGTTTGTAACAAAAAGTTTTCCTAAGGAAAACTTCCTCTCAGAATCCCTTAGACTCCAACGACTTAACCCGATATTCTACTATATACATATATATATATATATACATCCAGAAACTGTTCAATCTCTGTTCTATAGTATTTCAAAATTTAAAACTCAGACACTTGCTTTAAGGAAAATCAAATTCTTTGTTTGCTTTCGACTCTGGCTGCCTGATCTGAAAATGTTTGCAGCAAAAAGAAAAAGAAAAAGAAAAAAAAGCCGGCATACTTGTAGTTCAGCCAGGTGGGCATAACACAAACATACCTGTGTGTGTGTCTGTCTGTGTGCGTCCAGAGGTATAGAAGAAGATGGAGGATGCGTATTAAAAATGGTTTTATAATACGCTGCACTGCTGCGACTACATATACGACTATACAATGACTTTAACTCCTTTCTTTTTTTCGCCCTGTTGCAGTTCATCCAGTGATTCAAGTACCGAATCAATTAGTCGGAGCACCGCTTGGCACTGATGTTCAAATCGAGTGTCACGTTGAAGCTTCGCCCAAATCAATTAACTACTGGATTAAGGATACCGGTGAGTGTGATGGCGTGTGTGCATGTGTGTATGTGTGTACACTTGTGTTTCTCTTCATGTGCAGTTGATGCTCGCTTTGCTTCCAAGCAAAGCAACACAACTTTTACACTTTATATAGCCATCGATATATGCAAGTATATGCATATATATGTAGATATATATATGCTTATGTGTATGTGTTTGCATATGCTGTGGTATTGTCATTAGTTCGTTGTCAGTTCGTCACGTTCACTGGCATCGGGCAGTCCATTACACTTTTACGCCCTAAAGTATGCAACCAAAAATAATTAAAATTGATGTTCTGCCGCTTTCATTAGGCGGCAGTCAAATTGAAAGCTTTAAATATCAAATTTGTTAACTTAAAAGTATATTCATGTACATGGCCAATCAACTTTGTTAGCGTACATAAAAAGTTACGATAGAAAAGGCTGCAAGATCGTTGACACTGCACTTTCATTCCTGGTAAGTTTTCCAACAGTTTCCAATGAATTCGATATTTTTTTATGTATGTAATGTCAACTATTTAAGAGTAAAACTATCAAAGTAACATTAACATAAATTTAGATTCAAAATTAAAGTTAAGATCAAGAAAACACGCAAACAGATTGTCCAGGCTCTTGTCTGGAAAAAGAACAATTTGTAGACTCAAGCAGACGCAATATTTTATGTGTTGTTTCATTTATAACTAGGATTTACATAATTTATAGAAAAGTACAATAAGAATCACTTTGGAGCTCACCTCTATGCTATGCCAAAAGCAATGTTAAGGTTTTCTTTTTTCGTAAACTGTTTCGTTGCTTCTTAAAATAAAAGAAATATAAAAAAAATTAAAGTAAAAGACTGTACAAAATAAATGTATTAAATGATTCAACACTTGTAGCGAGGATTGGAAAAAACTCAGGAAAATCGAAAGAGATCCTTAAGATTGGTAAAACTTTTAGCTAAGAGTTAAGAATTAAGACTCTGAGTTGAAAACCCGAAAAAGTCTACTTTAGTCCACACAGAGCATTCGCAGAGTTTCACCCAGAGAGTAGGTACAAGTATTTCACGAAACACGTAGAGGATACGGCAATACTGTGCAGCAATTCGTCTGCGCGAGTTGCTTCAGCAACGCTTCAAGCCTATTTAGATGAGTTTGAGAGCTGGACGGAACGCTGGTGTATAACCACAATCACTTTCTCTACCAGAAGAGTGAACTGTCCTGAGGTCACCATAGGATCTACAATTCCAAGAGCTACCAGAGATAAATATTTGGGAGCCACATTTGACAGACGACTGACATACGACCCACACAACACTCAGACAGTTAAAAGCAGTAAATTAAAGTTAAAGAAATTGGACTCGATGCTGAGGAGTCGCTACGTAGCAAAATAAGAATCTACAATGCAATAATATCAACGCAACTTTCGCTTCGGTGAATTGCTGCGAAGACACTGCAAAACAAGGTGACAAGATGATAGACTGGAGCTGACAGTGAGAATCGAAGCATTGCACCTTAACATCCCCGCCATAACAGAGCTAATTGGACGAGACAGCTCTAGATACACGGACAGGTTCACTGTAGAGTGTACACCCATAAACTTGCTTCAAGTTTAATCACAGACAAAATCACAAACAGGCGAAGGAAAGAGAGTAAACTAGAAATGACATTAACCCTTGAGCACAAATAAAAAAAGGCAGTTGGCTAACCCGTATTAGGTTATAAATGCTCTTTAGAGTCTTAATACAATAAGAGCTGCAATAAAGAAATGAGACAATGGTACAAGTATTCACTGAAAGTGTTGTGAAGTTACGATATAGAGTTGGTTGGCAAGAATAGTTAAGCCTTTTATATATTAAGCACTAACTCAATACGATATTACAGGCTTAAAGTCTTAGGCAAAGACTAAGCCCAAAATAATGTAACACCAGTTTGGACTGCTTTGTGAAGTTGTCTATGTGGCGGAAGATATCAACAATAATTCACACAATTTGCATTAACCCAGAGAGATTGTCGGTAATTGTTTGTATCATTAATATCTATACACATTGTAGTGGTGCTCGTGTTACAAGCGTCGCAGTCGCACGCTGCTTTGGGTTAATGACGATTAAGTGAACGTTATAAATTTACCACATATACAGGATGACAAATCTAGTGACATATGTGTGTGTGTGTGTGTGCGAGTGTGTGTATCAACAGTCTCAATACCCGATGTGGCCTTAACTGTTGTTTCTCAATCATTAAGCATCAAATGTATTGCAGGGGCATCAGTTACGACAGGCCCTGTCAATGAACGAGTACATTGTGCCATATGATGTCCTTTGTAAGGACCCTACAGCTCGTACATTGTAATTGTTAATGTATGAGTATGAGACAGTGTGTATGTGTGTGTGTTTGTGTGATGGAGCTATGTGCCTTGGTGTTAATGTTGCGGTTGTCTTGGCTACTGTCCATGTACCAAAAGCTTTATTGACTGCAATATGCACATTGACGCTTAATCTGTGCATTGGCACCTCCCATAATATATCATATGCAATCCATTGACTTTTGTTAGGGGCTTTAATGTAATATATGTAATGAAATAATTTATAATTAAGTTTGCTATTTACGCCTGCCGAAGCTCTATATAATTGTGCACACAATTTACGATATTCGTACATAAATACATTTAAATAGAATCATTGAAACGTTTAAACCAATTAAACCTATGGCTTTTTATCAAGGAATCAAATAGTATATAATATAACGGTAAATATATATATATAAATTGATTGAAACTGAAGTCTGAGGGAAATGAAGAACACAAGGCGTCACACGTACGCACACAATAATGAATATCGTTTCCTTCAAAATGCGACACAAACATATCATACATATGTATGAGTGTGTGTGTGTGTGTGTATGCACGCGCACCCACATCAACATATCTATAATAAACTATGTTTGTTTGAAATGCAGTTAATTCGATGAAACTGGTGAATGTCTTCCAATCAACAGGTGAAATGATTGTCTCATCCAACAAATACCATGTGCTGGACCACGCGCAGTCGATGTACGAGACGAAAATGACGATGGTCGTGCGAAAGTTTCAGAAAGACGATGTCGGCTCCTATCGCTGCATAGCAAAGAACTCCCTGGGTGAAGTTGACAGCAGCATCCGGTTGTACGGTAAGTTGGGACGGAGCGCGCCGCTTCTTTTATGGCCACACTAAAAAAGCTGTCACACATATTTGGCGGCGGCGGCGGCGGCGGCTGTGTGTGTATGGGTCTGTGTCTGTGTATGGGTAGGGTGTAAGGGGTGTAGAGGGGTCTGGGTGCAAAAAGTATTTGCACCTTTGTTTCCATTACCGTTACCGTTACCGTTAGCGTTACCGTTACATTTCCGACTTTTCACCCACGACAGAAATCCCCGGACCAAATCGTAAAAATCCTTCAAATAGTAAAGGAAGTGGTGGTGCTGGCAATGCCGGCAGCACCACCGACACGGATGCCAATGACATTTTAAAACTGAAACAACAAGTCAAAGTTACCTACCAGCCGGACGATGAAGAGCTATACGGTTCAGCGGAGGACTTTGACGATGGCGAATTCGCCGGCTTACCGCCCTTATCGCCTCACCATTACTACACCAGCGGCAATAAGCCGGCAACACATAAGCCCGGCAGCGGTGGCCATCAGCATCAGCACCACCATCAGCAGACGGGCAACGCCAATGGCGGTGGCACTGGCGCTGGAGCGGGTGCAGGTGCCAATGGCATGGATTCGCCATTTGGCAATAGCGTTGCCAGCAACGCTGCCAACACCCGTAAGCCGACCTATTACGGTGGCAGTGGTCTGGCCGGTGGTGGCGTTGGCGGTGGACCCGGCCATACGGAAGTGCGCGGTTCCATGGATGACAACGAGCTGAACTCTAGCGGTGCACCACTGCGCTCCTGGTTGGTCCACTATCGGCAACACTATCTCCAATGCTTGTGGCTCTCACTCTGGATATGCCCCTGCGAACAGCCGCTCTTAATGGTCTTGTCCGGCTTAGTTGCGGCTCTCCGGCTCTTATAATACAATGTAGCCGGAGTGCACTAGGTTTATAAACGACACACACAAAAAACAGTAGGTGCAAATGTTGGAATGTTATGTTTCTGTTTCTGTTTCAGTTTCTGTTTCTGTTTCTGTTTTCGGTTTCCTCTTCATCTTCTTGTTGTGCTTCCTTCTTTTTTCTGTTGTTAACAAATCACATTGACACTCACCACAGGGCGTCTTTTTTCGTGTTGCGAAAGGAGCGTCTCCTCCTTACTTCAAGTAAGTGCATACTCGTATTTAGATCCGAAAAATATACGTTTATGGGCCTTTTTCAGTTAGCACTCGCTATAAACCAATGATACTAGCTGAAACTGGCGCTTAAGCAGCGGATTAATCCTGACGAGCAGCCAAGCAATCAAAAAAGTGAAACCTATAACTTGTTCACTTTTAATTCAAAATTTCAATCGTTAAATCTTGCTTAAAAGCTTTCGTTTATGCTTGAAGCTAATAAAGCGTTTTAAGTTTGATTTATTATACTATTAATGGGTATGAATCAGTTGAAAATTAATCTTATTTTAGTACTTGAAACAATAACACTGATCTCTACTCCAAAGATTAATCCTCTGTTCAAGCGCCGCTCTCAGCTTTTGTTACAGGACTTCATGAAGTTTGAGGTATGCAAATTTTAATTTATCTCATAAGACTTCACAGTTACTTTTAGCCCAATAGCGAAAGCTATAGATAATCACAAATATAAAATATAAAAGAAATATGAAAAAAATATTAAAAAAAATTATAAAGTTTTAAAAAAATATATATATAGCATGATTGAAAAACTATATAAAGTGCGCTATCTGTATACCAAAAAAAAAACAAAAAAAAATAACCAAATACATAAATGAATTTACTGGATGAAAAGGGACTCTTCGGGAATAGAGTCCTGAATAGAAATATTCTTTTTTTTTCTCGTGTAAGCAGGAAAAGGTCGTAATAAACATACTCGTAAGATAAATAGTTACAAACTGTATTTATATTTATGGTCTTGTTAATATTAGTTTAGAGTGTTTGAAATGTATAATCGTGCGGGAATTAACCTTAGCAAAATGCAAAGTGCAAAATAAAAACTAATAATTGAATTTAGCAAACAAAATAAAGTGCTCGATCGAAAGAGTTCATGATATTATATTATATATAAACTATGTTTAAAATGTTCACAAGATTTCATATTAATTTATTTCTATTTATTTTCTATATCCCTTTTATTATTTCTGATTATATATATCTATATACGAGGGGTATTCAAAAAGTAAAAAAACAAGTTTTAGGCTGTAAAAATAAATTTATTTTATTCTTTACCTCTTCAACTATTTTTCTATGACATCAATACATTTTTTGTATCTGTTTGAGAGCTTAAGTAAACGTTCCTTTTTGAGCCACGATTTGACGACTTGTTTGATTTCATGATTTGAAACGAAGTGCTGGCCACCCAAGCTTTCTCTTAACTTTGGGAAAAGGAAACAGTCACTTGGTGCGAGGTCTGGAGAGTATTTTTCGAGCATTTCAAAAAACTTTTGTGCGTGAAGTCGTTGTTGTTTGTGATTATCGGAAAGCAGACGTGGCACCCATCTTGCGCAAACTTTACTGTAACCAAGCTTCTCCGTAGTGTCGGAGACTTCTCCGTAGTTCTATGGACTGAAGTTCGTTGAATTTGACACTCATTTCCAATATATCGTCAATCATTTTTTCAACCGCTGCAATCGCATGACATCTCGCACTTCTGCGCGTCCATCTTCGCACCATTTGGACACTCATACAATCTTCACCATAAATAGACACCAATTCACTGTGAATCTCATTACCGTTTAACCCTTTTGCAGTTAAAAAACGAATAACCGAACGTAATTCACAATCTTCGAGCTCGTATTACTGAAAACAGTATTCTTGGTCACCAAAACTAATTCCGTTGTTTTCGGTAGAACCTACACTGGAACTATGTTCAGCTAGAGTCCGCTAGGTGGCGTCTGAGTGAAACGCCAGACTAGGGAAACTTACTTTTTGAATACCCCTCGTATTTTACATAATATATTCCATATTAACTATTTATTTATATTTTTTCCTACAACCTTTTTATTATTTCTGATTATATATCCATATTATATTTCATTTTAACTAATTTCTATTTATTCCTTTTTAATTTTTGATTATATAAATATTCTGTTAAAAATGTTCAGCGGATTTCATTTTAATATATTTCTATATTTTCCTACATCCTTTTTTTCTTATTTCTGATTATAAATCCATCCGATATTCGATTTTAATTATTTATTTCTATTTATTTTCTATATCCTTTTCATTATTGCTGATTATAAATCCATATTATATTCCATTTTAATTTATTTCTATATTTTCCTATATCCTTTTCATTATTTCTGATTATAAATCCATATTATATTCCACATTAATTTCTTTCTAAATTTTCCTACATCTTTTTTTCTTATTTCTGATCATAAATCCATATTATATTCCATATTAATTATTTATTTTCTATATTTTCCTATATCCTTTTTAATTTCTGTTGTTAATATTCAAATTCTCATTAAAGCATTTCCGCTTGGACCCTAAAAACCTGATAGAAAACGTAACAAATTCACAATTTTTCCCTTTTTTTTGGCACAAATGCAATTGTCACAGCAAATAACGGTTTGAACTTAATTTCCTAACTCGATTTATTTTTATGCCAGAAGAAAACAGAAAAAAATGAAGTCAATTAATGTCGAAAGTTTTGATTTGCTTTTTTTTTCACTGTTTTCCTACTTTTTGCCTACTCTTGATTGACATCCATCAACGGACTGGACTTAACGGTTAATGATGTACGCCAACAATCGTCAACAATATCCTTGGGAAGGGGTATGGTAAAGCGAGGGGTAGGGGAGGGGTTGGGGTGCGTCTTGGGCTTCAATAAATTTCGTAAAGGATATCCAAGTTTTCGGTTGTAAGAACATTATGATGTTGCCTTGCTTTCGGGTTGAGGCGTATAATTTATGCAAATTAAATGTCATATTTCTGCAGCGCAGATACACGCACACACACATAGACACACACACACACACACACACACACACACACTCGTAGCTTTCATTTGGCGAACATGCAACCCTGTCATAGACTTCTCTTTCTTTTGCCTTTTTCTATCGCTTCGGATCTGCCGGCTGCAGCTCATTTTTCAGCGAAGCGGACAGCTCAAGCAACTAGTGTGTGTGCGTGTGTGTGTGTGTGTTGCTGTGTATGTGTGTGTGAGTTCAAAAAGCTTTCATTATGCCTGTGAGCAGGCAGCAGACGTCGAGCACAAGCCAACAACACGCTTCAACAACTTGAGCCATTTACTCGCTCGTTCGTCCCGTTTACCCCTTTTCCCCTTTCCGTTCCCGTTTTACCCGCTTACCCGTTTTGTCCGCTTACCCGTTTGTCCGCTTACCCGTTTCACTCGCTCGCTGCTAGCGCATGCATATGCAAAAGGTTAAAAACTTTGCCAAAAATGCAGTTGGCAGCGGGAAGCAGCGAGCGAGTGCCGCAGCGCCCTGTCTGGGGCAACATCTTTGGTAGTTTTTGTTGCGGCTGCAACTTGCAGCATGATAAAGCCAAAGGCAACATAAGCACTGGCGACTGCTGCTTGCTTTCATAGAGCTGTCAGTCCGTTAGTTTTGCGTGTGTGTGTGTGTGTGTGTGTGTGTGTGCGTCTGGTGACTGAATTTGGTTTGATGAATTGCTTGGCTGCCAGTAAACGACACACACACATACGCACATAACGCACACACACGCAGACACTTTTTAATGAAATAAAAACTTTTTGGCAAAGTGAATTTTACTGTTTCGTCGACAAGACGCCCGATGACAACACAACTTGCAACTAACCCACATACCCCCCCGCCACGACACCCGCCCCTCAAACGTGCCACAGCTGTGAGTGTTATGTCAGTCAGCAGGCGGCGGCAGTAGCTGTAGCTGTACTCGTATTTATGTATGTGCGCACATACAAAACCGCCGAAAGCTGCCACTGATGATGATAATAAGACGCTGACAACCGCAGCAACAACAGCAAAACATGCGAGTCCTGTGGAATCTTTAAGGGAAGAAGGGCGGTGAGAGGGGAATGGGAGGAGGAGGCGCACATTAACACAAGTGTTTCGAATTACAAGCCGCTTCAGCAACACCAACAGCATCAAAAAACACCAACAACACCAATAACACCATCAACCAATGCGTCCATCAACAACTACTACAAAATCTACTCTCCCTCTCTCTCGCTCGCACTCACACTCCACAGGCAATCCGAGAAGTATGCAACACTTTTTTGTCGCTCCTTCTGCTGCTTGTCTACTGCCACTTTGCCGCTTGTAAACGCGCGTCTTTTGTTATCTTTGTTGTGTGTTGTGTGGGGCAAATACAACAAAGCACAAATAAATGCGATATATGCTTTGCATCTGTGTGTGTGTGTGTGTGTGTGTGTGTGTGTGTGCGTGTAACATACACATGTAGGCACTCGTACTTATGATTGTGCCTAGGCTGTTGCTTAAGTTGTTCCGGTTTGTAATGAAGTTTGCATGTGCTGAGTACTTTCTTCATATGTGTATATCTTTGTATGTGTGTGTGTGTGTGGATGTGGTGTGTGTATGGTCTGTGTGTACATGTGTGTCGAGTTGTAAGAAAAGGCCGCTTAATTGCTCTATTTGGTACTTTTAAATTGTATTTTAATTTCGAATTTCCTTGCCACACACACACACACACACTCACACACATATATACATATATATATATATAAATTTATATATATATCTATATATGTACACAGCCGTTTATGCCCTGCCTACTGTCTTGTTTCCAACTTTGTGTCTTCTTTTTTTTCTTTTTTGTTTTTGGCTTCTTTTTTTTTTGTTGTTGTTGTTTTTTGTTAAATTACTGCGGTTTATTGTTTTATGCGCTCACAAACTTGTATCTATTTAAATTTTGTGTGTGGCAACATGTTTATTTTATAACCTTAAGGCAACAGTATCAGCGGCAGCAGGCGGTTGAATGACAGGGCTTGACTTGGAAGGGGCAGGGGTAAGACTTGAAGTAGGGGCAAGTAGGCAACAAGCGGCAAGCATCATGTTTGGCGGAAGTTTAATTGAATGCGTCGCATGCTACCACTCAGTTCTTTCTGAGTGTGTGTGTATGTGTGTGTATGAGTGTGTATAAGTGTGTGTGTCCGCTTGTTATATGCAGCCAGTTAGCCGCACTTACAGCAAAAGCAACAGCAGAGTTCGCTAAAAACAAATGGTAATCAAGTTGAATTGTAACACACACACACACACACACATACAGACATACAGACAAATCACTCACACACTCTTGTGCATATTTATATACACTCAACCCGCCGGCTGGCATTTTACATTTTTGTTTGTGAAATTTACTCAAGTTTTTTGATTTAATAATATAATGTACTGTATGTGTGTGTGTGGTGTGCGTGTGTGTGTGTCTCGCCTTAAAAGTTTGCTCGTTTTGTTGTCTCTCTGCTGCAGAAACAGGCTGAGCTTGGGCGGAGCTGCCACTTGCAGCTGTAATCTTATCGTCAGCTCTGATTCCGGAGCATGAATATAAAAATTAAATAAAGATATACAAGATTACAGAATTCTCTGAGCTCAACTGAAGTGAAATTCAATTAAGGTTGCTTTAGGTTGCCTTGCGGCAAGTTGTTGCATATTGCCACACAGTGTTGCACCTTCACTTGATATACGTATATCATATACAATAGAATTGTCAGTTGGGTCGGAAAACACACAAAATTTTCTGCGACTTTCTGTCGATTCGTCTTAAATTCATTTTCAGTTCCTTTGATCTCTCTGTCTATCTCTCTCTATCTCTATCTCTCTATCTCTTTCTGCAACTTTAGCTCAGTTAAAATTATACATTCCGATATGTTTTGCATGTTTATTTACTAATTTACATCTTGCTGCATTTTAATTAAGAACTTCATTGCTTCTGGGCCAATAACAATAAACATGAACAAACTCGTAGAAGCAAATGTTATGGAAGAAGAAGCAGAAGTGCAGTGTGGTAAACGCAATTTTGCTATCAAAAGTGAAAAGTGACAAATGAAAATGGAAATGGAAATGGAAATGAAATCATAAAATAGCATTTAGGCATTTCGGCATTGATTTAGGTACATGACGAATAAATTTAATGAATGAAAAAAAATTTGTAAAAATTAATTATGGTAAATTTATCAATACAAGAATATTTAACGAGGTTGTTCAAATGTTTAACGGTTTGTGCACTAAATCGTATAATGCTTACAGTTTTTTTTAGTCTTAGTAACAACTGAGCAGAAAATCTTAACTAATAAGTATAAAGAGTATTTATAGTACTTATATGATATGACCTTAAGCTGTTGTCAAACAATAATATTATGTGCCATTATTAGCTGACATAAATTCAGGACAAGCGACAACTTCGGCTTGGCCGACTTTTACATACCCTTGCATACATACATACATTCATATATATATATACATACATATATATATACAATAATTCGATTTGGGTGGACGAAAAGAAAATGTTATTCATAGTTCATGAGGAGAAGGAGAAGACACATTTAACTCTCTCACTTAACTGTATCTCCGTTTATTGGCAGCCGCGACGATGTCCAGTGTTGCCACCGAGCCAGAATTACATCAGCTTGTGACGTTTGTGGCATTTATGGCATTTTTGCACCAATTTAGAGCCTAATTGGGAGTAATTAATACTTTTTCTAAGTATGCAAGTGTATTGTAAATAATGAAAGAAATTAAAAATGACAAAAAAAAAAAAGAGAAGGAGAAAAATGAAAAATGAAAAATTGAATATTTCTGTTTTAATTGAACTATAAGGTATATTAACAATACCGCGGCAACGGAAAGTGAATTGTAACCAGTAAATTAAGTATTAATTAACCACTAAATACTTATGCCAACATATATTAATGTATGTATGTTATATGCATGTATATATGTGTATTAATGTTTGTGTAAATCAATCAATTTTCATTTGCATACATGTTAAACATTCGGATAAATGTTATGTAGAGGACATGTTTTGTATATGAAGGATACACGCACACACACCCAATGAAGTATGTGCTTATCTATATACCAAAGTATATATACATACAAGCATATATATTATATTATATTAAACGTAAATTGGTAATAAAGAAAAGAAATGAAAGAATGGAAGTTTAAGAGAAGTGCTTCAAGTACTATAAAAACAAACAACTCATTGAAACTTGCCCGCAACTCAATAAACCTTCAAACCTATAGTACTCCATACATAAGCGGACATCCAGCTTGATCAAAAATTCTTCAATTTGTACATATAGTATGTATAGGCAATGAACCAAGTGCTCAGCCCAAAAGATATATACAACAATAACTGAGCATTCAGATATACCTCCTATATGTATAAATCATAATACAAATATATAAAAAACAAATCATACCTACATACTCGTATATATATATGCTTAATGTATATACATACCAAGGCGTTACATTATGTATGTACATATTATGTACGAGTATGTTTACAATCGATGTAAAAGTTATGCAAATGTTTTCTGGCAATTATTCAATTAAAATGAATGTTGTACCCTTTGAGCGTTTGAATCGAGTAAAATAATCCAAGAAGTTAAACTTATATATCCCCAAAAAGAAGGGCATGCAAATATACCCATACGAGCCGTATACATACATACACACACATATATATTAATGTACATATATATATGTATATGTATGTATGTAGACACTCGTATGCATACATACAAAATACAGTTACAGTAAAACACAATGAAAACAATATATAAATGTATTAAATCAAATATATCTTATACGAGTATATAGTATATATATATATACATAAATACTTACATAGTTATATACAAGCATATATGCAAACATATATATACATATACATATATGTAATTAAACACACAATATGACAAAGACGGAATAAGAAATTCTAAAAATAAAGGAAAAATATATTTACTACACTCGTTTTTCTTCCCATCATTTCAGCCTCCAGAGAAGATTAAAGGTTTGTCTAACATAATTATATATAATATATAAACTACTTAGATAATGGTCGTTATATATATACCTGACTATATCTCTATGTACCTGTTAAGATCGTATAAAGCTGAGATTCAGAAAATATGAGTACTTTCTTTTTGACAAACTATTTTAAGCCCTGTTTTCAGCTGATTCTTAATTTGCAGCTTGCAGTTTTATCGTATATAGAGAACCATATAGTTAATACGATATTGTATATGTATATCTATACTGAGCTGCAGTTTCTTGCTTGTGATATAGTTATCCTCTAGATATATAAAGTTATCTCTTCATCTATTGCATATCCCAGCTTGAAATCCGTTAAAAAGCAAGCTTGGAACTTCTGTGAAATGTATAGACCACAAAGACGAAGATTAAAGGTTTGTCCATATATTATTCTATACATATGTATATATATATATATATTATTTGGATAATGCTCATGATATATATGTAAATCTGCCTTATAGTTAGATCATATAAAGCTAAGATTCAGAAATAAGTTTGCTTTCTGTTTTCAGACGAACCTTTTTAAGCCCTTTTTTCAACAGGCTCTTAATTTTTAGCTGGCAGTTTTATCGTATATAGAGTTAAGTATGTGACATATAAATACGATATTATATATAAGGTGCAATTTCTTATTTGCTGATATAGTCTTCATCTAGGTATGTACACCTATCCCTACATATATTACATATTTCTGATCTTTAATATCTCTTAGCGGATTTCTCTCAGTCGCAGTTGAAAACAGGCTTGAAACTTTTGTTTGTGGTCTCTAAAGAGTTAACACAAACTGCTTATTAGGATCGTATTTGAGTACAGGTTGCCGAGCAGGAGGTCCTTGCTAGCTAATAAGTAAATATGTATAAGTTTAACTTTGAATTAAGTTTCAAGAAAAATTAGCAAATGTAACTCTCTCTGTGCCAAGTTCTTGGTGTGAGAGGGAGGAGGCGGTCGGTGGTTAGTCAAAGGAGATTAGTGGGGTTTCTATGTTGGCAATGCAAGGACATGACCCTTTACTGTGCTAGTCCAAGCAGCTGCGCAAATTTAACTCTCAAACACAACAGGATGTCCGCTTCTAAGCAAAGCGGAAGCTGTTGTGAAAATAACACAGCAAATAACTTCTGCAACCGCATTCAGCACGCTTGTCTGCTCCCACAATCACACATACAAATAGTTATATATATATATACACTTATATATATATATATGTATATATATATATACTGGATAGTGCACTTAAAGTTCAAGCAGACACAGACACAATCACTGTAACACTTACAAGCACCGTTGACATCCAAATAGAGATCAGCCTCTTCCTCAACCAAAGTTCTACTCGTGTCTAATACGAGTACACTTAGAAAAATCTTCTCCTAACAACTTACCTGTATTATAGTATATATATATACGATGTCAGTGCATCCCTTAAGTGCTGCTACTCAACTTAAATACAGTTATCTGAGCAACTTCAGTTTACGATAAGCTTTAAACGTATTTCCAGATAGATTTTTTAGTTATGCTTTGCTGCTCTTTGATAACTTTAGATAACTTTAGATATATATTTTTTTAATATATCTATTTATATAGGAACTTCAGAAGGATTATTGATATAAATTTAAAATCTGTTTTGCAATTTACATTTATTATTTATTATTTAAAGCAATTTAAGATTGTATTCATTTACTTTTGAAATCAAAATTGTTGCCAGCAATTTTTGAAGTGCATCAAAAATAATCAAATTAATACGAAACTTTTCAATATAAAACACAACTTAAGCAAATAATTGTCTGTTGTTTTCTAATTGGAAAAACATTTAGAAAACAAATGAAATAAAAATAAATAAAAAGTTAACGCAAGTTGATATGGATCTTATAAAAAAGAAGACAAGATTTCTATAATAACTTTCTTTAGTTAAATATTAATAACAATTATCGAAAAATGAAAAAAAAAATGAATTCTATATTCTGTCAGTTCGAATCTCAAGTCTAAATTTCGCAACTTTATACATAAGTTGTATATATAAATATATAGAAGGTCTGTTCAATAGGCCCATATTCACCAGATTTGACTGTCTGCGACTTTTTCTTATTCCCAAAACTAAAGAAAACCCAATGAAAGCTATGAGAGATATGATATATGATGAGATTTAGTCGGAATCGAGGAAAGATCTGATGGCCATACCGAAAAGTGCTTCGAGGATTGGAAGAACCGCTGCTGCATTATATCTAAAGGAGGATTACTTTAAAGGATAAGTTAAATCGAAGTGTGTGTCCTCTGGATTGATAATAATTATAGTCGCATGATTTCCATTTAAGATTATCTTATGAAAAAGAATAATTTTCCCTTCTTTCAATATGAAAATAAATATCATCTTCAGCGATGAAAAGAGATTTAATTTATATGAACTATAAGGATATCAGCATTATTATCGGGATATCCGGACTCCTAAGCAACAAAAGCTGGCACGAAATTTTGTTCAAGGAGCTGCGCTTATGATATGGGCTGCTTTTTGCTAAGATGGAAAGAGACCAATATGAACTCAAACATTTATATAGAGCTATTGGATAGCTATTGGATATCGCATAGAGTTTGAAGAGGAAATTTGTGGGGATCATTTCAAGAGGATAATGCGGCATACAAAAGCGTTTTACCTCTTTTGAGTCCAGATCTCAATCCCATTGAGAACCTTTCCCTGTAAAGTTTATGGACATGGCACAGAATATGGGTCCCTGAAAGAATTGGATGAATCACTACCTAAAACCTTGATCAATTCAATGCCAGGTCGCATATTAAAGGTGGTTAAGAACAATGGAGGAGGAGATATAAGAATTTAACAATAGAAAAGAAACAAGGCAAAGCGAATTCTGAAGAAAAATTTGGATCAGTTCACTTATTTCGCTTGAAAAAATATTAATTTAATTTAAAAATAAATAATTTTTCTTATCTTGTTAAGCTGTTATTCAATTAAGTTTATTATAAAATTAAAATCATTGAATAAAATCAAAGTTTTTTATGCTTAATCAAGAGCGTTTTTCTGACAAAGGTGACTTTTTTCTCGAACAAGTCTTTTGTTTATGTCCAACATTTTGAGGCTGTTTAAGTCTAAACCAGTTGCAGAAATGATTCATATGTGTAGTGTGAATAAAAAGAATAGATGTCATGAATGTTGGTTAGAGAAGAGGCTTTCAGGTTAACAATGATTGATTAGAAGCGTGTTAATGCAGCCGTTAAATGCGAGTACAGTGAGGCTTGGCATGGAATAATTTCTATATCAAAGGGAATTCGCTTTCGTTTTTGTCTATTCTAATTGTATATAAATATATATATATATATATGTGTGTGTGTGTGTGTGTGTATATCTATCTATATGAAGGAGTATTGTGGTAACTTTCAGTTTCAATCAGCGGCAGGAAGCCGCGTGACCCTTTGCAGCCGTTACCGTTACCGCTGCCGTTACCGTTAGCGTTAGCCGTGCAATGGGCCATGGACAACAAGAGCCAGCATCTGCCAATACAAAATTATGCGGCATCGTCATTGCCGTCTACTTCTCCGTCTCAGGCTCCATCTCCGGCAGAGCACACCCACCCGTGGGGCATTAAGCAGTAAGGGTTGAAGGGTTGGCTTCGCCCTCCAAAAATTGACTTTTAATGAAAACAATTGAAAATTGTGAGGCAGCTCGGCTGAAAGCTGGTCAGAAGACTCCTCCGTGTCTGTGTCTGTGTCCGTGTCCGTGTCCGTGTCCGTGTCCACCGCTTGAATGCTTGAACTGCTCAACTGCTGAGCTGCTCAACTGGCTGCGGTTATTAATTTCAATTAAAGCATTTAACCGGCAAGCCCAAACAGCCAGCAATATCCTTTTTATTTGGGGCTTCTGTTTACACAACCGCCAAGAAAGCACTGCATAATTTTCAACAGCGCAACAGCCACAGCCACAGCCCTGCCACGCAGCCCCTTCCCGCCCCCTCGCGCTATTGTACGCTCAATTACTTGCCCCAGTGGCACATGAATTAAGGCGTGAAATATTCTCGCCAAAGTTTTGTTCTTCTGCCTTAGTTAAAGTTGTCGCTGTGGAAGGAAGCTCCTCTTCCCCCTCCCCTCAGCCTACAACTCGCACTCGTCCTTGTAAGTAGGTTGAAATTTATATTTAGCAATTTGTGTGTGTGCGTGTGTGTGTGTGTGTGTGGCTGCCATAGCAGTCACTGTCTGATCTAATCAAAGAATTTTGCTTAAACAATTTGATTAGCTTCAGACAACTAGCAACCTGATATACATAATTAATTAATTAGAAAAGCTCCTGAAGCAGGACAATTGAATCTTAGTTAAAAGTGTAGCATGCGCATATATATATATTGAGCACCTAAACTCAAGTGCCTAAACATAAACAATGCAGCAACACTTTGTTGTTATGCCAACTTGCATGTTGCCTGCGGCCCAAACAGACGAACAAGACTTGGAGACACAGAAGAAACAACAAGCGTGAGGGGCACCACCGCCACTTACGCATACGAGGGAGCGTCAACGTACCATGCCGGTGACGTCCAGTTGACGCGGAATGGGTCCATAGCAGCAGCAGCAGAAATATTATTTTAAACTTAAATATTTAAACAACTATTGTAAAATTGCGCAGAACCCTCTCTGCCCAATTAGAAAGTATAGCCCGTAAAGCTATGCGAAACGATAGGTAGGAATATTGTTTGACTATATGAGAAATAACTCTATTAGTAAATCTTCAGAAGATTTAGTTGAGGAAACCTATAAATATTACAAACTAAAAATACCCAAAATGGGTTTAGTAGACGTTAAGTCAGTGGATTCCACTGCTAACGTTATAAATAAAGTAGAAGCAACAGCAATAGATTTAGAGTTAACAAATATATTACTAATTGTCATTATTGTTGTTATGTGTGCAAATTTGTTTTATAAATTATATAAGATGCACAATAAATGTCTAAAGAAAAAATATATGAGCCAAGCAAATGACTTGGACAAAATATAATTAAGAACGCACACAACAAACTTAAGAACAATACGAATTAATTAAAAAAAAAGAGAGAAACTAAATATAAATAAAATCAAATGGCAACACTAAAAACTATTAGACAGGTGTATGATAGAGATGCTTACTTTAAAGAACGAATTCTAAGTTTGGTCTCATCGACCCCAATAAGCATCAATCAGTTAGAATATATGTATACAGATAAATACAATATAGAATTTTCTCCTTTAATACATTGCACCAGTACACAAAAGGCAATTGTATTAACAACCATTCCCGGTATACAGGTTAAGATCAGTAGTGGACGAACACCCACGTAAAAACAATGGTATGGAAAGAGTTACTAGCAGAGCTCAACAAAATAAAAACAGAGTTTGACAAATCTTATAAGTCACTAACTCAAAATAGACCTATAAAAAACCCAACAATAAATAGGCATGCAGCCATATTAGTAGACTGCTTTAATGAAGCACGTGGACTAGTATATGAGCAAAGAATACACTTGAATAAAGACCATTGGTCTCAAGTATCAAATTTTTTGATCAAACTAAGATCAAATTTGATATCAATAAAAGAAAAGTTCGATTTGGAAATTTCAGTACCAACTATACTGAATAGCCCATTGGTACTTGAAACTGGTGATAAACCACAAACATCCAACACTAAAGCAAAAGAATCAGAAGAGTTTGAAGTTGCAAGCTCAAAGATCGAAGAAGAAGAATTGAATAATCTGACAATTCTAGCCATACTTACACAGTCTGAAGTGTTAGATCTAGAATATTCAGATTCTGAAACTAATTCAAGCATAATAGAGCAAAAGCATATAAACATAAACACCATGGCCCAAAGTCCTTCAAGTCATGAGTTTATTGCCGATGCAACCAGGCTTATACCAGCTTTCGATGGTCAAGCTAAGAATCTAGCCAGTTTCATCGATGCTCTAGAAACTGTAGACGGATTAAAAGGCGAACATGAATCATTAGCTATTTCGATAATAAAAACGAAGCTAAAAGGTTATGCCAGAGATCTGATCGACAACGAAAAAACAATACCTGAAGTAATTGCCAGACTTCAAGGTACTGTCAAAGGCGATACTGTAGCAGTTCTATCAGCAAAATTGATGAACATACAGCATCACAATAAAAACGCAACCCAATATACAGTAGAGGTTGAGCAAATGGCTCAAGCTTTACAAAACGCGTACAAAAAAGATGGCTTATCCTATGAAGTAGCCAGAGAGTACTCCACTAATCTTGCAGTCAAGGCAATGATTAAAAATTGTCCAATTGATAAAGTCAGAGTTATCATGCAAGCCGGTAATTTCAAAACAATGGCTGAGGCAATTGCAAAGTACATAGACACGTCAGAGGCAAATGGACAGTCAAATAATGTCCTTTTCTACAACAGTCGACCACATCGTGGCGGAAATAGAGGACGTGGAAACTATAGAGGTAATTTTAGTGGTTATAATAATAACTACAATAACCAATATAGTAATAACCAACATAATGGTGGAAGAGGTAATTATAGAGGAAACTCTAGAGGCCGTGGCAATCGAGGCCACAATAATAACAATAATGTAAGAGTTACCCAAAACAATTCGGGAAACTCACAACAACCCTCAGATATTCAACAGTAAACTATAAAGTTCACACCATCAATCTTAGTCTCAATATTTTCGTTAACTTTTTCAATATAGAAACAAACAAAACTCTTGTCTTTTTAATAGACACTGGTGCAGATATTTCACTTTTAAAAGAAAATTCCGATATCTTTCATGATATTAATGAAAATAAAAAGATTAATATTCAAGGTATAGGACATGAATTAATACAGTCAAAGGGATTAATATCAATAGAAATTCAGACAGGTAAATATATAATTCCACACGATTTTCATTTGGTAGATTTGCATTTCGCAATACCATGTGATGGAATAATAGGCATTGATTTCATTAAAAAATTCAATTGCCAGTTAGATTTTAAACCTAATGAAGATTGGCTCATAATGAGACCAAATAATTTAAATTTTCCGATTTATGTCCCAATAACATACAGTTCTGGTAATAACTCCATTATTCTACCAGCAAGATCCCAAGTTGTCCGAAAGATTAATCTATTATCAGATGAAGATAGTGTTTTAATTCCAAACCAGGAAATTAAAGAAGGCATTTATGTTGCAAATACAGTTGCAAACACCCAAAATGCATTTGTCCGATTACTGAATACGACCAGTACCGACCAAATAGTAAATATTAAAAATTTAACATATGAATCACTTTCGAACTACGACATAGTTCAAAATAATCCTGAAAATAGAGAAAAAACTATATTATCTCATTTAACAAAAAATTTCCCATTACAATTTAAAAAAAAATTAACAAATTTATGCACACAGTACAGTGATGTATTCGGACTTGAAACCGAATCAATAACAATAAACAATTTCTACAAACAAAAACTAAGATTGAGGGATGATGAACCAGTTTATATAAAAAATTATAGAAACCCTCATAGTCATAAAGAAGAGATAGAAGTTCAAGTTCAAAAATTAATCGACAATAAGATAGTCGAGCCGTCTGTATCACCTTATAACAGCCCACTTCTGTTAGTTCCGAAGAAATCTCTTCCCGGTTCTGACAAGAAAAAATGGCGATTAGTCATTGACTATCGTCAAATTAATAAAAAACTGTTGTCGGATAAATTTCCACTACCTAGAATTGATGATATTTTAGATCAATTAGGGAGAGCAAAATACTTCTCATGCCTAGACTTAATGTCTGGTTTTCATCAAATTGAACTCGAAAATAGTTCAAGAGATGTAACGTCTTTCTCAACAAGTAATGGCTCATATCGCTTCACGCGATTGCCATTTGGTTTAAAAATAGCGCCAAATTCCTTCCAGAGAATGATGACTATAGCATTTTCCGGATTGGAACCTTCTCAAGCTTTCCTTTATATGGATGATTTAATAGTCATTGGTTGTTCCGAAAAGCATATGCTCAAAAACTTAACTGATGTTTTTGAGAAATGTAGGAAATACAATCTTAAACTACATCCTGAAAAATGTTCATTTTTCATGCACGAAGTCACATTTTTGGGACACAAATGCACAGATAAAGGAATCTTACCAGACGACAAAAAATACGACATCATTAAAAATTACCCCGTCCCACATGATGCAGACAGCGCTAGACGATTTGTTGCATTTTGCAATTACTATAGACGTTTTATCCAAAATTTTGCCGAATACTCTCGTCACATAACACGATTATGTAAAAAAGATGTTAAATTCGAATGGACAGCTGATTGCCAGCATGCCTTCGAACATCTCAAATCATCATTAATAAATCCAAATTTATTACAATACCCAGATTTCAGCAAAGAATTTTGCATAATAACAGATGCAAGTAAGCAAGCATGTGGAGCAGTTTTAACCCAAAACAAAAATGGACTCCAACTCCCAGTTGCTTATGCATCAAGATCGTTTACTAAGGGCGAAAGTAATAAAAGTACAACAGAACAAGAATTGGCAGCAATTCATTGGGCAATTACTTATTTCAGACCATATGTTTATGGTAGACATTTCACTGTCAAAACAGATCACAGACCGTTAACATTTTTGTTCTCAATGACAAATCCAAGCTCAAAGCTAACACGTATGAGACTTGAACTAGAGGAATATAATTTCACCGTTGAATACCTGAAGGGTAAAGATAATCATGTACCGGATGCGTTATCAAGAATAACCATTCAAGACCTCAAAGACATACAAATAAAAGTCCTGAAAGTCACTACCAGGCAACAAAGTAGACAAAAATCCTGCGCAGGAGATAATAATGAAAAATTGCCTATGCAATTTAATGAAAAAGCTTCACAGCCCAACGTATATGACGTCATCCAAAATGACGACGTGCGTAAAGTAGTGACCTTGCATGTACAAAATATGATATGTTTCTTTAAACATGGAAAAAAAATTACTGCAAGATATGATGTTAGCGATTTATATACTAATGGAATTCTTGACCTAGGTCAATTCTTTCAAAGGCTTGAAAAGCAGGCCGGTATAAATAAAATCAGCCAACTCAAAATGGCACCGTGGGAAAATATCTTTGAATATGTTTCAATCGATAATTTCAAAAATATGGGCAATAAAATATTAACTTCATTGAGAGTAGCGCTACTCAACCCGGTGACCCAAATTAAAACTAATAAAGAAAAAGAAGCAATACTGTCTACATTTCATGATGAACCAATGCAAGGAGGTCATACGGGCATTTCAAAAACCTTGGCCAAGGTCAAAAGACATTATTATTGGAAAGGAATGTCCAAATATATTACAGAATATATAAAAAAATGTCAAAAATGTCAAAAATCAAAAATAACAAAGCATACTAGAACTCCACTTATATTGACAGAAACTCCTATTAAAGCTTTTGACAGAGTGATAGTGGACACCATTGGTCCGCTACCTACATCTGAGAATGGAAACGAGTATATTGTCACATTAATATGTGATTTAACCAAATACCTAATTGCCGTTCCAATTGCAAATAAAAGTGCAAATACTGTAGCAAAAGCGATATTCGAATTATTTATTCTGAAGTACGGTCCAATGAAGACGTTCATTACGGACATGGGAACAGAGTATAAAAATTCGATCATAGATGAATTGTGCAAATATTTAAAAATAGACAACATAACGTCTACGGCACATCATCATCAAACAGTTGGAACAGTAGAAAGAAGTCACAGAACATTTAACGAATATATACGCTCATATATATCAGTTGATAAAGCTGATTGGGACGTATGGCTTCAATACTTTGTATTTTGTTTCAACACAACACCCTCTATGGCACACAATTATTGTCCATATGAGTTAGTTTTCGGCAAACAAAGCAATTTGCCAAAATATTTTAATAAAATAGACTATATAGAACCCCTATACAACATAGAAAACTACGCTAAGGAATCAAAATTTAGACTAGAACAAGCATATAAAAGAGCAAGAGTTATGCTAGATAAGATTAAGATTAGAAATAAAATGCATTATGATAAACAGGTGTTAGATTTTAAAACAAAAATAGGAGATAAAGTTTTATTAAGAAATGAAACTGGCCATAAATTGGAACCAGAATACATAGGTCCCTTTACGGTAGTAGCATTAGAAGAAAATAATAATATAATTATTAAAAACAGTAAAAATAAAGAGCAAAAAGTTCATAAGGATAGGTTAAAAATTTTTAATTCATAATAATTTTTAGTGTGGCCACAGATAAGTAAAATAAAAAAAAAAACACAAAAAAAATAATATTAATTAATAATTCCTTAAAATAACTTCATATATTACGTTATTTTTCAAAAGGAGGGAGATGTAGCATGCGCATATATATATATTGAGCACCTAAACTCAAGTGCCTAAACATAAACAATGCAGCAACACTTTGTTGTTATGCCAGCATAAAATATATAAGCGGTGACTGACAACGAATTATAACTTGTTTTTGTTATCAGAAAATAACACATTGATTTTAATTTGACATTTCTTGTCAAGAACACTGAAAAATGCATTTCACAGAAATTTCTGGCCAGGAAGCAAGGAGCCAGGATGCGATACGACAGGAGACAGTCAGTTGCCTTAGAACCGAATTAAATTCTTTGATAAGCTGAAGTAAATAAGATAAATATAAAATAAGTGATTAACCACAGGTGGAGTACCGACAGGATGCAGAAGTTATGTCTAAGAAATTCCAAAATTTATTTGCTAAGCAATTCTCACAGGACATCTTGTAATCGATATGCTTCGATATTAGAACAGATTCAATCCTTTATTAAGCAGGCATATCGATGAGCGTATAAAACTCCTATTGGCCTTTAATTGTAAGCAACGATTAAGCTAACCAAGTAAGTATCTCAGTTAACTTAGTTAGTCTGGCTTAAATCAGATTTGTTTGATTCAAATCAGAAATTTTACATTCACATAGAAAGCCAAACACGTTTCGTCGTCGTTTTTAACAAAAAAAAAATTCATAAATTCAGACCTACACGTAGATTGGATGAAATAATTATTTTTTAGTAATCTCCAGTTTTCGGTTGCTTGGCATTTGTTTTACGGCCGGTAACCAACGGCAACCAGCGGCAGCCGGACTCGAAGCGGCGTTGTCATTGGATACAAAAATATCAGTTGCAAGTGCAACAATCACATATAAACAACAACAAGCGCTGGCATTCTACAAATTATTTTCCAAAATTCAAAGAGCTTGCAACACAGTCCACTAAAATATAAGCCCACAAAATGGTAAGTACTTAAATAAGTTAAATAAAGCCCATCGAATGTGGGTAGAAAGAGCGTAGAGCAGCAGCCGAAGTTGCAATAAAGTCGTCAGTACTTAAGCAACTGGCCAACATCTTTCGCATTGTCGTGCTGTCGTTTTGACGCATCTGTGATAAGAGAGCAGCCCAGACCCCTAGCTGGACAGCACCCGTTGCCAGTTGCCGGTTGCCAGTTGCCGGTTGCCCTTTGCCCTCTCGCTCCAGCAGCTGCAGCTTTGCTACTCTTGTTGCATCGGCACATTCAATTTTTCATGCCAGGCCGGGCTGTTGTGCAGCAACAACATGCTGTAAATACATAAGTATATATGTATGGAGTATACTTTTACATTTATAGGTACTTATGTACACACACACACACATATGTATATATAGTATGTTGCACACAGACTCAGTGCCAGCCTTCTGCCTACAACAGTTGTTAAATTGCAGAAGAATTGTGCAGCGCGTAAAATCTCAGCAACACCAGCAGCAGCAGCAGCAGCAGCAGCAGCACCCCGTGTTGCTGTCCGTTTTCGACAATTTGTATATTCACGTACACACACACACACACACACGTATACCTCTCTCACTATGTGTGTGTGTGTATATATACTATTATTATTTATGAAAATTTTACGCCTTTTGCCAACACATCGGACGACGCAACGCGGTCGCAACGCGAGCGGCTTCGAAATTTTTTGAATAATTTGCAGTCATAAAATATGCAATAAGCCAACAGCTGTTGTGAAATTGTTTTGAAAGCCGCGCCATCACATTATTTAAAACGGCGACGTCGTTGCCTCTGCTAGTGCTGCTACTGCTCCACGTGGCCCCCTTTCTACCCATTGCCTACGCCTCTGGCTGAGTCTGAGACTGGGACTCCGACTCCGACTCCAACTCCGACTCAGACGCATCGCCGTTTGTCCTGTTTGGCTGCGTCCTTTCAAAAGGATGCGAGAGACTGCTTTAGGTTGATGCTCGATTCGTGGAAGTCGTGAGTACGCGTAATCGAATTAAACATTAAGCATTCAAGGATATTCAAGCAAAGTTCTTCCCAGCTATCATAATTATCCCTCGCGAAGTGCAACAACTTCTTTTGGTCTACCCAAAGACATTTTTTTTGTCTCCTTTTTCAACCGTTAACCCCTTTCAAAACGGTTAGATTGGGCATATTAAAGCTATGCGAAAGCTGCACCAATTTTATATATTTAAAACGATTTCAGAGACTCTAAAATCTAGAGATTTGTATAGTTTCGTTTAGGTTCAAATTTAGTTTGTGTTATAAAATATTCTATGAAATTGGTCTCAGGTCTTCAGATTTGGGATGATCTTAATCTATTTCCTATAGTTACTCTTAATATGGTTTTTCTATATTCAAAAGTTGTATTTAAAAATTTAAGCTTAAAGTCGCAGACTGAAAATTTTATATTCCATCAAACAATTCCAGCAACTTCGCAGAACATAAAAATAATTTTAATTAGAATCGACTTCAAAATTAAATCATAAAAGAGTATTTAAATTTTGAGATTAATAATATTAATTTAAAATGCATTAATATATAAATAAATTTTAAATTAAAAATAAATATTTTTGATCAAATTAAATTTAATAAATTGAAAAGATAAATTCGAATTTGTACATATAAAATCTATATTCAATAATCAACTTTTATTGTTTTCAGCCGCCAAAAGGAAAGAAAGGGAAGAAGGGCAAAAAGCTGCCATGTGAGTTAAGCTGAAAAATTTTATTTAAACAGCATTTATAACTACGCTTAAGTGATCTCTATTATTGGGTATAACTGATTAGAGCCTAGGCTAACTATCATAAATTCCAAGCTAGATTTTTCTATTATTATTTTTAATATTTATCTAATAATTATTTGATTTTTTTAGGAGGATTTGATTAAAATGTTAGGATTATTATTATATTTTTGTTAATTAGGTTTAAATATAATTTAATTTCAATTTTTATTGGAAGTGAAAATTGCGTAATAAATTCTTTAATAAATTCATTTATAGAAATTTAGAAAGAAAATTTTAGAATAGAAAGAATTAAAGTTAAAATTTTAATAAATTGCAAGGTAGATTTTTCTATTAATATTTTGATATATTATATATCGATAGCTTCATATGATTATTAAAAGGATTTAATTAAAATTATAGTCCAGATAATTAGGATTTTATATAATTTCTTATTTCAATTTATTAGAAGTGGAAATTGCTTAATAAATTCCTCAGTAAATTTATGCAATAAAAAGAATTAAAGTTTTTAGATTCTGTTTACATTTTAAAATTTCCTTTGAAAGAGTGAGAAAAGAAAGGAAAATAAAGAAAATGGTAAATAGTAAATACTTTAAAGCTGCGTGAAGGCATAAGTAATAAATGGAACTAGAGGTTAGGTCTGGCAGTTGGCTAGGAAAACAATTTGTCAAATAATGATAATATGAGGCTTGGTCAGCAGAAAAACAGAGTGCGACAAGTGGCGTCCACATCCACGTCGCAACGCAATATAATTGTGCCTAGAGTAGAGCGCCGCACACGCAGAGCCACAACCAGAGAGGCCAGTAGAGGCCAGGCCAGGCTCCACATGCTCCAGTGCAGAATGGACACAGAAAAGGGAAAAAATGTGCACTTAATTTCCACGAGTGAACAAACCAACTCGGCCTCTAACGCACATAATTGTTTCTATGGCTGGAGACCCGGAGAGGAGTCCGGTTAAAGTTTGGCTGCAGTCGCTGCTGTAACTGTCGGCCAATGGAGGATGGCAGTTGGTGTATGGGACTGGTGGGAGGCTGAACGCTTGGACACCAGCCGGCGAACGATGCCAATTACACAAACCAATTACAGCAGGGGCTGCACACATGCAGTCCTAGGATACACACGAAACACACACATTAATGGCCGAAAGACGGTCTTATTAAATTTTCATAATAGTTTGCGTAGTGTTGTTGTTGCAAAGTTAAAGGCTTCCGCTAAACAATTGTCCTTGCAGTGCTCATCGATGGCGTGGACACCTCCTCGATGACGCGCGATCAGCTGGAGGCGTTTGCGTTGCGCCTCAAAGCGGAAATGGATCGGGAGCGGGAGGAGCGCAATTACTTCCAGTTGGAACGCGACAAGATACGCACCTTCTGGGAAATAACGCGGCAGCAACTGGGTAAGTAACCATTGAATGTATCTATCCACTGTATATTGAATGAGCTCTGCCCACAGATGAGACCAAATATGAGCTGCAGCAGAAGGATAAAGAGATTGAGGCCACGCAGGATCTGGCTGACATCGATACCAAGCATATTATGCAGCAGATGAAGCATCTGCAGTTCGAGAACCACAGCAAACTGGGCGAGGTACGCGCCGAGGCCATGACCCAGCTGAAGGTGGCACAGGAGCATCATGTCCTGCAGGAATTAGAGCTGCAGAACGACAAGCGCCAGCTGCGCCGCATTGTGCGGGAGCGCATCGAGATGAGCGATATGCAGCACCGCCAACTGGAAGCGCACTTCAACCAGCAGCTGCTGTGAGTAAACATCAGCTTCACATCCAATTCCAATGCCAATTCCATTTCCAATCCCAACAAACATTTGTAATCAGAGAGCAGCGGCTTCTATTCGAGAGCGAGCGCAAGGATAACGATCGTCTGCACGAGGAGAAGATGAAGGAGCAACGCTCGAAGCTGGAGCTGTTTTATAACTCACAGATGTTTGAGGTGGAGGAGCGCAAGAACCAACAGATCAAGGACTTGCAGGATCACCACGATCTGGCCTTCAACGATATGAAAAACTATTATAATGACATCACCCTAAACAATTTGGCCCTCATCGGCAGCATGAAGGAGCAAATTGAGCAGCTGCGTCGCCAAGCGGATCGCAGTGACCGCATCGCCGCAGAGGCCAGTGCCGAGACGCGACGCCTCAAGGAGCCGCTGGAGCAGGCCAAGACTCAAATGAAGGAGCTGCAGCGCAAGCTGGAGTTCTATGATCGCGACAAGCTGCAGCTCGGACGCCTCAAGAAGAGCAACACCATTCTAGAGAAGAAGGTGAAGAGTCTCATGTGGGAGTCGGAGACGCTCTTGTTGCGCAACGATGCCCTCGTTGGGGAGCGAGCCACACTCAAGGCTCGTTTCAACGAGGTTATTGTTGAGCTACAGCAAAAGACTGGCCTCAAGAATGTGCTCCTTGAGCGCAAGATTGCCGCACTGATGCGCGAGGACGAGAAACGCAACATAATCATGCGTAAAACGCTGGCCACCTGTGGCCCCGAAGTGGCCAACAAGATGGAACAAGTGGAGAAGACTGTCAGCGACGTGGTCGATAGCAAGAACCAGACCATCATCGATCTGCGCTACGAAGTCGCCAAGGCCTGGAAGACACACGATGATCTCCTGGAGACCTACGAGTGTAAGCTCAAACAGTATGGCATACCCACAGACGAGCTGGGCTTCGAGCCGATCCGGGAGCGCACTCACCAACAGCTCTACATATGCGGTCCGGCTGGCATTGTCACGGAGAACAAGTAACTGGACACAGCCAATGCGCCATTGATTCGATCACACACAAACAACTGAGGATATGCAAGGATTCAAGTGGAATGCGGGCGGGCAGCAGAGGTGGAGCTGCCTCCTTTAGGATCAGAACTAAGGAATATGCCAAAACATTTTCATTGAAGTTCATTTTAGTTTATTCAACTTTATGTCGTGTATAAGAAGTATGTATACATACATATAAATACCTATGTATATATCTGTACAAACAGATATGAATATATATAAAAAAAAAAAAAACATATAAAAAGTAAAGAGTTTAATTTTTAATGCTTGAGAGTATACAGTACGTATATTATACTTATATATATATATACATATACATATATATATATATATATATATATATATGGGTGTGTGTGTGTGTGTGTGTGAGTAATACTATTGGGTCGTATTGCTGTCGTGATCGTCAGAATATTGATTTAGTTACATTTTTAATGAATGAAATTACTTTAGCTATTTGTTTAAAACACAGTTAAATAAATATATATATATATATATATATACACATATATATATATATATATATATATATAGATTGATTGATGTGATGAGAATGGATATCGCATGAATATTGCTTCAATCGAATGGCTAACTGGCGGTAACTGTACGAATATCCTTAATCAATAGGGGGCCAACACATTGGACATTTTCTCATTTTCTCATTTTTCTTACGCTTATGCTAAGTACTTGAAGGAGTGTGTACGTGTGTGTGTGTATATATATAGAGAAACGTATAACAAAGTTACCAAAAAAAATATATATATACTTGTATATCGTATATGGGTTTTTCTTCATTTTTGAAAGGATTAATGTTAAGCTTAAGTATACAACTTAAATTGATAGTTTTTGATACGAGTAGGGTGCTATTTATTCGATAATCGTTTCATTTCGGTTCTTGCCTGTAATTTTCTTTTTTCTTATTAATTTTATTGCTATTTTTCTTTTTATTTATAATTTAAATTTCTACTATATTTTGTTAAGTTTTTCTTTTTGTTTTTGAATTCGTTTTTCAGTTTCAGTTTTTTTTTCTTCAGTTTCTTTCAGTTTAAAGTTTACAGTTTACAGTTTACAGTTTGCAGTTTTGTTGCAGTTGTCAATAATCAGTTTTGTGGTTATTTTTTGTCTCGTTAGTTCACTTATTTTTCAAATAGATATCACATAAAGTTTTTCTTTTGCTTTTTTTTTGTTGCTGCTACTGCGAATTTATAGGATTATGTAGGTTCTTCTTCATCGTTTTTTTTTTCTTATATATTTCCAAACATCTGAACACTGATCAATAGCAAATCTTTGAGCCCTGTTTGAGTTGGTTTTAAGTTTGTATTTGTTTTTCATATCGGTTCTCTCTATTTCCAGATTCTGTTTTGTATTTTGTTTGTTTTTCATTTGAATGCGAGCGTTTGAAACATTTAAGAGATTCCATCTACTTATAGGTATTTACAATACGGAGTACAACATTAAGTTTAATACTATATGAATACATATATGTGTGTGTGTGTGTGTATGTGTTTGTTGTGTGTGTGTGTTGTATGTGTGTATGTCTAGGATTGCTAGTTTAACTGTTGCGCTTGTGCCAGTGAGTTTTATGTCTTTGTGTCGTATTCAAATTTTCTTCTGTTTGAGTCTAGGTACTTTTTGGTTACGCTCTTGGATTACAAATATTTGTTTTTTGTTTGTGCCATTTCAAAATGATTCGATTTAACTTATATATAATTGAATCTTTATTTGTTGCTTTTGAGTTATGTTTTGTTTCGTTTACGTTTTCATTTTTATGTTTAATTTTCATTTTGAAATAAAGAATTCAAAGCGATCACAACGGTTTACTTCACAGATGCGTGCGGACACATTACAAAAATGTCCGTAGAAATATTTTCCTTATCTTTTTTTTCTTACATATTTTTCATAGTTTCTTGTTTTTAACTACCTTTTTTTTTGTCCTGTTTCCGAATTGTAATTTATTTGATTGGGTTCCTCAATATCGTATGTAAATTTACATAATTCTCTTAATTAATGTAATCGAATTTGTTGTGTTGCTGCAATAATTGTTCGGCTATGATTATGATTCAGGCGACTCTTACAATCTTAATAGTAATAATATGTGTTTATCGTTTATCGCTTTCTGTGTGTTTCTTTGTGTGTGGGAGTGTGGATGTTTGGGTTGTGTATGGCACATTGGGGAGCTCTTAGATGTATAAATCGTATTTATCGTATTTTTGTTTTTGTTTTTCTTTTTGTTTTTTGCATAGTTAGCATAGTTTCCGTTTTGGTTTTCTTTGATTACACAAAATTTTCACAGTATTTTGGGCAGTTCTTTTGAATATGTTTAACACAAAAACCTAATGTTTATCGTAATGTATAATGTAATGTCGAAAATGTTTAGTTTTTTCGTGTGTAATTATAACTAATTAGTTTTTAGTTTGGACTATTTTCATTAAGTTTCGTTTTGTTTGAAATATTTTATCTAAATGCGTTGTTTTGTTTTGTTTTTGTTTTTGTTTTCATTTGTTTTGGGTTTGCTTTGATTTTTCTTTATAGTTTTATAATTTCAGTACTTTAGCCACGAAATTCTTTGTATTACATATGTATGTATGTAAGTGTTTAAGTTAAAATTAAAGATTGACTAACATTTTATTTGTAAGGCAATTTGTTTATGTTTCCGCTTTGCTCAGATTCACTTGTATGGTTTTTAATCCAAATTTAATTTAGATTCAGTTCATTCGTTTCAAATTTCGAAATAATAAGTCAATTAAATTCTTTAACTACGCCTAATACCAATTCAAATACAATTACAGTTAAAAATGAGCTTTCGAGTTGAATTGAGAACAAAAAAATAAACAAAAAATCGTAATAAAAAAATACTTTTATGTAATTATGTTTGTGTTTGTGGGTTTGTCTGTAGATGTGAATATAAATGTGAATGTGGGTGTGAATGTGAAGCTTAGGTATGTTTAGGTATGTATGTATGCATATATATATATATATATATATGTGTGTGTGTGTGTATGTGTGTTAATGTAGCTTAGAAGCTAATTAAGTTATGCATATTAATATGTATATATTATTAATAATCTTCAGTAGTGCCGTGTCTGTGTGCAATAGGGCGCACGAGCACCAGTGAAATGCAAGTGAATGTGTACGAGACAGAGTGAGAGAGAGAGTGTGAGAGTGAGTGAGAGAGAGACACATAGAACGTGATTCAAATAGAGGGAGACAGAAACATAGAGAGTGAATTTCATGACGATGGTATGAAAATAAAAGCCCATTGTCTATACGCTAAACAGACACAGTAATATAACTGGTCTGTTTTTTTGTTTTTTTTAGAAACTGCCACATCGCTCGGGACCAGCAGGAGCTTGTGATTTCTTTGGTTACCCGGTTCCTAGCCTAGTTGATAAGCTGAAGCTGACATGGGGGATTGCTTACATGAATTTTCCATGAGCAAAACCTTTTATCAAACGTGGCGTCTGCTCGGAAATACTGCATAGCTCCAATATATGTTCGTTACGCACCGTCGAGTACCTCATGGAGGCATGGTGTTGACGCAAGCTCATTATGATAAATCTGATAAAGCACAAGATAAACTAAATACGTATAAACATGAAATATATAAAAATGGATTTACTTGGCATTCTGATTTCGTTTTTGGCGATACTCGCTTAGCCGTTTGCAAAGTTCATCCGAATTGTTTCTGGGATTACCACGAGTCGCACACGGCACAATCACTAAAAACACATCATACGCAGTCGACATGTCCACCAAAGCACTGTCAATGACGTCTGTGAGCGTCTGCTTGATTTTTACGATCTACAAACTTAGTGTTAGTGCTTAAGAATTATTAATTGAAAACAGGGCGGAACATACCTTTTGGTTTTCACAGCAGGCTTTTGCCTCATCACACGACATCCCAGAGGTCCAGGGCAAGGTTCTAAGTTTGCCGCTTTTGTCGTGCCAGATTTGCACTTTGACCCTAGGATCGGACTTGTAGTAGCCAAAGGCTAATGCAACTACTGCGTCTAGATACTTGACTGAGCGCCAATGTCCAGTAAGAGATTCTGTGTGAGATTCAAGTTAGCTAAGAAAGTAAAATATAATGCTTTAATTTACATACTGCTTAGGTAGCACATCTCCAGATTGAGTGTTATATGCAGACGACAGCCCAGGGGCTTGTTGTAGCCGAAGGACTTTCTGTAAAGATTATACATAAACGTTGGTAGATTTGGAGTGACTACGCCTTTCGATATCTGAAAGAAAATCGTAAATATAAATAGGTGATAAACGTTATAATCCAATTGATAGTTATATATTATGACTCACAACTTTTTTGGACTTAGCTCCTCGCGTTTCCTGCAAGAGAATGCGAATGGGCTCTACATTAGCTGCACGTAATTTGGGTTCGTTGAGGAAATTGCTAATATAATCGTGATAGCCGGCTCGATTTCGCTTTAGAACTCTATTAAATTTTGGCCAGCTTTGCAGTAGTTCCTCATAGGTCATCTTTGGAATCAGAATATTTATCAATTGTGCATTAGTCATTATGTGTCGCGGCACATGTTCGTAGCAGAGTGATAATTGCTGAATAATAGGTATAGCCAGCTCAGGCTTGTCCAAAGCATGAAGTTTTGCAATGCCCATGATCGTTTCCTTATGTTTAACTATCGGATGGAGATAGGATTTCCACTCTAACAGGTCCTTCATGGGCTCTATTAGCAAATGGCAGGCGGCCATAGTCTCGTTATCGAAATTCGCAGCACGGAAATGACATCGTTTCAATAGATCGTGATGAAAAAACCATTGGCTGTCGTTTACTGACCAAAAGTGCAGCAGCTTATCGAGCGGCTGCTCCCTGTACCATTCCAAGACTGCTTTGCGCACAGTACGACAAATTGGAGTTTTGCGTTCCAGAAGCTTCTGCACACGCTTGGCAAACTTAATGAACAAAACCAGATCCTTGTCGTTGGACACAAGCCTTGGAAAGTGTCCCCGCGCCAACGTACGCTGCTTAGGATCATTGCTCGTCGATAGGTAAATTGCCAGCACAAGCAACGCTTCATCACGGCGTGGCAAATACTCAGCGCTGTTTGCAGTTATTAAACAGCTTAAGCATTCTAACAGCTCCACCTCACTAATATTTTCACACAACTCACGTAAAGCCTCAAAATGGCATTCCACTGTTAGATCAAAGCTTGTTGGCGCATAGACGGGTGCCGCAATTGTGCTTAGGTAGCAGAAGCGTCGAAGTTTGTCAGTGGCCGAGGGAGCTACTGATTGTTGTTGTTGTTGTAGTGGTTGTTTTCATTCATGCAAAAAATAGAACAGAAAACCAACAAAAACAAAATAATAAACACTCTCATCATTTATGTACGCATCAACTTACACTGGTTCATTTCATTCTTGGGTTTTGAGTCCTCTCTGGGCTTTAAGCACGTTTCTCCGGGTTGATTTTGTTGTTTAACTTCAATTGTTGACAAACGTTGCTTCATGTTGCCAGAGCCAGGGCCCTGGTCGTTTGGACTTCAGAATTGTTGTTAATTTATTGTGAAACAAACTCAAATTGTTGTGGCACGTTCTGTGGGTGTTTACCCTTTAATTAAACAACAACAACAGCACACCACATCACCATCTACAAGCATATACATGGGACAACTAGAATTATGTTTTAGCAAGAGATGCGTTCTGAGCGAATTTTCGATAGCATCATCATTTCGTCACGAGTTATCGAAGTGTCTACATTACGTCACGATAGTTCGACTATTGCAACGTAGCGTGCATTTGCGCACTGCGCAGTGAATGCTTACGTAAAAGAAGCAAGCTTGGCGGCAAATTTGAATTTTGTATATCTAATGCGCAACGTTAAGCCGTTTCACAACTTACAATTGAAGTTTTTCGTTGAAATTAATCAAATTTAAATGCCCAAATGATAAAATCATAACGAATTTGAGGAAAATGTTGTATTTACATGCGCGTAAATATAAAGTTATATAAATATGTAAGATTTTTTGGAATAACGTTAAGCCCGCTAACCACAAATGGACATGAATAAACATTAACTGTGAAAGTTATTAAACAAATGGATTAAAAATAATGCAGTAGGCAACGGTCAATCTACCGCATAACCTAGGGATAACAAGAAATATAAATAGAGGAAACAGGAACAGCTGACAGTCATACAGAGGCAACTCCCGCTTCTACAATAATCAATCAAAACCGTCTCTAGCTATGAATAAAAGTAATAAACTGAGCTACATTGTAAAAGTTAAATTTAAAATAAAAAACAGACTACTGACTTAATTAGTAGATACCATAGATATTGATATACCTCTACGGAATATAAAACTACATACAGAAGAAGCCACAATATACAATAAGTGACCTCAAAGAAATAATTGGGAACATGTAGTATGTATTTCTATACACCTATACGGCCAAGAAATGTTGGCACGCTTGAACCAAAAAACGCATATACGAGTACATAGAACTCTTTTTTTATAGAATACATTATTACATATATGTATATATTACTCCTAAGTTAGCTTGTAGGTCAATTTGTCAAATAAAGAAATCAGAGTCGATACAATCCACGAACCATCGACTACATGGCGACCGTGACAGGACCAGGATCACGTACCAAGCACACATATATAAATAGCAAAAAACAAGAGGACTGTCAATTGAGAAAGGGGAATGCAGAGTGCGCAGTGTCGAAGTGCCGCAGTGACCACCCGACACTACTTGTAACAACTGTGAATATTACTAGCGAAGCTACTTCCTGTCACTAGAAATATAATTGAAGCCTGATTGAATGGGTGTTACAGCGCCGTGCGCAACATTTGACATTTCCTGGGTGACTGGTTTGTAACTGTGTGTGTAAAAAAATAAACACCGTCAGAAGCAACATTCGGCCTCAGACGAAGCAGAATAAAAAAAAAATAAAAAAAGCCCAACAAAGTCAAAACGTCGTCGACAAAAAGAGGAGGCCGAACTAAACTGGCTCCGCTACGGCTCGACCAAGACACTACCTTGGGATGTAGCCAATAAGCTCACAGATGTAGATATTCTAAAGGAAATAAATGATAAACATTAGTAAAAAAAAACTAAATGATTTTCTGCAAAAGCAACTTAAGCAAAGTAAAATGTTTTTAGTAAAAACCACTTAACAGTTACTCAAAAGGTAAAAGATGTGCTCTGCCGACTGCGAGGCACCCTTATGCAGCTCAGCCTACCAGAGTACCTACGTCGGCCACGCCTTCCAAGGCAGCCAAAAAGGATAATAGCAGCATTATTATTATATTTAGCTCATCAACTAGTACAGACGATGCTAACTTAATTTCCTTAGTTTCAGATCAGTGATTTTTAGGATAAGTATCCGCAAAATATGCGAATACCATCAATGGGTTTCCTCCTATTTCCCTTATATAACACTTAGATCAACTGAGGCTATAACAAAAAACCAGTGTTGTTCTTTCGATGGCATTCTTCTTAAGAGATTACGAGAGAGGAAACAATGGTTTACATTGTTGGTATACTCATAGAAATGGACCAGTATATCGTAAAATAAGTGCTGAGAATTGCTCGAACCAGAAATCTTTCAATTACTTTGGAATATACTCCTTCATACTCCTTCTATATCCATGCAAAGCAAAGATCACATTTGCACTTAAAAAGCAATATTAAATCAGTTTCCCTTATTATAATTCATCCATGATCCATATCGATGTCTGTATGCTTATCATTTCGTTGCCAATGCTAGAAATAAAACCCAATATCGTATTTCCCAATAGAATAAAGTCAAATACGCTTGTGATTGAAAGATAAGAGTTTTTATTTTTATATAAGTTCTCAGAATTTGAGCTGTGTTATTGCCGTTCTTGTTATAACCTTTTGGGCTTTAGAATTATTAATATTAAATGTAGTTTAAAGTGAAGTGTAAACGGTTTGCTCTGGTTTAACTATGCATTTACCGCCTTTATAGTAAAGCAAATATATATTCTTGTATAGTCTAGCAACCGATACATACGTATTCGAAAATTGTTAATCTCATTTTTTCCATTTTGTGTAATAAAGTAACAAAAAAAAAAAAAATTTATGTTGTGATTACATCAGTTTTTAGTTCTTGGTGTTTTTTATTTAATTTGTTTCTTATTAAATTTTTATTGTATAGATAATTATATATCTGGTTGAGTGTGATTTGTTTATACTCAAAACTTGCTTGCAAGTTTCTCTCATTGCTAAATTTTTATATATTTTTGCTTGAGTTTTATTCGAAAAGTGTTTTGGGCTTAGCTTTAAGCGTGTTTTATATGACCAATGATCCAACCAAAGATGAGGATCCCATGAGTCCAAATGTTATTGCAGCATTTATTATAGCAATTATAATTTTCAATTGTTTTGCTTTTTTAGTATTATTTAAATGACTGTAAATGTGTTTCACTGAATTTTTATATTAGCTATAATTATATTAATTATTATTTTTATTATTATTATAAATATTATTAGGCGTATGCAAATATTTATTGCTACAATTATTATTGCCAGGTTCGATAAGAAAATAACTTTTTAGATATTAATGCGATTTCAATTTCAATTTCAATTCGAATTTCAATTTGAATTTCAATTGTTGGCGTTATTTTAATATACATAATTGATGTACTTAGCTATAACCTCTGCCGAGTTCTACACCTATTTATTTTCTTATTTATTGTTATGTGTTGAATATGTGTTTGTTTTTGCTTTGTTTTTATTATTTGTTAAACACATTTTTAATGTAAAGTAAAATTTGTTGACTATTGTAGATTATTCACTAGCTGTCTTCTCATTTTTCATATTTGTTTTACATTTACTTTTTATATACTTAATGTTTCTTTAATATAATTTGTTACCTTCTTGTATGCCGTACGTACCGTATGTATTTAATACTTTTTGTTTCTTTGATTT
Source organism: Hirtodrosophila trivittata (assembly GCA_035045065.1). Lineage (NCBI taxonomy): Eukaryota > Metazoa > Arthropoda > Insecta > Diptera > Drosophilidae > Hirtodrosophila > Hirtodrosophila trivittata. The sequence continues at coordinate 34,668 of JAWNNK010001027.1, read as the reverse complement.
TCATTTTCATTGCTTTGTTGGCATTTTATAATATTTTCAGTTATCTATTTGATTCACGCTTTTTCTTTTCATTTGATTATAGACTAGCTACGGGCTAATAACAACTGACAAAAAAATAACATTCTCAATGCACCTGCGCTAAGATTTTTGTGTTGATTTTGGTTTGGTTTTTATTGCTTTATTTTTTTTCTTTTATTATTATTATTATTATTATTAATTTACTAGTTGAACTTTCACCGACGCTTTCTATAGCTCTTTATTGCTTTCCATTGGCATCATGCATTTCCATACAATATGTATGTATTCCATATCTAAAGCCCTGTACCCAAAAAAGATTCAAGTTTTTTGTGCAAATATATATATATGTATATATCGTATTGTATATGTAGCATTAAGGATGAAATCCTTATAAATGAGCATCGAAAGTAGAGGATTTATTAGAAGTTCTATTAATACAAAATAGTCAGTACGATTAAGTAGGATAATCTCGTAAGACTAGAAGAGGTCTGTCATTAGTATATAATGCAAAACTGGGTACAGGGTATCCTCCTGTAACTCTTCGAACAGGATATATACGTGCTGTGCTTTTTTTTTGTTTGCTTTCTTTTTTTTTGGTTTTCCACAGAAATAGACGTGTCAGGCTCCATAAATTAATATTTGTATTTAACAGCTTACTTATAGTACATAACTATTAAGAGTTCATAAAGCTTTATCCATCCATCCGTCCGCCAGTCTGATTGCATTTCTGTATGCGAATATATATAAATATTCATTTTATAATCATTTCGCTTCTATATATATAATATTAATAATAAAATGTTGATTTCTGACGTGTAATAATTATAATTATTAATTAATCTTTTGATGCTCTACGGTTGTATTAGTTTGATTTGGTATTTTAGTTTTAATTGCGCAATACTACAAATGGCTTGAAGCCCTGATTTGATCTATCTATTTGATCTATCTGAAGTTTTGGGTACAGGGTATTTAATAGTCGAGAATTCTCGACTATGACTATAGCGAGACGCACATCTTTCTTGTCTGTAGGCCGTTACTGAGGACGGATTAACTACAAAAAAATGCACATGTTATTCTTAAGGTAATTTAAAAATTACATTAACCGCTGTTCAACTAATTCTTCATCTTCATCTTCTTCTCTTTAATTAATTATAATTAATTCATTAATGCTGCGGCCTGCGGCCTGATGTTGCATACATAATTTAAATATTAGGCACGATTTCTCAAGCACCGGTTAGCATTAAGGATAGAGAATCAGGCAGCTCAACCGTAATTCAACATAAGATTGAGGAAACCGACCTGATTATGACTATTCACGAACTTCGATATACGATTTACGATATACGATATAAGATTTTCGATATACGGCTTAAGATGTATTGTACGATTAATGATGATGTACTCCACGTACATAAACACACGTTGATGCGTTTTCTTTTGGTATATATATATATATATACGTATATATGTAAATATATATATATATATATATATATGTGTATATGTACTCATACTTATATCAGTATTAAGTGGAATTACATATTTCTTATACGGTTTTTTTTATAAGGCAAACGCAAACGCATTTTAATTGTGAATACATTTGTTATACACTCCTTAGTTTAGAATATGCCATTCGATTTCATTTGTCTTGTTCTTCGATATTCTAACTGGTCTAAAAACGTTAGAGCCCAGTTAAAAGCTAATGAATTCGTTCGTAATACTCTTAATATATATAATATATATATACCATGAACTATGCTAACTCTCTCTCTAGTTCAGTATTTTCATTTTCACTTTCGATTTTTTTCATTTCTTTGCTTTGTTTTTCGTTTTTCGTTTTCGATTTCGATTTCGTTTTTGTTCTGATTAAACTAAATGTTTAACATTAATTAAATTTATAATTTTATTCAATTATAATTTATATATTTATTTTAATTATTAAATATATATGTATATTTTACTTTACGTGAAATCACAGTCCGTATGTGAAAAGACTTTATGTACTTGAATGATAAAATATATACTATATACGCATCTATATATATGTATATATGCATCGATTTGTAAATATGTCTTGCATCTGCTGTATACATTGTATGCAGCTCATGTATCTTTCGTTTTTATCTATTTATCTTTTATATTGTATGTTATTATCTATTATATTGTAATATGCATAAGTATCTCAAGGCTGTGACTGAAAGTTTCGTTAACAAAATGTGTATTGAGCGATTTTGTCTTCATATGTATGTGTGTGTGTGTGTGTGTGTGTTTGAGTGTGTGTTAATGTTATAAATTTTACTATGCAATTATGTATCATTAACAATTCATTATATTATTATTATTTGTATTTTTATTATATTTAAAATATAAACATTTTAATAAAAGGCATTTGTTAAATCTTGTTCTTTTTGTTAGAAAAAAAAGGTTTCTCGATTTTACTTTCAAATTTATATATATATATTAACTACATAATTTGTATGTCTATAAGATTTGATCAAATTGTTCATTATCCTCATTATTATTAGCTAAAATTGTTTATCTGATGAATCTGTTGTGTCTCAACATTTCTTTAAGCTTATTTTCATTAATTTTACATTCTTTTAAGCTAATCGAATAAAAAAAGCTTCATTTGTTTTTGAGTGAGTTCTTTGTTTTTTTTTCTCTTCCAATTTTTTTGTGTTTTCTTTTTTTTTTTTGGTTTTACATTTTAATTTGATATGAGCATTCACATAGGGTTTATGTTCTTAAAATTTGTGTAACTCGTGCATATATGCATGTATATATGTGAGTGTGTGTGTTTTGTGTGTGTGTGTGTATAAATTTGTGTGGGCAAAAATTGTTATAAAGCAAATAGCAAAAAGCGCATCCTAAGGCGGTCCACACACAGCCGAACATGTTGGCGAGCTTGGCTCGATACGACGAAATGCGTTTTGCTACACACAGTCCAACATGTTCGATGATGCTCGAGTGAAGCTCGCCATCTTGCCCACGCGCAGTCATACAAGTTCGACGAGCCTTGCGAAGATTGAAAACAATTTTATTATCGTTGAGCCGTTCGATTGACAGTTCGAATATTTCGCCTGCACTAGTACTAAATTAGATTTTGTCGTCATGCTCGCCAACATGTTCGACTGCTTAACACTAACGTAAGTGTTTACGTCATGGTCGCCAACATGTTCGACTGTGTATGCGCCGCTTTAGATAAGTTAACCAAACGTTAAGAGCTTTGATCATTTATCTGATCGGTTTACAGTAGAGTTAGGATCTAATATTGTCATCAAAAATGGGGGCAATGGTAGCATGGACACGTGAGAAAGAGATAGATAGATAGTGAAAAAGATAAAGATAAGGACAAAAAGTTGTTTATAAAAAGAGATGGAAGCTGTCGATAGGTAGAAAGAAGCATATGGACGTTTTGTGAATGAATGTAAAAAAGGTAAACTATCCTTTAATGTTAGACTAGGCATTCGTATTATTGTATTTGTATATATATCTATATATAGCATATAGTATATAGTAAATACATATATGCGTTTATATAAGTATTTGAAGTGTCTCACTTGATTTTCGTTTGGTTTAAAAAACTTCTTAATTAGATTTCTTGTTTAATTTTTTTTCTGTTTTGTTTTTGTTTTGCTTTTTCTACATTTGTAGGTAAAAATTCATAAGCGCCATTTGTCAGCTGATTTTTGTTTATATATCAAATAATGCCATCGATTCGAGGCGTTTAAAGTCGCATCTAGAATGCCATGCTAGTGCGTCGTCCCCCCATGCCGCCGCCGCCGCCACCGCCACCCAAACCACCACCCCCGCCACGCATACCACCATGCGAGACACTGCGCCCCATGCGCGCCTGACTGCCACGCCTCTCGCGTGCGCGCCGCAACAAGTCCGAGGTACTCGGCCGGCGACTGTTGCTGGTGCTCGAGGAGCCGCGTCGTCGACAGGCAACAATATCCGATGTCGATGAGCGACGTATAGAGCTGCAGTCATGTTCAGCACCCGAACAAGATGCGCCTGCTCCGGCGCCAGCACCAGCCGCTGCCATATTTGGTGACAGAAAATACGGTGAAAGGGAGGCGGAGACTGCCGGGGAACCGGTAAATCTGTTGATTGCCAGCAATTGCGTGCTCGAATTATGCCTTGGTGAAAACGGTAATTCATGCTCCACATCCGCATCCGCATCCGCATCCACATCCGGATTTAGATTAACACCCTCAATCCGCAGATGCGGCGGTCTACGTTTATGCGTTTCCGCAGTCGCTGTCAGACTTGGGCCAACGCCACCCAAAGAGGATGAGCGTGATGCCGACTCGGATTTGTGACCCGCAGCACCACTCGAACCACTCGCACCACGCAGACCGCTGTAAAGCGACTTGATATGAAAATCAAAGGACTTAAAGTTAAGCAGGGAGCGGCGTTTCTGTTGACCCCTCGACTGCGGCTGGCTCTGAGCCGGATGCGGCTCATCTACACTAAAATCGTTGTTATTCAGCGTATCAATTGTAGGCGGAGCAACTATTGCTGGTGTCTCAATTGCTGTTGTTGGTCGCAGTTGCTGCTGTTGCTGGTGTTGTTGTTGCTGTTGTTGTTGTTGCTGTTGTTGGTGTACCTCATGCTTGCTTATTGTTGTTGTCATAGTATTGCTACTTAGGCTAGTTTTACTGCTAATCACTTTCAAAAATTTATTATCATTATCTAAGGACTCCTTTCGTCACTGAATAACACAGAAACCCTGCTTGGCAGCTTCCTTCGCATCCGCCTCCTCAACAAAAGCCTCCTCCTCGTGCTTAGGCGAATCGGCGCCGCAGGGCCCACCGCCGCTAAGGCTGAGTGGGCCCTGCGGGCAGGCTGATTGTCACCGAAGCGCCAGTGTCGATATCATTGGCGGCCGCACCGGCTTGTTCTCCAGTATCCGCTCCAGCTCCAGCATAACGCTTGACGACAGCCGCGGCAGTAGCTATATACGTGTGTGTCAACATGGGAACACTTCTAGGGATCTAACGGCTACACTTACCTGCAGCGACTGTAGACTCTGGTGCAGTTGCTCCGCCGAGGTGGCACCCAATAGAAGGCACTGAACTGGCTCATGCTTCAGTGACCAGGCAATGGACAGCTGCGTCGGACTGCAGCCGAGCTTCTCGGCCAGCGCGGCCAGATCACGCAGCCGATCGCAGTGGCGACGTCCCTCCTCGATGCGATCCTTGCCCCAGCTTCCCTGCGGCGACAGTGCAGCCTGTCAGCAAAAATATCAAAATTAAATTCAATTCTCTTTTGGGACTGCCAGCTGGTCGCACATTGCGATTGATCTCATCCTCGGTCCACGAGAAGCTCTTGGTCTTGAACGAGCCCTTGGGCAAGAAGAGCTTATCCCCGTTCTGCGTATCGCTCAGGGCCATGGACAGTGGTCCCCAGGCCATGAGGCCTACCCCAATCTTGTTATACATCTCCGGCAAATAGAGTTCACACTTCTCCCGGCAGAACATATGGTACTCGGATTGCTCCACGATCGGCGTGATGCAGTTAAATTGCCGACAGTTGGTATACGCCTCCATTATCTCCACCTGGGACCATCTGGCCGTGCCCCAATACATGGCCCAGCCCTGTTGTATGACGTAACTCATAGCGCGCACCACTTCTGCAAGTAATTGTCAGTAGAAGAAAAAGGTGTAGGGTTGGGTTGGGGTAGGGAAAGGATTGGGAGGATAATTAGGGAGGTAGTTGGGGTTAGGATTGGGCAGGTGGAAATTGAAATGGAAGTTGAGGTGGAAGTTGAGTTGGAGGTAAAGTTCAGGTTGTGGTGGAGGTTGAGAAAAAGGTAGAGTCATGGGCGTAAGTAAAGATTGAGTGTACCCACCTTCCATGGGACACATGGGATCCGCCTTATGAATGATGACGATATCGATGTAGTTCAGCTGCAGGCGCTGCAGACTTGCCCGCACGCATTCGATGATGTGCTTACGCGACAGACCCCGCTCCTCCGATCTGCTCAAGCAATGGTTGATTGGAGTAATCTTCTCAAGCAACGACAACTGATACTTACTTCGTGCTCCAGTAGACCTTTGTGGTGATCACATAGGTGGTACGCTTCCAACCCGTACGCTGCAATATTTTGCCAATTTCCGTCTCTGAATGCGCCTCGGAGATGTCAAACAAGTTGATGCCGCTGTCGATGGCCAACTTGAGGATTGCCTCGGCCTGCTCATCACTGACGCCCGGTGAGAAGACTGGCCACGTACCCAAGCCCACGTTCGATATACGCAATCCGCTCTTGCCCAGATTCTTGTACCGCAGACCGGGCGTGGGCGTCGAGCCGTGCCGCAGCGGTAGCGCCGGATTGGAACCGAGGCTTATCGAACGGCCTATTCCGGTGACATTGGCGGCAACAGTCCAAAGATTGATCAGTATGTCAGGGTTGGGTTGGATACGGGTTGGTGTTGGTGTTGGTTGTTGGTTGTTGTTGTTGTTGTTGTTGTCATTAGCATGCGGCGGTAAATGTTCGTTTATTTCTTTGTTAGCGTTTTCCCATTACCAGAAGGCCTTTGGCCCAAAAAACGTGCAATAATCAGCAACAACAAAATCAAAAGCATAACCCAAAAAACTAACAAAATATCTATATATAAGTGTGTATATATATATATATATAATGTGTATATAATTGCCTACATATAAATAATGAAAGTGATATAAGTATCGGATGATGTGACCTAATCAAAGTTGAACTCGCTTCTCAAAGAAAATCTACGTGAAAATTAACCTGCTATTTAGCAAGGGTTAAGCAAGAGTCCACTTTTAGCCTCCTAATTATCAAGGGGTTAAGCTAGATTCTATTACAAGTAAAGCTTGTGTTTATCAAGGGGTTAAGCTACTATAAATCTGTTCCCCATTGTATATTAAATTAGAACTTAACGATAACTAAACAAAAATAAATTTATCTAAAAATTTCCAAAAAAATATAAAAAGTAAATATGGGAATAAAAGGATTTATATTAGCTCAAAAAAAAATATATATATAAAATGTAGATAAATATATAATATAATATGTTAAATATACTTTTATGTACATTATATTTATTTTATATTTTATTTGATTAATTTTTTAAATTTATTCCTTTTATTTATATAGAAATATTATTTTAGTTTTATTTTTTAATTTTGAACATATCATTTAATTTTGTAGTTTTTTTTATGTATTTGACTGATATTAGTTGACTCTTAATAAATAAATATATAATGTATATATACAATGGGGGCCAAAAGTATTTTGACATTAAAAAAATTTCACATTTTTTGTGAAATACTATATTTTTTTTTATTCAAAAAATATATAATAAATATATTTATAACAAAAGTGTGTTAAGTTTCTAAAAACATCAACAGAATAAGATTTCATGTTTAAGTTTAGAAAATAAAAATATATCTTCATAAATCTAGGAGGACAAAAGTATTTTGACAACACCTAATTTGATCAAAAATTGAAATTTTTTGAAAAACTTACAAGGAATTCTTACAAACTAATGAAATATAAACCCCCCTTTGGCATCTATAACCTTCTGCAAACGTCCAGGAAGCGATTTAACTAAGCTCTGAAGAGTTTCTATAGAAATATCCTGCCAAAGTCCTTCGACCTCTGTAATCGTCTCTCCGCGCGTTCTTGTTACACTTGGACTCCTATTGCGTTTTATATAAGCCCATACATTCTCTATTATATTAAGATCGGGACTTTGAGGAGGCCAATCTAATGTATTTACTTGCAAATCCCTTAAAAAATTTGTTATCATATTGGCCTTGTGGCATGGTGCATTATCCTGTTGCAGGATAAAGTCTTGTCCAATAAGTGTATCCCCAGAAGTAAATGCATGATCATTCAGGATATGTAAATATTGTCCTTTATTCATCGTACCATCGATTGATACCAAATCACCGATCCCTTTAGAGCACACACATCCCCAAAACATAACCGAGCCTCCTCCATGTGGTATTCGTTCGCACACTGGTCTCACTTTTTTCCGTGATTTTTGTGGTAATCTGCAGTATATTTTATTTTTCGAGCCATGATACTCAAATTTACTTTCATCAGTCCACAAAATCTGGTCCCAAAAAGATTGAGGCTTGTGTACAAATGATTTAGCAAATGCTAAACGCTTAATCCTATTTTTTGGCGAAATAAAAGGTATTGGTCGGGCTACATAAGCAGCATAGTCAGCCTCCTTCAGTCTTCTTTCAACTGTCTTTCTACTTATTGACATATCGTACTCATTGTTCACTTCAATTGATACAGCTTTGGGTGTAATTAAGAAATCCTTCTTAAATTTTCCAAGGATTATGCGATCCTGCCTTGGTGAAGTTTTGCGTGGTCTGCCTGCTCTGGCTAAATTATCTGTTGAATTTGTTTGTTTCTGCTTGTTGATTTGGTAGTAAATTGTTTGCCGCGGTACTTTATAAAATTGGCTGAGGTTTTGTACTGAAGTACCTGCGTTGTACTTTACTACCATTTCATTACGCTGGATTTGGCTTAGTTCACGTGTTTTACCCATATTTTAAAGAAAAAACTGGGAAAAACTAATGAAATCGAAAACAAATTAATAAAAGCTGACTCGAAATTAGATAATCTGGGCTTACAAATTGTAAAAAGTTCTGCTTAACGCACGCGACACAAATAACAACTAAAATTATGCAATGTCAAAATACTTTTGTCCACCCAAAAATGCATAATTTTTCACATAACCTGCCATAGCAAAGAAATGGATTAGCTTATCAGTTTGATCTATTGCTCTCTCAAAGCTATAAATAGCCACTCTCTCTTGAAAGTAAAGAATTTACCGTTACTTCTACGAGTAAAGAGTGACACTCGATAGTATATTGCTTGGAGCTTTGTCAAAATACTTTTGGCCTCCATTGTATTTATATATTTAATATATTTCAATAAATAAAAAAATAATAGTTTAAAAATAAAATTATTTAAAAAATATAAAATTGTTATTTATTATATATATTTTTTTTCCAAACTGTTTTCGCTCCTAGCAATAAAAATTATCTAAAAATTTAAAAGAGACTTCTTAACTTTATCTCTAAACAATTTGAGGGCGAGAAGCAGATTTGAACTACTGTGAAACCTCCCTTCCCAAACATTTTGATGAGGGAAACAACTCTCTTAAGGAAGCAACTGGCTCCGAATATTTCCCTCAGAAATGTCTAAATATTAACAGATATTGAGTGTTCACCTAAATGAGGTCTGACTGGATTTGGAATTACTTTGGCTATATTCTATAGTTTCTATATTTAGGTTTATCTGTATTAAAAGCAGACTTTTCATGCAACTGTTAATCAAAAATATGCAATGTGAAAGTTAAGTATTAGTTTCGGAATATTTCCAGTGGGGTTTCGTGCCATTTATGGAAAATGGTTGACAGTGCGTACCAAAAGTACATTACGATATGCTCTGACTGCTGGCCAGAATTGCAGGTGTTCGAGTACGAGTACGAGTATGTTGGAGTACTTATACGTCTTTAATGGATGTACGAGCGTATGTATGTATATTCATAGATGTGAATTCAAATAAAATATATATATATATAGATAACAAGCCAAGCAATCGAAGAGTATCAACTAAAAGAACAAAAAATTATAAGTTTATATAATAGTGAGAAATTCGATACCGAAATCAAGATGGCCGCCCGTACCACTGAACTCCTCCATGCAGTCGAGTGACGCTATCGGAGCCCGGCACCTGCAACAAATAAAAGGAATCCGTGGATTAAGTTTACGTTATAAGACCTTAAGCCCAGTTTATTATATATATAATAAGGATTAGAGAAAGCTTTCACCCTTTGTTGATATTGGATATATCTAACTTCTACAGGATATATATATATCTTACACACACTGGATATTTCTATACAGGAGCATATCGTATCTTTGCTTATGTATAAATTTGGAATATCGTATATGTATTTAGACAATTTTCCACGTCCGAGCGAGCTGTAGGTACAGCTTTCCGGCTGATGAATAGGCATTACCTGTAAATAGTCACCGGGTTTGAGTCGTCGCTCGCATTGTCCATGTTGTTGTTGGTATCGTTGTTGTTCGCTTGTGCGGATGAGGCGCTGGCTCCGACCACATTGGTGGTCACTGTGGCGCCCATTACGAAATTTAAGCTGCCTGGCAACGCCATGCCGGACACATTCAAAGCGCCGTTATTCATGGTCAAAATTGTGTCCGCAGCAGCCACAGCCGCTGTTACCGGCGCCGACGCCGACGCAGACGCCGCTGCTGATGCCGATGCCGCTGCTGATGCTGATGCCACAGTCGCAGTGGCAGCTGGCTCCGTTGCACTTGCCGAAAAGTTCGATGTTGCGATATGAGGAGGCGCCTGCATTACCGTTATGCTGCTGCCACTGCCGCTATTACCAAGGTCGCCCCCAACCACGCTCAGCCTGCCCGCCTCATGGCCAAGCAGCAGCGGTGTACTGGCATTGGCCACATCCCCCAGGCTCTGTTGCTGCGTGTACTCGAATGTGCCTGTGTGCGTGACAGCTGCACTGACCGTTGTATTTGTATTTGTGTTTGTGTTTGTATTTGCGTTTGCATTTGTATTTGTATTTGTGTTTGTATTTGCGTTCGTATTGGTGTTGGCCTGGCTGCCATCACTGTTCAGACTGCATACCATGGACATCTTAGGCGGCTGTCCTTACGACCATAAGCTGTACTTTTCAACGTTATTTCTGATGGGTGTGAGGTTAAGTTACGCACTAAATCGATTCCATAAATATTACATTTTGTTTTCTGTTGCTTTGGCTCTTGATTTTCCTTCTCTTCGTTGTTCAAAATTCCTTTTCGTTTTCTTGTAACTTTTCGCACATTTTTTTGTTTTTATTTTATAGTTTTTTTTTATAAGATTTTTAACACTATCTTAAAATTTGACTAATAATCACAATTTGATTGTTTCACAGCGCAGCTTTAAGCTATAGCTGCTACTTTAAGGCAAGTCCAGTCAAAAGTTTGTTGCTTTGGATTCTATTCAAATATTATTATACAATATATAAATTATATTATATATACATACAGACATATGTATGTACTATGTGTGTTCTTATGAAAGACTCGATACTTTTATATTCAGATTCATTCCACTGCATGCAATTCCTTTGACAATTTAGCGCTGAATACCGTTTCGCAGCAGATGCCACAGCAAGTGGCAATCAATTCACGTTCGCGACGCAGTGCGACAATGGAAACAAAAAGCCTTTGACAGCCTGTGCACTCGCACTACTAGATGGCACTCAAGAGCAAACCGCACAGCAGAAATGATGATACGCAATAACTCAGTATGAAATCATGGAGATACTTGAATATATCACACCATAAATCATATATGAAATACGATATTCGATTTGAGTCTGAAGAATCGTTGATTGAACTCATTTTTAACGTATACAAGAAAAATTCGTTTGAGTTAAGAAATAAATAAATACGATATAAGTCTGATGAATCGTTGATTCAACTCATTTATAATAAATTCAACGAAGTTATATACGATATTCGTCTGAAAATCGCATTCAACAAAAATCTTTTGCATTAAAACACAAATTTTTAACTACTTTGAAACATTTATCAACTCATTCAAATACTCACAATAATATTAAAAATATCAGATATAACAGGGTATATTATTAGTTGAGCTATTATCCCGGTGAACGGTTGAACTCATTGCCCTCGCATCCACATTGTAACTGTGAGTTTTCAATATAAAAACAATGGCAAACTGTAAACAGGACAACAGAGAACTATGACAAAAGTTCTTGAAGTACGAGTAATCGGGTCAAAGTTCATGACACCAACAAACAACATCACAACTATGCGGCACAAGACTCTACACGTACACACGGACACGGATACAAACACGTACACGTAGACGTACGAGTCCACGTAGAGGGCGACGTGTCAAATCAACAGAAATTAGAATTACAAACAGAGAAACACGCAAATGATGCCAATTAAATATTTGAGGTACTTGAAACCTTTATCTATCGAAACCTTTATGAAATTTGATCAATGATGTTGATGGTGATGATGATGATGATGATGACCTGACGAGCTCAACCATTTGTTTTGGGCGGAATTCAATAAGTAGGAAGTACGAGTATAGTGCAAAACGTGACCTGAAACCAAACATTAGCCACTCGCCAAGGGACCCAGGGCCAGCATATGCCACCTCACGTGGTTGGTCACGCAACACAAACACTGAACTGAGCACAACTGAACGAAACTGAACAGAGCTGAACAGAGCTGAACAGAACGGAACAGGCCAAATGCAAATTATTGTGGCCGCCAAAGCTAAGCGAAAAGCATTATGACCAGGCGCAGCATTGACTTTGGCTAAGACCCAATGCCTAAAGATTTGTTTTTGCCTGACTTCTGGCATGACCTTCGGCCAGGAAGGGTAGGCTCTCCATAAAGCTACCAACACGAAAGCCTAAGTACATAATATAAAAATCCAGAGCCAAGTTACTAGTAGGCATTGTAATATTACTTGGATTTTTATTGATTTTGTTAGTATGTGCATTAAGTATTTCCACAGATCTCTGATAGCTTGATTATAGAAAATTATGGCTTCGCTTTTCTGTAAGCCAGATACAAGCCAAAATTAGTCTTACAACTTACTTTGATTGAAATTTGCTTTTAAGCTCTCAGTTGTCACACTTCTGTTGATAAGATCTGCTACCTCCCACAAGAGCTCTTGGCCAATCTTTGCATCAGGTACTACAGGTAATTTGTTTGGCAACTCTCAAGGCAATTACCTATACACACTTTTGATAACAGTTTTATAATGGTCGTACAGAGCTCTCTAATGTATGCTATAGTAATTTGTCGATTACTTAGTTGAACTGTCTGTATATAGCATAAAGAGAAGTCCGTGTATTGATTTTGTTTAGCAGCTAAATTGTCTCATTGGCGATTATCTGTTATATACACAAAGTGTACATATATAATTATATATAGGGAGCGAGTATATAGGACAGATATACGTATGTACGCGTATATAGAGTCAATGGCAATGCAAACTAACTGCTGTTTTATAAGCTTATTACAACTGACCCGCAAAAGACTGCAATTACATAAAACCTACTGCCTGCTGCCTCCTGCCTGCTGGGCCTGGCCCTTGATCTTAATAACAAGAAGTCCCCTCACAGATTTGCGGTCGGCCTAAAAACAACAAAAAGCAAATGGAAGGAGGAGGAGGAGGAGCAGTGGGAAAGAAAGAAGAGAAATAAATGCAATTTTATGTTTATGCACTTCGTTGCAGCTGCCACGGACACGGATTCGCTGGCACCGCCAACCGCGAATCCCACACCCCAACGACTCCCACTCCCGCTCCCACTCCCTCAACCTCAGCCTCAACTTATACGCGCTGCCAAGTAAGCCTTGACTTGTCTCGCGTTGATGCTGAAAATAGTTTATACAAACGAACATATGAATAAGTGTATATATATATATATATATATAACACACACACACACATATACACATACACATATATAGTATATTACGACACTCTTAAAGCCGCCATTTTTCAGCTGTTTTTTCTACATATTTTTAAATACCCTCTAGAGAGATGTACGTTAAGCTATGCTTAGCTGGACGTGAGGTTTGTAACAGTCAGCAGAAATCAGCTTTATATATATATATAATATAAACTTATACGATATAGTGTATATAGTCGCCTATATACCGATTTAACAGTAGCTTTCTACAGCATCATCTCAAGATCGTAAAAATTTCTAACCCGCTTCAAAAGTCTCTTGAAACATATCCTACAGATCCTCTAGCATATATCTCTATATATCCACATTACGTATACGTATATAGGTAAGTCAGTAGAGCCTTGAGTTGTATTTAGAGCTGTTTACAGGGTATCTGGCTGTCAAGAGCACTTGACGGAGCGCATTGTTACTTGTTTTTCTTTTCAGTTGTATGCGTTTTGCACAGATTGCGCTGCAGAGTGTTGTTCTGAGAGAAGGATAAAAATCAACACGACGGGTTGGAAATGGGGAAAATGGGGAAATGGAGAAATGGGGAAATGGGAAAATGAGAAAATGGATTCAGAAGCTGAACGTGCGTTTCATTGCCGTTGCTGCATTTGACAGTATTAACCTGTTATGGAATTCAACTGAAGTGCGGCCGAAGTGTAAACAATGTATATAAATATTTGATATATGGTTTTAAATATTTGAAGTATTCGCATCGATTGTTCTCGCCGTGTTGCAATCAAAGTCAAATGCGCAGGTAGCTTGGATCCGTATACGGCACAGATGCTCACGTAGTCCGGGGGGTAGTTTTCTTTTTGCTTGGGTTTGTCGCAGGGAGAACTGCCAGTGGGCCGTTTAGGCCAAAGTTTTTTACTGGCTTAGACGCAGCACGTAGCCGAAAGTATAAATAATAAAACAAACACCTTAATGTACATATGTACAAGGGTATGTACGGGTTATGTACAATACGTCCGTGTGTACAGCTGGGTGTACGCTTATTTTTTAAGCTCTCAGCGACCCGGAAAAGAAAGCCGTTTGTACTGGTGACTGCTGACTGGTGACTGGTCACAGTTACTGGTCGATATGCCGCATTGGCTTAGCCTTCTACTGTACCGTTAATTACGAGTATGACTGACCCAAGGCTTGTCACATACTTCCACTACAATATAGAAATAAGGCTATTAAACATAGTTTGTCACCTATTCGGAACTTTTCGGAGACAAACTTTGACTTACTTTTTATGTAAGCCCATTGTGTACAATATATATAATAATATTATTATTATATGATGGCCATTAAGAAACAATCAATAGTGGCTTACAAGGAACGCAGACCTATTTACATGTTGATCGCGACACGAATTTTATTATAGTAATATGTGTCGTGTGGCATGCAACATTTGAAACATTGACACGCTTGTCATGTTCCTATGACCAAAAGATCAAATAACACGCGCTGCACGAATACAATACGAATACAATACGAATGGCTCGTAAATCAAGTGAATAGTCAAGCTAATTCAAAACTCAATTATTAACGAGGCATCAACTAAGCGGCAAATAATTTGATTCGATTTTGACATTGAAACTTCCTTTATACTTTTTTATATGTATGTGCCATAATATTCTCATAATAAGGCAAAAGTTACATGAAGTAACATAAGGTGCGCATTCCCCATTTCCCAATTTTCCCATTTCCCAATTTTCCCATTTCCCCGATGTCCCTTTACTGTCCCACTGTAAGCCACTGGCAAAGTGTAACATCTGAATGCCCCGGGGCATAGGCCCGAAGGATGCTCGCATTGTTTGTGGTGTAAAAGTAAAAATAAATTACGGAATGCTGTGGAATGTAATAAGGATGTTGCGACGTGCAACGTGCGATGGGCGATATGCGGCACAGGCGCATTGAGCATCCTAATATGTACCACAGGGGCAGTCAGCAAGGACGAAATTGCTACAATATACAAATACGTAACTCTTGTTTTTGTTTTTGTTTCAAAACCAATCTAAAACTCTGCCCAAGAAATCATAAACAATGGAAAGAAACAGATGTGGCATATAGGATTAACTTACTTGCAATCTGTTCAAAACAAAGGATGAAAGGATCAGCTTCAACTTGATCGAAACTATCTGAAATGAACCCTCAACTGGTCTTTACAGGTTTTGGTCCACTTTAATCAGAATTGTATGGCATGAGTTAACGAAATTTACTTCAGTATCTGTTAATGTATCGTGCGATGCCGACGATACTATCTATATATTATAGTAAAAGCAATTGCTCAAAGAGATTGACATGGAAGATGATAGCTGAAGGACGAGAATGGGTCTTAACGATACAAATGTGTGCGGCAGATGCTAATCAATCCATGTTAACGGCATTTGACACAGATCCAATAATCTATGTTTTTGGATGGAGGCCAAAATGAGATTGCATCAATATAATATTAGCTATGTAAGTGTGTGTGTAAGTGTGTGTGTAAGTGTATAATGTAAATATGTTTATATGCAAATTGGCATGTAAATAAATAAACAAGTTTCAGAATGGGTTTCCTGGCACTTAACAGACATTTAAAGATGCAATTTTCAATTTGTCGCACATAGTACATACATGTGTGTGTGTGTGTGTGTGTGTGAGTGTGTTTACATATTTCAACTTTATACACTTGCTTTATTTATTTATTTAATTTAAATTTAAATTTTAAACATACATATATACACACATATATATATATATATTTATAGAGGCTCTACACTAGTCTAGAATTTATTAATGTTTTAAAATAAATATTTTATTGTTGTCGTTCGGTATTTATTTTGCCGCTTTTACCGCGCGCCGTGACCGTCCGTTGCGTCTGACACGCGAAACACGTAACACCGCAATGAAGTCGACAGGCGAAAGACAAAATATTTTGGCCCGCAAGCCGAAAACAGCAAAGCGAAAATGGCGACAGAGGCGGAAAACGGAGAACAGAAAGCAGAAAGCGCAAAGCAGAAACCAGAAAGCAGAAAGCAGACTTGGCGGACCTGCCAGAACGGTCACAACACACACTCAACACACACACACACACACACACACACAAACACTAGAGCAATAGTTCGATGCCTGACTGAGAGGAAGAGCGAGAGAGGGAGCGGGAGCGGGGGGAAGAAGCAGAGCGGCTAAATCGTTTGTGCGAAAAAAAAACTGTATGAAAACAACGGACACAGGAACAAAGAGAAATCATAAAATAAAAAAACAAATATCAGGCGGCATCTCGGCAGAGACAGCGGCATAAGCAGCGGCGTCGGCAGCGGCATCGTCAACGGCATCGACATCGACAGCGGCATCGACAGCGGCATCGACATTGGCATCGAAACGACCGAAAACGCAAAATGCACGTGTTATTTGTAGGACAATAAAAACAAAAACAACACACGAAAATAAATAAACTAAAAGAAAATGTCGTATGCGAATAAGTGTCAGAGCAGAAGAATTAACAGTAAAAAAAAACACACACATAGAAAGAGAGCGAGCGAGTGAGTGAGCGAGCGAGCGAGAGAGAGAGAGAGAGTAGGCTAGCACGCGCAATTGCAATTGAGAGTGTTACAAACATAACTGAGCTTTTTGGCTCTCTGTTTTTGTGGTGAATTTGGGTGGCACACACGTGTTCCAGTTTTCAAGCCGCCGCAGTGCAACCCATGCCACCCCACAACACGCCCCCCCACAACCCCCCCAGGCCGCAGCTAAGTACAACTGTGCGACTCTTGTTACCATGTTTTATCCAAAATGTGCCTTCGCAAGGGAAATAGAAATGGACACGTACATATGTATGTATGTTTACATCTACACCGCACACATACATATATATATTTATACTATGCATATACATATATATAAGTATATATTTATGTATGTGTATATACATATCTATATGCGAGTAGCCACAGAGTTTCTGTTTGGGCTCAAGCAACGCGTAAGCTTGGACTTTATTGTTGGCTCGTTTGCCTTTTGTAACCACACAAACTGCAGCAGGACATGTATATCCTGTTACTTATACACTCGTACATATCCCAGCTAAAGATAACAGTACATAAACTGAAGCATAATCAACAATATATATAATTAAAGTATAATCTCAAATATCATATCTCAAAGTTAACACTCTTTAAATTTACACAGCAGAAATATATTTGCACTTGTTAAGAAATTGGCCTATAAAAGGACGATTCTGGCTTATACGGCCTGTGGTACACGGGCAAAATGCTGCATTTAGAGTATGAGACAGCACAGTTACCTGTGTCACAGGTCGTATGAGTAATATTTGCATAGGCCTAACAATTATTAACACTTTTAAACTTTATATATCAAATTCTTTTTACTCACTTGCGCAACCTTTTCGAAGCGGTTTTGTTCATATTTGAGATTAATTTAATTGAATTTATTGTTAATTTCTTGTATAATCTCACAGCTAACTATCCTGTATCGTCCTTGCTGCAAAACGCAACTGCAGAACTGGAATTATTGCAGTGACCGTTGTAGCTGCATTTATCTAACTTATTCGATTTGTACATCAATAAAATATGTGCGTGGGAAATAAACATGCCTGTATTGTCTGTTTCTATATAATTTACAGATATATATGTATATATTCTGTGTATATTTTGTACATATATACTCTACATCTAAGGGTCTGCTGATGAGAAAAGGCACACATGCCGCTGGCCAATTGAAAGAAGAGCAATTAAACTCGGATATTGTATAAATTATAGGTCGAAAAAAGTATTTAAATATAAACAGAAACTAATCTTATATCTCAAGTGACTATCATTCTATCTCATACTCTGAGCATTGTCTGGTTTTGCTTCTCAGTCTGTAAGATCCTTGAGAGCAAAGGATTCTATATCTTAAAATGTGAACAGAATACTTTACGGTAATCAGATTTCTATAGAAATTTAGGTGCATGTCTCGGCTAATTAAGCATATAAGCCTTTGACAGTGGGAAAACATGAGGGAAAAGCTGACTGGCCCAAAAGCTTTTCACTTTTCACTTTTGACTTTACACAACAAACACGCCACCAGCTCCCAGCCCCATAAGATGACGCATTGAAAAGCTCTCACGGCGAGCTTGGCGTTTGCGCTACGGCGGAGCTGAGAGCCCAAGAGAATGACGATACGGAGGCGCTACAATGTGTCGCCTATCCGTGAATCTGATTAATTTATGCTCCTGTGTGCTATTAAGAATTTAATGTGTTTTCTCTACTGTCAAGATGCGTGCAAGGATAACACGAACATCCCTTGTGGGTTTATCTGCGCATAAAACTGTCACAGTGAACGCCCATTAAAGCGGCTGCTTACGGCGATCTTTAACAGGTATAAAAAAAAAGGAATATCTCTCGCTTTTGCGATACTTAATGAAAGTTTTCTATAGCAAACAAAGAGAGGTTGTACTCACATGATGCGTGTGTAGGCATCCGACTGTGTCTGGGCACATGTCACGGACTGCTCGGATTCCGTAGAATCATCGCGCAGCGTCGCAACGCCGAGCGGTAGTATCGGTATTATAGCAGCTGTTGCAGCTGCAGCTGTTGCCGGGGGTCCCGCCAATGCCGCCGTGTATGCTGTCGGCGGCGTTCCTATAAAGTTATGCGTTTGCGGAGATGGTGTCGTGCTCACAGCCTCCTGCTTTGTATGTGAAAATTTAGGGAAAATATAAAGGAAAATTACAAAAATATTATTATTATTATTATTTATTGAGAGCGCACCTTGAATTCGACTGTTTCCGGCACTGAGAATCGCTTGCGCTCGTACAGAATTTCCCGCTCGATGGAGCGACTTCGGAAAGCAGGTGGCAAAGAGCGATCCGGTGGTGTCGGCAACTTTGGAGTGTCTGGTGTGTTGACTCTGCTGCCCTGTGTTGCCACACTCTGTTGCAGCTGCAATTGCTGGCGCAGCTGCTGCTGTTGCTGCTGCTGTTGTTGCTGTTGCTGCTGCTGCTGCTGTTGCTGCTGCTGCTGTTGCTGCTGTTGCTGAGAGTGCGAAGATGTTGTGGGCGGACTTTTCTCGTTTTGTTGCTGCTGCTGTTGTTGCTGCTGCTGTTGCTGCTGCTGGTGCTGCTGATGCTGCTGTAACTGCTGCTGCTGCTGCCGCTGCTGGTTCTGCTCCTCACGCTTTTGCTGGCGTCGTATCTCAAAGTCCAGCAAACGCGCCTCTCGTTGCTCCTTGTCGCGCTGTTTACATGCAATTGTTGCAAAGTGCATTTTAACTATATAAATTTTGTGAGCACCACGGCCATAATTGCTTAATTACGAAGTACTTATGGATTGGTGTATGTCATCTTTGGGATTACTTCTGATTAGCATTGATGTTATTCTTGGTTTTGAAGAAGAAACCCGTTACGCGGTGGTATACACAAAATGCATGCGATCACGTGCAAAATAATATTATACATATACATATACATATACATATACATATATAGATTTTCTTTAATTTCTACATTATGACGCGTCTGCTTGCACACACATACACACGCACACACGAGCAGCAAGCCGAGGCAGCGAGACGAGTTTAACACGAGAGCACGAGCACGCACGGCCAAAAAAAAAACAAAAAACAAACAACAACACACACACACACACACACACACACACGCACACAGAAAACAAAACACAAAACAGAAAAGCACAAATACAAAGGAAAACACAAAACACAAATACAAATAGAAATACGAAAAACAAACAAACACACACACACGCACAACACCGACACACTCACCTTATAGTTGATAGCGTCCTGCTCTTCCTTTTTAGCCTCACGTTCGTTGCGCTGCCGATCGCGTTGCTTTTCCTCGTCGGTTTGCGCTGTTTTGCTGTCTGTGTTCATAGATAAAAGAGAAACAGAGAAACGAGAACCCGATTGATAACCAGTTAATTGAGCTATATAAATAACTGCCATCCACTTGTGGCTGCGTGTTACCATGCGCGTTATCAAAAGCAAAGGGAACCTCTCAAAATAATAACCAAATAAGGAACGGAGCATACACAGACAAACATATCAAATCAAAGGATTCAAACACAACAACAACAACACTAAGGATCAACATGCGTTCGATTGATATCGTTACATTTGTTACATTCGCGGTGCATTAACTACGATTCACATACGCACAAGGGTAGTTACTTTTATACAAGAACTAAAACAATAATTGATGCATTCCATCGTGCATTATCCTCACATCCTTTTGATCTAGAAGTATGTACAAAGCGATACTGGTATGTATGTTGTCATTACGTACTTATGTATGTATGTATGTATGTATGTATGTGCATATTATGTACATGGACGGATCAATTTATTGACCCATTGTTCGATATACTTCAAATTACAAACTATTATTATCTACTATCGGCTACTATCTGTTGCTATATAAAAGGATATTAAATCAACTGAAAAGTATGCTATAAATCGGAGCTGAATGGAAGACCAAAAGGGGGGGGGGAAACTACCTCATAACTACTACTTATACTACTACTATTTCCGCATATTTATACTACTAATCTACTACTATTCCTACTTTGACTATTATAACATTAATTTATTGTACATAAATATTATAAATATTGCTAGTTGACTCCAATTTCAGAACCCAAGATATAATTTAATGTTTCTTACAGTTAAATTAAATTATTTAAGTGCTTTTATTTAGCTCAATCAATTTAATAATGCGTGTTGATGATAGTTTTTCATACATTACGCATACGTCATGTGGCACAAGTCTTACATGGGTTTTTGCGAAGCAGCTTTGAAATTGTTATAGCTAAAAGCAAAAGCTCTTGCGGATGATAAAAAGCAATTCTTTGTATTAAAAGTGAAAGCATAGTGGGAATTAGCTTTAATGTGCTTTGGGTTGGAAAAGCTTCTGAAAGGTAAGCTAGCAATTATTAAGCTTTGATGAAGATATAATTTGCGTGAGTTAGCAGCATATGAGATACTGTGAAATTGAGCTTTAATGTGCTTTAGGGTATCAAAAGCTAAACAAGTATTAAGTACCAATTTGAGATATCTTTAAGCTTAAATTAAGTTTTGTCCAGGCTAAAAGCAATTCACACAGAAAAATTCTTAGCTTAATCATGTGAAAGCACGTGGAAACTTCAAAAGATTTAATGAGTTGGACACATACAGAAAAGCTGCTTGATTTCCTAGTTAATTGGCAATAAGCTCTAATTAAAGGTTAAAGCTTTAAGTCGTGAATGAAAGCCGCTAAGACTTAGATTTAATAAGACGTTTTGTGCCATACAAGTGTCAGCTGAGAGCTATTTGGCCAACACTTCAGTTGCAGATTTTATAAGGCTTTTAGTGCTATATAATGGTCATTCGTATTCTGAGCCAATAACATTGAACGTTATGACCTTAGACGGGTTTATATATATCTATATATATATATATATATAAGCAGAAGATAAGCTTGTGTGTATTTGTATTGTGTTCATGCATACGTATAAGTATGTAGAGACATACATACCAGGTTTGTTATTTTCTTGTGCTAATAATGTATCCAATAATTGTATTAAATGTAAGCGCATACATATATGTACATATGTATGTAGGTGTGTATGTAACGGTGTGTACGGTATGTACGTATGTATGTGCCATAACCTTTAAATGGAATTACTTGAAGCGAGAAATATTACAGAGACACGCTATTCTACGTACGGACTCATGTATGCCTAAACGGATGTGTTTGTGTGTGTTGGTGTGTGTGTGTACATATGTATGTATATGCATGTGCTTACGGTTATTTGACATACAACTAGAACAAACGGCTTAAAAAAAAAAACAAATAAAAACGGAAAGAAAACAAAGTTAGCAATTATCTATGTACTTCTATGTAAATGCAAGCTGAGCAGGTAAACAATGCTTAAGGCAAGCCGCAACAAATCGTTCTATATAATAGTATTCCAATAAGAATAAGAATAATAAAAAGAAGGTTTAATTGTACATAACTAAAAAAGAGAAAGAAATAAACAAACTATGCAATAAACTTTCAAGTTCAATTTAGATAAAAACTACAAGGCCAGAAAGGACGAGCGCAAGAGTTACAGAGTGAGATATATACATAGAGAGAGAGAGAGAGAGAGAGAGATAGAGAGATAGAGAGAGAGAGAGAGAGAGTGAGATAGACTTACTCCTTACCTCTATATGTGTCTGTTGGTTTTGTTGTTCTTTGTTGTTGTCGGAGGTGGAATTTGTGGGTGTGTCGATTGTATGATATTTGAGCATTTAAATTTGCAACCTTACGAGTGCGTGTGTTGCGTGTGCAAAGCAGACGAAACTTTTTTTATTTGTATTTATATATATATATATATATGCTCTATATTTTCTTTTCTTTTGTTATTATTATAATTATATTTTTGCATATCGTTTTTCTTTTTTTTTATTTTCGTTTTACTCTTCGAACAGCGGCGGCGGCGCTTAACGACGAAATTAGCAGCGTGTGATTATGTGTGTGTGTGTATGTGTGTGTGAGGGGGCTAAGGGGGCAGTTTACCGTTACCGGGCACAACAAAATTTCAAATAAATATGCCCTGCGGCATATGCAGTGGCTGCCTCTGTGTGCGTGTGGTGTGTGGTGTGTGTGGTGTGTGTGTGTGTTGACAACAGTCGAGGTCGAGTTCGAGGAAACACTCAATATACAAATTCTCTTGCAGCTATGCACATACATACGTGTATGTGTATGTGTGTGTGTGTGTCTTACTGTTTCTATGTGTCTGTTTGTGTGTCTGTCTACGTTTCATGTCTATGTTGAATGTACCGTTAGTGTTTAGCACTATACTATAAGTACATATACATATATATATGTATTGTATATGGTATATGGTATATTGTATATTGTATTGTATTATACGATCTTGCTAGAATAGTAGCTGAGCTGTGGCGTTACGTGGTCGTGGAGATGGCGTGTCAGGGTGGTTAAACGACACAATATTTAAGAAAAGAAAAGAAATAACAAATTGTGAATGATTAATAATTTAGTTGAAAACGCGTTTACTTTTGCTTTGCTTTAGCTTTTTGAT
Source organism: Hirtodrosophila trivittata (assembly GCA_035045065.1). Taxonomy (NCBI): domain Eukaryota; kingdom Metazoa; phylum Arthropoda; class Insecta; order Diptera; family Drosophilidae; genus Hirtodrosophila; species Hirtodrosophila trivittata. Next base: position 11,069 of record JAWNNK010001027.1, on the reverse strand, counting down.
CTTTTGCATTTGCATTAGCTTTTCTTTTTATTTTTAAATTAATTTTTCTTTTTCATTTTATGTGTTTTAGCGAAAACTTTTGATATACGTGTAAATATATTTAAATAACAAAAAACAAAAGAGAAAAGAAAAGATTCAAATAAACCAAAAAGACCTTTCCTCAAATATCTCAGATATACTTCATACCGTCTGACCTTTGCCTCCTGCTTTATATTCGTCTGTTTATGTTAAGCGCCCACTTTATATACCTCAATTTTTAGTAGTAATTGCACCGTTAGCCCACTGTTATTTACATAGTTTAACATATTGTCGAGTGGTTTAGGTCCTTTGCATAGAAAACAGCTCTTATTTGTGTGAAAGGGGAGAAAATGCATTTTTCATAGCCAGCACAGCAGATACAATAAACTTGATTGATTGACACAAATTCAAATGGATGGTGGAAACTCGACGCTTACTCAGTTTTCCATTATACCAATAATTCTATTACTGTTAATAACATTACTTCAATATGCATTGAGTGCGCAACATGATCAATAAAAGCAATTTTCACTTGCGAATTTCCGTTCAAATAATGCAGAAAATATATAAACTTCTATTCTACTCGTATAACTGAATAGCTAGAAGCTTTAAGACCACCCAAAACTCTATTTATACCTAACAACTGTCTATACTTCTTGAGTAAAACATACCTATATCTAGACTATTATGTTGGGACCTCGTTTACCTCTGATAGTCTGGAAAATTTGGAGCTACATACATACATACGTAGTTGGATATGTAAGTATAAGCCTAGTGGATTGTTTTGAAAAGTGAAATCAAGAACATAAAACATAAAAAACGGTGTTTGGAGTAGATTATGTGTTAGAATAATATACTATGTAGTAGTACATGTAGGTATACATAGATGTGACTAAAGTACTGGGTACTTAGCACTCGTACTACACGACAAGAGTCTCATTTCAATAAACGTTCCAAAGAATTTGGAGATACATAATCAATCAAGTCAAGATACATACATATACATAATTGTATTGTTTGTTTTGTTTGGTTTTTTTTTTTTATATATATATAGTATATATTGTAGTATAGTATATAACTTTACATCTATGAATATACGATTCAGGTTCACTTAGTTACATACGTACGTATACAAACGCAAGAATTTTAATCGAACTGTAAACAGAGCAAGAGACTGGGTACATTTAGAGACTTGCCGTTATAAAGGAAAACAACCAAGGATAATAAAAAACAATATTATGAAAAAGACGTAGAGGAAATCAAAAATCCTTCAGCTACTAAATCATACATGCAACTCACTTGAGGAACCGCCGCCAGCGCCAGGTGGCGGATAGGAAAACCAAAATTGATGTGCCAGTTTGAAGTGGCCCAATGATGGGCTTGCTGCAAAAGAAAAGAGGAAAATGAAAAAGGAAAACATATATACAATATATTAAAAGACTTTGAAAAGTAAAAGTACAAATAAAGACAAAGTTTTATATAAGCTTTGGATATAACAATAGTTTTAGTGTTTAACGAGTAGGTCTGGGTATTCCTTGGAGAAGAAAGGAAGGAGATTTCTGGTTTGAAGAGGATTGAAAAGGATTCCATAAGAGGTTGGACATAAGCTCGACTCAAAGTGTAACCTGTCTTACATATTCAAATATATAGAACAGTATATATATATGCAAAAATTTAACTACTCTTCGGTTACTCAGATCTTAACATCGAAAAGTTTAAGCCTAAGTCCAAGTTGTAGTGCGACCTTAATATCATATCCTGTATATACTGTATATAAGAAAATTCTACCGGCATCCTGTCCGAATTATATACACATTTGTTTTTAGACCAACTTCAAGGGAATAAATACTCACCAAAGAGCTTGTAACGGATACCTTTGTAACTTGGCAAGAAGTCAAAATTTGAGTTTCCTTTTTTATTGCTTTTGCTGTGATTTTTAAGTTTTATTCATCCGAAACGGCTCTAAGCAATTGTTCCTTTTGGATGAAGGAATGAATATACATTTATGTACAATATATGCATGTAGATATGTATGAACATATGCACATACATATGAGCTGCTTATGTACAAGTACAATGTGTGTGTTATGCTGCGTCTGCATGTGTGCATAAGTAGATATATATTTATATATATATATGTATGTAGACCACGTGCTTATGTACAATACATATTATTAGATTATATTTATCATAGTGCATGACTTGAACTCAAATCGGTTCATCTAAATGCTAATATCCAATTATAGAACATTGAACTAAATGAATTAGCATAGTTACACACACACAAACACACACACACACAGAGAGAGATGGCTACGCACACACATATAGTTAGAATAAACAACATGCAGCAGCATAACACCCACACACACACACACACAGCATATTCAATGATAAGGCAACATTCACGTGTTCTTTATTGTTAATTGAGATTTGCTGTAATTGCCGCGAGGAATATTAGATTTAACTATAAAGAATTTGCGTTCCAGTTAATCAGAAGGATAGTTAGAAGAACATTTTCATATGTAATTTAATATGGAAACCTACGATATGGAATACGACACACTGCGCTCTACCGTTTATCGCGAGTCGAGGAGGGTTCTGCAAGTACGAACAAGTATCAGAACGCCAGCAGCATCAAATGTTTGTCGTCGGCCTTCGCAATGCAAAGCTCTGTCGCAGTCGCAGTCGACGTTGTCGTTGCGTTGTCGTTGTCGTTGTCGTTGCTGTTTCTGTCGGCACTTGACGGTCGGCAGTCGTCAGTTGGCAGTCGTCAGTCCGCAGTCGGCAGTCGGCAATCGGCAGTCGGCAGTCGGCAGTCGTCAGTTGGCCGTCGGCAATCGGCATTCGGCAATCGAGGGTCGGCGGTCGGCGGTCGGCGGTCGGCGGTCGTTCGGCTGCCTGTCAACATTAGCATAAAAAAAAAATCTTAGCTTTCGTGTTTTGTTACACTGCAGTTGCAATATAAGCACGAGTATCTTAGTGCAGAGGTGACCGCAAAAACAGAAAGAGAGAGAGAGAGAGGATAGAGAGCAGAACGGGACACTCTCCTAACACTTAACCACTTACCGAGTGGGAGACTCTCTCTTGCGTTCGGCGGCGTTATTAACGTCGCTTTTCTTTTATTTGGCATTAACGATTCTAAGCCATATCTAAGGTCCATAACACACTGGGGCAAAAGACACAGATACAGTAGTTAAGAGCTGTGTTATGTGCTTATTTAACATGCATCCAAATAAATCTCTGACACACTTGTCAAAAATCCATAGACCTGCATTGCTGACATCATCATAATGTACATTATATATATATATATATATATATATATATATATACGATATATACTTATGTATTCCTGAAGAGATTTGGAAACCGGAAATCGACTTAAGCAACTGCCACGGCAATTGCATAAAGCCTTGTCATAAACCTATTTCCGGGTCTCATTTGGCAGGTGTTCGAAACTAGACAGCGATGATCACAGCTGAATCTTATAGTTTTTTAATCATATAAACTAAATATATATAGTATATATATACGCGATGTATTAAGTAGGTCCTAAAGGCTTTAAGGCTAGTTGATTATGAAATGAGGCTAGCTATTCAAGGAGTGCCTTCTTGGCCAATTTGAAACTGAGTGATGGCACCCACACAGACGCTATGGTAAACGGTAACTTCCGACACGATAGTTATGCATATAGGATATATATATATGTATAGTATATGAGATAGTCTAGGATATATGTGCATACATACGTGTAAATAGTGTTAGGCCCGACAGAATATATTTCTCTTTTGGAAGCGGTAGATATAATGCGCTGGAAGTTAATTTGTAACACTATATATGTATGTTATAGATTATATATGTAGTGAAAAAGAAGCAAACTAAGTCAACCACAAGTACACCCACACACACACACACACACATGTACAAAGGGATTACATATGAACAAAACAGTACGTGACACAGTCCATTTAGCGGAACATAGGCAAGGTCGACATGCTACGAATAATACGTACATATATATATGTATATATATATATATATATATATGTATGTATGTATGTATGTATGTACGTGTTAACGTGTATGAACATTGAATCACTTTGTTTCAAAAAAAAAAAGAAAAAAGCACAGAATCAGTTTAAAAGAAAAAATTAGTAGACACTTTGCATAGCGTTCGTATGTGAATTTAGAGAATTTGAAAAAGTTGGAAAATTTGAAAATTTGGAAATTCGTCCGTATCATTAGGCATTACCATTGGCTACACAGAAGTAGCCAAAACCGGAACAAGCTAAACCAGGGCACGTTTGATGCGTGAAGTGAGCCTTGTCGGGGAGTTGCAATGTGTGTGACTGTGGCTGCTGGACTTGATTGCGCGACTGGTGCTCCCACGTCGCGTCGTCGTTGCCCAAACTATGCACATTGTCTCATAATGGATGCCTGATTACGGCCAAAAAACGAGCGCCAACACATGGTTAAAACTCTAACGAGCCACGAAGGAGCGAAAACACAGCGAAACACTTGCGACTCTCCCTAATTTTGGGAGAGCGCATGACTCTCATCACGTCTGCGTGGGAAAATGGGGGAAATTGTGAAAATGCCGAAGCACCCAGCTTGTCTTATATTGTATCTTACGTCTTTCAGTTAAATGCTCGCAGGGCACGTTAACTCGCACCTAGCACACATTCTTTTATGTTACGCACATTCATTTATGTTTTGCGGTAGTCCTTAACTTTCATTCCAACTTTAACCACTACGTTTCCATGTCAGCTATCAGGTTCTTGATAAATTTAACATGCATCTGGTGAAGTCTGCTTCAACTTCTTTTCTTTACATATATCGATATTTTATATCGGCTTTTGTTAAATGCTCGAGACACATCGAATGCATGCGTAACGATACACTCAAGGATCGACTTATCGCCAAATATATCAATGGGTAGTTAACGGGTAGTTAAGATTACATTCTGATATATACTATATATATAAATTATAGCCAAAATATTTCAAATTCATATCTTGCTTTGTGCCTTTTGACTCACTTTTTAACTATTTTCGATACCCGCGATATCCCTTAGGTTGGATAGACATAGCTACATAACCTTAACTTGTAGTCCTTAGGCATTCTTGTCTTCTACTTGGTTATTATATATATTTATATATACGTATAAAAGTCAATCGGAGCTATCTTTTGCTGGATCTTATAAGCTCCATTCTCAGACATGTGGCAGCTAACGCCCATGACTTAAGGAACCGCTGGTTTCACATTGCGCAGGACCGTTTGAAAAAAATATATATATATTTCAAATGCAGAAGTTGATTGTTGGTTCCGATTTGAAACGGATATTTCCATATAATTTAAACAAAAATAAATAAAATTTTTTTTTTTATTTGTTTTAATACTACAACATTAATTTATTTATATGGCAACAAAAACCTTCGAAAAACTAGAACAAATAATTTTTTAAAATAGTATTGATAATTGCCTTGTTGCTGTTGATAATTTTAAATTAAAAAGTGATTGTAGAAAATATTAAAATTTTTCAAAATTTCTTCTTTTTTAAAACATTCCACATTAACTCTTTTGAAATTCTCAACATTGGAGTGTCTGAGCTATTCCTGGCTTATATTTTACGTATTATATAATTGCAGCTTATGTCCGAATTAGCCAAATTTCCGAACTAACAACCTAAAGCAATGAATAAAAAGCTTAAAAAGTAAATACTACCAACTCTTTAAATGACACTTATTTTTATTGATTTTCATTTACAATCACTCCAACTATGATTAATATATATATATATAATATATATATAATATATAATTAACACTAATAGGTTTTAATGTCTTTCAAAATCTCGAATTTCTCATACTTCAAAGTCCTTTACTTTCGCATACTAAATGCATACTTCGGATGAAACACGGCTGGGGAGTGGAATTTTCCCTCCTTCTGCACCTTTTTTGATATTTCCATCGTTTTTCATTGATATTAAATTATCTTCTTCAACATTTTTTAACTCATTAAAATGCAAATATCATTAATTAATTTTATTTCCACCTGCTTATTGCACACTGTTGCCGCAAATGCCTCTGCTTGAACTTGTGTGTGATAACGAGAGAGAGAGAGAGATAAGATAGAGAGCACACATCTTCCTATTCACTCACATTCGTTAACAAGTGGAAAACAGACAACACAGTTTATAGTAGGAAACTTGTGAAGCAGCAGATGAAATCGAAACATAAAATTGGAATTCTAGCCAAAAGTGAAATAAATAAATAAAAAATAAAATAGAAACTGATATTTTTAAGGTTTTTCGTGAAAGGACGTTAACGAAAGAAAAATCATTAAGAGTCAGTGGAGTTTATAGTATTAGATGTATAAGTTAACACACAACGCCCAACACACAATATTTTATAAGTTCATAATCAACCCTCGCTATCGCGCATTTATAAGTTAACGAACAGCCCTCGCAATTGCGGCGCTGCATACTTTGTATCAGCGCGCTATAGCTGCAATGATCAGAGGCGGTAACTGGACACTTTTGTTTTTCTGCAAGAGCTTCCGTTAGTGCCTAGGATTTTGCTGAGTCGGCTTGCCGACTATGACATTGTGGCGTGATGTGAGTTTTGGCTTAGCTTAAGTCAAATATTCTTTGTAATTATAAAATCAGTTTTGAATACAGCGCTCTTCAAGTAAGTCGCTTAAATAAAGATTTATTACTCCGGCACTTAGCCGTTATATAACTTGTTTTATTGTCTGAGCCCGAGGCCAGCAATAAGAGGTGTAGTTCACCTCTCAACCTAATCTTCAGATATTGGATATCAACATTGGAAACATAATAATTGGATATCAATATTGGAAATATACTAATTGGCGCCCAACTAGTGGAAGAATTCCACGATAAACAACTAACAACAAAAACAACTAAGACAGCAGCGCGGGAGCTGCAAGTGACCAGTTAAACTAAATAATTTCTTTTGTGTTAATTAAACCATGTAAGTGGATACTTTAGCCAAAATTGCTTATTGACATACAATTTTAATTAAAAAAAAAAAAAATATATAAAAAACTAGTTAGTACTAGTGGGCATTTTATTTTGCAACACATTTATAAATAAAATAATAATAACTAAACCAAGTTTATGAAACACGTGAGAGTGACTAATTTGAGAAAGAAATATAAAGGTTCAATTCTCTGAAGTGCAGCAAAAGGCGTTTCAGAAGTTGCGCGATATATTGGCATCTGAGAATGTAATGCTCAGGTACCCCGATTTTAAGAAGCCATTCGATCTAACGACCGATGCTTCAGCTCACGGCATAGGTGCAGTTTTGGCCCAAGAGGGCCGTCCTATAACAATGATATCGAGAACATTGAAGGACTGTGAGGTCAACTATGCCACAAATGAGAGAGAGTTATTGGCCATCGTATGGTCACTTGCCAAGTTAAGGCACTATTTGTATGGGGTGAAAGACATTAATATCTTCACTGACCATCAACCCTTGACATTCGCAGTTTCGGAGTCCAATCCAAATGCGAAGATCAAAAGATGGAAAGCGCGCATTGATGAGTCTAATGCGCGCATCTTCTATAAACCCGGCAAGGACAATCTGGTTGCGGATGCCTTGTCAAGACAGCAGCTTAACGCTGTAAATGAACAAGAAGTGGAATCCTGCGCAGCAACGATCCACAGTGAGGTATCTCTCACCAACACCATTGAAACAACAGACAAACCATTGAACTGTTTTCAAAACCAAATAGTGCTAGAAGAGGCACGTTTCCCATTAAAGCGGAGTTTTATTTTATTTGGAAATAAGAAACGCTACTTGATCAACTATACTTGCATCGAATCGCTTCTCGACGAGCTCGAAGATGTAATTTCACCCAAATGCGTAAATGCTCTCCACTGCAACTTACACACTCTTGCAATGATACAAGACACATTGGTCCGCAGATACCCAGCCACAAAGTTCTGGCACTGCAAAAATCGCGTAGTTGACGTGTTTGCAGTTGGAGAAAGGAGGGAAATCCTCACAGCCGAGCACAATAGGGCCCATAGGGCTGCACAAGAAAATGTTAAGCAGGTACTCTCCGAGTACTACTTTCCAAAGATGGCGAAAATGGCCAATGAAATAGTGCATAATTGCAAAACATGTGCTAGAGCTAAATATGATAGACACCCCAAAAAACAAGAGCTCGGGGAGACACCGATCCCCTCACATGTAGGAGAGATGTTACACATAGACATTTTCTCCACTGACCGGAAATATTTTCTCACTTGCATCGACAAGTTCTCTAAGTTTGCTATTGTCCAACCGGTCGCTTCAAGAACCATTGTGGATCTAAAGCCAGCCATAATGCAACTAATGAATTTTTTCCCAACAACCAGATCCATTTACTGTGACAACGAACCGTCACTGAATTCAGAGACCATCGTAGCGATGCTTGCAAACAACTATGGGGTCAGCATTTCAAATGCACCGCCATTGCATAGCGTTTCTAATGGACAGGTTGAGCGCTTTCACAGCACTCTGTTAGAGCTAGCCAGATGTCTAAAGATCGATAAAGGCATAAGTGACACTGTAGAGGTAATTTTACTGGCTACAGCTGAGTACAATAAGTCAATCCATTCGGTCATCGACCAAAGACCAGTTGATGTGATTCAGGCACACCCGGATGAGCCACAAGAAAAAATACAAGAGAAGATCAGAAACGCGCAGACGAATCTCAGAGCTAGGGAAAACGCAAAGCGGCAGAATAGGGTCTTCGACGTTGGTGACAAAGTTTTGGTCAAATCCAACCGTCGGCTCGGAAACAAACTCACGCCTTTATGTGATGAGAAGGCCGTGGATGCAGACCTGGGGACCGAGGTCCTCATTAAAGGGAGGGTGGTCCACAAGGACAACATAAAGTGACTCCCTTGTTTTTTTTCCATTTTGTACACCTTTTTTTAAAGCCACTAGGCGAACTCGAATAAGTTAAATATAGTTTTTCAATTCATTATTAGCCACTTGGCATAGTTTTACAAATCATTTTTGGTGATGGGCAAACCTCTTTAAAAATAAATTGAAAAAATTGCTAAAGAAAAAGAAAACAACTTCATTTCACAGGTTCGGATTCATATTACTCCTTTCCTTATCAGTGGCCTCGGCACATATCACCGACTATTCGCGAGCCAAGTACATTCCCATTGTTGACGGTGAAATCCTAATATGGGAAGAGTACGCATATGTTAGGCATTCGGCAAACCTCTCAGAGTACGTGCGAATGGTGGAAGAAACAGTCAAATTAATTGACATGTTCCCGCAATCGCACATGAAAAAACTTTTGAGTGTGGACACGGCACATTTACAAGACCTATTGGAGGCGTTAGGCACACACCATAGGGTTGCCAGGAGTTTAGACTTCTTAGGGTCCATATTAAAGGTTGTGGCGGGTACACCGGATGCCGGTGATTTAGAGCAGACTAGGTTCACTGAAATGCAGCTAGTAAATGCCAACAATAGACAAATAGAGATAAACACTAGAGTTCAAGACCAGCTTAACCAGTTAACAGACACCGTCAATAAAATTATCAAGATAGCCAAAAACTCACAAGTTGACACTAGCCATTTATTCGAAACATTACTATCCAGGAACAGAATGCTAATGATGGAGTTGCAAAATTTAATGCTCGCTATTACTCTAGCGAAAGCTAACATTGTTAGCCCAAACATTTTGGACCACTTAGATTTGAAATCAATTTGGCTAGAGGAACCCACCAACACCCCAATAGGGGATCTTATGTCCGTTGCGTCCGTTAAAGTTCTGCAATCTATTAACACCATACATTTTATAATTAAGTTCCCAAAGATTAAGGAAGCTTGCAGAAAAATCACAATTTATCCCGTCGTTCACAAGAACTTCATATTGAGATTGATTGACAACGTCATAGCCGAATGCGATGGAAAAACCCACACACTGCAGAGTTGCGCCGCTTCACCTGGAGCTACATTTTGTCGTCTTGCATCGGGAAGTTCATGTGCCAAAGAGCTCCATGCAGGTGGCACGGCACACTGCGAGATACAGCCGAGCAACCTGGAACTAATCACTCATGTAGATGACGGAATCATTATCCTCAACGACGGGTCCGCCAGGATTCGGGTAGACAATGGCACTGAGATCCAGGTGCAGGGCCCGCATCTCATCACATTCGGAGACCAAGTCGCAATCAACGGGACTCTGTTTTACAATCATAACAACGTACGCAATAGAGTCCCGGGTATTGCCAATTCTCCCTTGCTGAACATCACTGCCAGCCAAGATGTCCTCAGTCTCCCTTATCTTCATCGTTTAAATGAACGTAATTTGGAGGCGATACAGCAATTCAAGAAGGACGCCGGAACTGATCAAACGTATCGTGTGATGTTTATCATCGGAGCCGTATGCTGCGCTCTAATCTGCATTGGCCTCACGCTTTGGCGAATCATCGACGCGAAGAAGTCTGCGAAGCAGTTACGAGAGGTCGTCGCCGGGATCGGATCGGCCGAGGGCGGCCTTACACTTGAAGGGGGAGTAGTTAACACACAACGCCCAACACACAATATTTTATAAGTTCATAATCAACCCTCGCTATCGCGCATTTATAAGTTAACGAACAGCCCTCGCAATTGCGGCGCTGCATACTTTGTATCAGCGCGCTATAGCTGCAATGGTCAGAGGCGGTAACTGGACACTTTTGTTTTTCTGCAAGAGCTTCCGTTAGTGCCTAGGATTTTGCTGAGTCGGCTTGCCGACCATGACATTGTGGCGTGATGTGAGTTTTGGCTTAGCTTAAGTCAAATATTCTTTGTAATTATAAAATCAGTTTTGAATACAGCGCTCTTCAAGTAAGTCGCTTAAATAAAGATTTATTACTCCGGCACTTAGCCGTTATATAACTTGTTTTATTGTCTGAGCCCGAGGCCAGCAATAAGAGGTGTAGTTCACCTCTCAACCTAATCTTCAGATATTGGATATCAACATTGGAAACATAATAATTGGATATCAATATTGGAAATATATTAATTTATATA